>VSDK01023660.1:0-35000 GCA_009767595.1 Symbiodinium kawagutii
GCGCGAACCGCGTGCCACGACGTGCAGAGGGCTTTCTGAAGAAGCTGCTGAAGCGAGGCAGGAGCCGCAGGGCTGCAGCTCGCTGGATTTCTGGAGTGGTTTTGATGTATTCTTACAATTCTTACTGACTTTTTAAAAAATGTTTTGATGGTTCTTCAACTCGGCTTTGTTTCTTTTGCCTCCCAGGCAAGGTGGAAATCATTGGAGTTTTCCACCCTTTTTGGGTCAACTTCCATGTATCCAGTGTGTATGAAGAAATCGTTAGAACATGGTTTTTATTAGCATTTTCATATGTACTTCAATTACTGTATCTTCAATTTTATCTTATTCATGCAGAGTATGGGTTCATTCAGGACAAGCTTAGGAGATTCGCATCTTACTGTCGATGACGCACCCTGTCTCTATCGGACTACTTGGAAGATTTGACCTTGCAGTTGCTCATCCTTAGTTGTTCATCCTTATTTTCAATCTTCTTGTTGCCCCTTCGTTGCTCGTCCTTCTGCCCACTAATCATCAGCCTCTGCACAAAGAAGCAAGTGGTGAACACGAGACAATTGTTTTGCCATTAATTCTGTCCCGTCTTCTTGTACGTTCTGATGACTGAACAGGATTTCCATTTGTGAATAACCGCCAATCTTCGGGTATGGGTTGATGGGTTCATGGTTTCATGGTTTCGTGGGTTCATGGGTTCATGGGTTCATGAAAAGGGATATTAAACACATTTAAACACCATGGACCAGCACTGGAAGCTTGGATTCAAGAAATGCTGGACCAGCGGGTCATCTGTGGAGGCGGCAAATCCTCGTCACCCAGCAGCCCTAGTCCACTGATCGACGAAAAAGACGTGGAGAACACGGTTGAAGACGTCCTGAAGGCTGCTGCGGTCGTTGATGCGCCACCCTCCATGGCGCAGACGTGGCATGGTAGAAGGGGGTGAAGTTGGCTGTCACAAGATGGATGTTGTCGGAAATCACTGGATGGAAGGCAATCACTAATTTGGGATACCATTAACCTTAGAATGGCAACGTCAAGCCTCAAACGAATCAGTTTTCCATGACAGCACCTTTGGAACCAGCTCTGGTAGACAAGTCCGCCGTTTCTTCTGCTTCTGGTGCAACATGCTACTCTTCTTTGTGGTGAATTTGGTCCAATTTTCGGGATATCTATGTAGAAGTTGTAACTTTCTCAAGATGAAGAGCTCCCAGATCAATGCTGATGACGCACTTGGATCATCTTGGATCCCCAGATCTTAACCACTTGCCATGTCTCCGTGCTTAGGTACATGCGTGGACCTTTGACGCCTACAGGCTCGGGCAAGCCTTTGACTGCTGAGGAGTTGGCTGCATGCAGAGAGGAGCTGGAGGCTATCAAGAAGGACACCTTGGACCAAGTGGTTTCGTTGCTTCAGCATTGAACTTACCCCCCAAAGTTGAGTCAATTGCGCTACTTTGAGCAGCCTGCTTTGAAGAATTGGTCGTGTTGGCCGATGTCTGTTTAAGACCGACAATGGCCCATGATTTCACCGCTCAATCTGGGGGGTCGGGGGGTCGAAGGTGCGTCGCTTCCGAGTCGAAAGTGAATGTGAATACTGTAACTATATAATGAATAATTAAGGGTGGTTGAGAGTGCTCCGAAAAATGCGTTTGATATTTGATCAACGGTGCTTGATAATGTGGTTGACTCAAGGGGCAATGCAATGTATTCATGGTGACCGAAACGCCGAAGGAGTTCGGACTGCGGGAACCCGAGAGGGGTTTCATGGATGAGGACGGGGGATGGGACAAGCAGAGCAGCGTCAAGTCATCAGTAGGATTAGCAGCCATTGCGCTTTCGTTTGCCAAGTGGATGAATTGTTTGGAGCTTCGTTGGGATTCGTTGGGTATTGGCACAATTAAGAACAGTCGACTTGCGGTGGGTCTAGGTTCGGTTAGGTTTGCAAATCCAGTTGTTCAAAAGCTCGAGTTCAGGTCCAATCCGGTACCGTGGTACTGCGATTCGGTCCAATCCACTTCGAAAGCGCGGATTTTCTTGCTTCAACAACCTATGTATCAGAACCGGAACTCCATCAGTCCTATTCAAAGGCTTGCCATAAAACTGTCGCAAGTGGCTCCCCCAAAAGCATGCCACAAAGGGCGATCAGCAAAGGGGTGCCACAGGCTTACACCCAAGGGCCATCCCAAAGAAGCCAGTAGCAAGGGCTAGCGCCACATAGGGCGACCGCAAAAGGCCAAGGGTCACTAGAAACATCTACTACAAAAGGCCAAAAGGCGGCCCAGGAGACTACCATAAAGGATTACCACAAAGGGTCACTGCCGAGGGCTTCGCAAAGGGTTGTCACAAGGCCCCACCAAGGACGTTTTGCAATCATCCAAGTCTCTAACCTTTGAGCAACGGTACGGTATTTGCCTACCAGCATTGGTACAGAGAATTAGGGTTCAATTCCCAAGAGGGAGCTTGAGACATTGGCACCACCGCATTGAAGAAAGAATGCAGACAAATTAAAATGCCCAAGAATCCAGGGATGTTTTCTGGTTTGTTTCTTTGGGATTTTTGGTTCGGTTCCTCTGTGATTTTGGTTCGTTTCGAGCCGTTTGTATTGCGGCCCAGTTCCTACTTGGAAAACATTGTGGCAACCAGCCATGTGGATGCCTTGGTGAGGAGGGCATCAAATGGCGTTTTGGGGGCGCTCCGGACTATTCCTTGACGAACTTGAAGTACCTTCAAGGTGCGGAACCTGTCATGCGTGGTTTGATCATCCGGTGGCCTACAACTGATGACACGATGACCAAGGGGATAGTTGGCACATAGGCACTGTAAACTTCAGGAGTTTGCCTTTGGCGTGTTCAAGACTTGACCCATGGGTGGACTCTAGCGGATGGGGGGGGAGCTGATTAGGTCCCTGGAGTACACAATCATTTTATTAACGGAGCTGGGAGTGGATGAATGTTAGGTTTGTTTCGTTTGTTTTTTCTTGTTTTCTGGACGTGTTCGAACATTCTGGACTATTGCTTCAAAAGCATCATCATATCTTCTTCAAACATTTCCGCGCATAGCTCTTACCATCCACTTTCACCACCCGGTGGGAAGCTCTCTGAAGGGGTCTACTTTGGGATCCAATATTTTTTCCAGCTGTTGACTAGAGGCTCTTCATACTCTCGAGATTTGTATTTAATATAGAGGCTTTTGCCAGATGCAAGTGGAGTGATTCCAGCGCAAGCACATGTGTGGGCTCATTTTGATTCACCAATCTCCCTACGCTAACGTCACAATGGTCTAGGTCAACTCCACATTCCCACATCAGTATGTTTTGAAGTCTTGAAATCCAAGTAACTTCAAGGAGGTGTCGTTGGCTTAAAGAAATCCCTTGAACACCTGAACACCACAGACTTCAATGTCCCTCATTTCGTGCTTTCTCCGAAAAAGTAATGTGATGATTTACAATGATTTTTTGCTCAGCATTTATTGGCTGTTGTACCGTTGAAATCTCGAATGAGGGTGATTGGATTGATGACCACCTGTCCACACATCAGACTTGGTCCCTGTGGTACTGTAGTACCTTTAGTAACTATTTTAGCTTATTCCAGAGCAGAAACTGTAGGGTTCAAACATGGTTCAACCAGAGTGCCGTTACGAGCGCATGTCTATCTATGAGGGTATCAATCACGCGCCGCTCACAGCCCACAATGTGGTGCAACAGGCAAGACCAAGAACCATGCAGAGGGGTCTTTGGAGCTCATTGTGGAAAATTTGGTGAAGACTTGGGAGATGGACTCCCGGACGAGACGGTGGCCATGAGTTGTCTGTTGGTTTGGTAAGGGTTGATCTGGCTTACCCAACGGTTAAGTGCAACTAATTGGCGAACTACTGGTTGGTGAGGGTTGATCTGGCTTACCTAAGGGTTAAGAACAACTAATTCATGCTTAGGGCTTAGGAGTTAGGAGGAAGGATTCTCAGTGAAGGATATCAATGTATAATCTTCACGGGAGCGATTTCGAGCCACCAGGAGTGTTGTAGTAGGTGATTATGTCATTCTGTTGTGAGTAGTAAAGTGGACCTTGGAATTTGAAAGCTGATCTCCAGGTCTACCAGTTCCTCCCAGAAATTCAGTTGTCTGAGACTGCATACTGCTTGATATTGCGATGATGCCCTCACCTCGAGGTTGCAAGGTCAAAATGACCAGCTGTCTACCGTGCATCCAGTGTCACATTTGGACCGTTTTCCACTCGTGCATCTTCGAGCACTGGATGATTGTTGTTTCTGTTGCAAATCCAGCTCTGCAATCAGGGAAGAGCCTCCGAAGCACATCCACGCGTCCACATGTTGAGATCAATCCATGCACGCACGGATTTGCATGTTCATACGATTTCACATGTATACAGATACATGAAGACACGGATATTTCTATATATTGTAAGTGTGAACATGTCCATGTATACACGCATGGTATCCTCAAACACATACGTTTCATCTAAGTTTCAAGCCTCGCCGAGTCCACTGGAACGCCACCAGGAACGGTCTCACAAGGTGGATCCGGACCAACACCGCAGTGTGGACCCGGAGAAGTTCCATGTGGGCGCCAACGGTTGGAAGAAGTACAACAACCAGGACTCCCCTGTAGCTGGCGGTTAAAGCAAGGCTTTCCCATCAACCCATTGGTTGATCCAGTGGGTCACACTTCAGGGACAACACGATCGTAAGACTATATGACTATATATGTATATATATTGATGATATATATATATATATGATGTATATAAATATAAAGATATATTAAGCTGATTCCAAGTTCACTGGCGATGTCTCCACCGCCCAGTGAGTGCCGCCTTGAAACTTGGGAGGAAGCCAATGCGGTGGGCAACTACAACGTGCTTCTCAGTGGTTGCCCTGCACAGCTCTATGACTCTGCGAGCATTTCTTGGGAAGAGTCGCATGAGAAATTTCACGATGCCTTCGTGGCGTGGCAGCCTGGTAGGATTCCAAGCTTTCCAAACCCATGAATCTGGCAGAAATCATAGTAAGAAGCAGCCTCAAGCTAGTTGAAGTCATCAGAATAGTCGGTAACCATCTTGAAGGTGCTGGCAATAAGAACAGCCTCAAGTGCTGGTAGGACTGTGAAGTCTCTAGGTTGGTCTTCGCACTTGGGCCATGTCGCAATGGTTCAATGGCTGCCCAGAAAGGTAGTACCAACCCAGGATGAAGCTAAACCCCTGGTTGATTAATAGGGGTATCCTCTAAAAGCCTTGGTTACCATTACCAATCTATCCAAGTGATGTGTGGCTGAGAGATTTCAAGTTTCCAAGCCACTGAGGCCGCCTTTCCTTGGGAGTTGCTGGAAGTCTTCTCCGGACCTCCAACAGTGGCCTTCACTTGGCGCCACTGGGGCGAGTGCCTTGTCGCTCTTTTTGGGTGACAGAAGGGGAAACCTTAACCTGTCCTGTAGCCCATAGATTTGTTGTTTTCTCTTCGACTTCAATTGACTTCAACTGACTTCAAGGGACTTCAGCTGACTTCAACTGACTTCAAGGGACTTCAACTGACTTCAACTGACTTCAAGGGACTTCAACTGACTTCAACTGACTTCAAGGGACTTCAACTGACTTCAACTGACTTCAACTGACTTCAAGGGACTTCAACTGACTTCAACTGACTTCAACTGACTTCAAGGGACTTCAACTGACTTCAACTGACTTCAAGGGACTTCAACTGACTTCAACTGACTTCAAGGGACTTCAACTGACTTCAAGGGACTTCAGCTGACTTCAACTGACTTCAAGGGACTTCAAGGGACTTCAACTGACTTCAACTGACTTCAACTGACTTCAACTGACTTCAACTGACTTCACGGGACTTCAACTCTTCAAAAAACTTCAGGTGTTCTGTCAAACCTGCGGCCAGGTTCACAGGCAGCTACGAGGGAAATCGGGGCCAGGGCGAGTTGCTGGAGATGTTCGGCTTCGGTGTGGCCACGGTGGATGAGCAGCTGAGGCGGGACCCGGGACCTGGGAGCCCAACCTGGGAGGCCCCTTGGATGGTCGCTGGTGGTTGATGGCGCCAGGTTGGTGGACGTGGAGATCTTCTACAAGCCCGAGACCTTCCTCGAGGCCGTGGCAGCCAGGTGTTGCAATGGTCGAGCTGTAAACTGCACCCAGTGGTATCGAGTGATAGCTGGTGATTTATCGTTAGATAAAGTTTTTAGGAAGTTTATTGATATGGACTTCTCAGTCAGCAACCATACATGGTCCTGGATAGTAAGTGAATGATCAACCATTTAGTAACAACCTTGTAGTTGGTCCTACAATTCATGCTTCATAAGCCTACCACTAGTGAGTCACAGAGTGATCCAATCGCTGCTTAGCTGGTTTGTGGTTAATACCATACTTGCTATCTCCCGGCCGATGAAGGTCTAACTACCAACTTGTATACTTAAACCTATCATCAATAGTGGCTGACAATCTGAAATCGCCATTTTTTCAGGGCGGCCTAAGGTGCTCCCTGGTGAGCTGAAGCGCCAGGTGCTGCGCGGTGAGCGCCCGGCAGATGAGCTGAAGCGCGGTCAAGATCTGCTGGGAGCCAACGCCACCATGACCTGCCCACATTTGATGCTCGCCATGGAGATGGGTAGGGTATGGTAGGATGGTAGGATATGGTGAGGTTGGATGGGGTCATCAGTGATGTCCATGATGAATGATACATGTTTGAGAAATGGAGTTGTTACTGATGGTGGTGTTCAACTATTTGGATGAATCATGTTCACCATGTTGGAGTTTCGTTGTTGTCAATATCATTTTGCGTTCAAGTAGTACCCAAGGGACATTATTCGTAGAAAAGGGACTGTGCGGAAGGATGCGGAAGCTTCGTGGAAGGGGCTTTTTCAAGGAAGCTTTTGGCAACAGATGTGACCACAATAAGGGTCATCCGAACTAGTAGACTTCGTCCTGTTAGATGTGTAGGTGGGAGATTCTAGAGTGATTGGAAAATGTCACAGGGCGATCTTTCTCGGAGACCAGCGTAGGTATATCGCAGGTGGGTTTGACGGTGAGGAATCGGGGAATGTCGCACACAAACCCAACGTAGGTGAGGATGCGTTGAGATGAACACAAATCATTTCCAAGTTTCATTCATGATCCATTGTACTGTAGCTGATTTGTTGTGGTGTGACTTGCGTTTCCTTGCCAAGTAAAATCACAGCAGGGTAGGGAGATAATTTTCATCAGTGGCGAGTTGCAGGACAATGTACGAACATGCTCGGGTTGATTTTTGCAAGGCAATGATAGTACCAGTTAAGGCAGAAGACAAAGATCGATCATCAGCAGATATTGGTGTCGGGCATGTACACCTGGTGAAGTGAAATTACAGTCACAAAGTGATGCAAGAAATCAATCATTTTTCAGACCCAACCTTGAAGTTCCAGTTTAAGTTTTCCAGAGATATGTGCTCGGACCGAACTTAGGAGTCTCCAGCAGAAATGAGATGCACAGCCGATGCTGCAGCACCGAGTGCGCAGCATGGAGTGCCTGGTGTTTATTCATTTTTGGTCATTGCGGATGACTTGCATAGCGCTTTCATGTGCATGCGGGATCGTACTTGTAGTACGACATTTGTTAGCGCAATGCATTTGATCCTAATTTGCGTGGTGCAGTTTTGTTTTCTGGCCACTGAAGCAGTGGCTTTTTTTCCCTGTCGCAGTTTTGGTCAGTGGCAAAGACTTCTGATTCTGCTGATTTTTTCGGACGTTTGAAACCACCTGAAGCGGAGATGCTTGACCCAGAACATCCGGTGCTCGGGCCTGGGGATCTCCATACCAAAGCATTTTCTGCACAAGGCTCGCTTGTGCCCAATAGTGGTTGAGCAGTCTTGTGCACGAGCTGCTTCTCAGACCAAAGACCATGCGTGGAAGATCTTGAGACTTAGAAGTTGCATGGCAGGGCCAGTGTTTGTGGCTGATGGTTTGCTGTCAAACTGATAGAGGGGCCGCCATTTGAACTGTGGTTGATGGTCAATCATGCTTACTGGCGGATGACGGCTGGCAATAACCATCAATGATCGCTATGGAGCAATACTAGCCATCCACAACACGAGGTAGCTGAACATGCAAAGTACATGGTTTTTGAGAGGCCACCGGCTGGGGTTGTCCAGTGCGCTGAAAAGGTCAAGTGTCGGAGTGAAGACACACATTTTTTGGTGTAGCTCTTAAAGCAGCCAAAGCAGGGAAGTAGTATATACTTATGTATGTGTTTCAAATTCCACGCTTAGTTGAATTCTACCTACATCCGATAGCTCACACCCGCCCCTGCCCAGTTTTTCCTAAATGCCAGGCTCAATGGCTTGGCACGGCTTCAACAGCTAACCGCAAGAGATGCTTTCAATTTTCTGAGATCACCGCTCCACTGTACTTGAGCAAGTCTGGCAAAGCTTCGTGCTTGTTTTGGATGCCTTTGATGTACAGCCATAGCGGCGCATCATAAGCCATCGTAAGCCATCATGAGCCATCACTTTGACCATCATTCGGCGACATCATCAACCATTTCAAGCCATCGTAAATCACCACTACCAAGCTTCGCTTGTGCAGCATCCTTCCTTGAGCTTCAGCTTGAGCTTCCCTCACCGGTCCCAAGTAAACTGTTGACCAACACCCGTGGCGTTCGACAACCCTGCAGCTGTTTGAGCATTGTACCGCACCAGCCGCGAAAGCACTCTTTGCAGCCGCCATGCAGATGCTTCCAAGCACCACGGGAGTCAAGGAGGTAGTCACCGCGAGGCCTTTGCCTTGCGGTGCAGGTGGGGTGCTCCGGATGTGGATTGCGTGTTTGCTGTGGCTTTAGTGGCCGACATCTGTGTTACCCCGCGCGCTTTCCGATGGATTTGTGGTACGAGCCGGATGGTACTTGTAGCTGGTTTTCTGATTTTCAGCTGCAGAATGCGTGAACTGATTTTACTGACAGCAGTATTTGTGGGTGTCTCCACACTCCAAACTTTTGCAGATCCCAACAGCGGGACTCTTTTGTTCATCTCGGAGACTGAGGTTCACCGACCGGGTGACTGCCAGAGTCTTCTAAGTATATGTGGCTATATGTATATATATAATATTACATTTTTGCAGCATATATAAAAATCGATAGACACATGAGTAGAACAATGAATGAACAGATACATCGACAAGTAGACATTCATACAGATAGATATGTCTAAACCTGTATCTACACACACACACACATATATATATATATACTCGCTCCATATACCAACATTCTTACATATATACACATATCCGCATACACATATCCAGGTACACATATCGGAATCCATAAGAAATCCACATTTTCTCCGCTTGGGCCGGCTTAGAGCCCTGGCAGGAGCCCCAGCCCCTCAGCTCCTCCCCGGCACTGCCGTTGTTGGAACCCTGGCGGCAGCGGCACTCGCCGCGCGAACCGCGTGCCACGACGCGCAGAGGGCTTTCTGAAGAAGCTGCTGAAGCGAGGCAGGAGCCGCAGGGAGTCGCAGGGAGTCGCAGGGCTGCAGCTCTTTGAAGCTGGATTTCTGCAGTGGTTTTGATCTTACAATTCTTACTGACTTTTTAAACAAAATGTTTTGATTGTTCTTCAACTCCGCTTTGCTTCTTTTGCCTCCCAGGCAAGGTGGAAATCATTGGAGTTTTCTAGCCTTTTTGGGGTCAACTTCCATGTATCCAGTGTGTATGAAGAAAGCGTTAGAACATGATTTTTATTAGCATTTTCATATGTACTTCAATTACTGTATCTTCAATTTTATCTTATTCATGCAGAGTATGGTTTCATTCAGGACAAGCTTAGGAGATTCGCATCTCACTGTCGATGACGCACCCTGTCTCTATCGGACTGCTTGGAAGATTCGACCTTGCAGTTGCTCATCCTTAGTTGTTCATCCTTATTTTCAATCTTCTTGCTGTCCCTTGGTTGCTCGTCCTTCTGCCCACTAATCATCAGCCTCTGCACAAAGAAGCAAGTGGTGAACACGAGACAATTGTTTTGCCATGAATTCTGTCCCGTCTTCTTGCACGTTCTGATGACTGAACAGGATTTCCATTTGAGAAGAACCGCGAATCTTCGGGTGTGAGTTGATGGGTTCATGGTTTCATGGTTTCGTGGGTTCATGGGTTCATGGGTTCATGAAAAGGGATATTAAACACCATGGACCATCACTGGAAGCTTGGATTCAAGAAATGCTGGACCAGCGGGTCATCTGTGGAGGCGGCAAATCCTCTTCACCCAGCAGCCCTAGCCCACTGATCGACGAAAAAGACGTGGAGAACACGGTTGAAGACGTCCTGAAGGCTGCTGCGGTCGTTGATGCGCCACCCTCCATGGCGCAGACGTGGCATGGTAGAAGGGGGTGAAGTTGGCTGTCAAGATGGATGGTGTCGGAAATCACTGGATGGAAGGCAATCACTAATTTGGGATACCATTAACTTAACCTTAGAATGGCAACGTCAAGCCTCAAAGGAATCAGTTTAGCATGACAGCACCTTTGGAACCATCTCTGGTAGACAAGTCCGCCGTTTCTTCTGCTTCTGGTGCAACATGCTAGTCTTCTTTGTGGTGAATTTGGTCCTATTTTCGGGATATCTATGTAGAAGTTGTAACTTTCTGAAGATGAAGAGCTCCCAGATCAATGCTGATGACGCACTTGGATCATCTTGGATCTCCAGATCTTAACCACCTGCCATGCCTCCGTGCTTAGGTACATGCGTGGACCTTTGACGCCTACAGGCTCGGGCAAGCCTTTGACTGCTGAGGAGTTGGCTGCATGCAGAGAGGAGCTGGAGGCTATCAAGAAGGAGCCCTTGGACCAAGTGGTTTCGTTGCTTCAGCATTGAACTTACCCCGCAAAGTTGAGTCAATTGCGCTACTTTAAGCAGCCTGCTTTGAAGAATTGGTCGTGTTGGCCAATGTCTGTTTCAGAGCGACAATGGCCCATGATTTCACCGATCAATCTGGGGGTCGGGGGGTCGAAGGTGCGTCGCTTCCGAGTCGAAAGTGAATGTGAATACTGTAACTATATAATGAATAATTAAGGGTGGTTGAGAGTGCTCCGAAAAATGCGATTGATATTTGATCAACGGTGCTTGATAATGTGGTTGACTCAAGGGGCAATGCAATGTATTCATCGTGACCGAAACGCCGAAGGAGTTCGGACTGCGGGAACCCGAGCGGGGTTTCATGGATGAGGACGGGGGATGGGACAAGCAGAGCAGCGTCAAGTCATCAGTAGCATTAGCCATTGCGCTTTCGTTTGCCAAGTGGATGAATTGTTTGGAGCTTCGTTGGGATTCGTTGGGTATTGGCACAATTAAGAACAGTTGACTTGCGGTGGGTCTAGGTTCGGTTAGATTTACAAATCCAGTTCGCTCAAAAGTCGGTTCCGCTTGAGTTCTGCGATTCGGTCCAATCCACTTCGAAAGCGCGGATTTTCTTGCTTCAACAACTTATGTATCAGAACCGGAACTCCATCAGTCCTATTCAAAGGCTTGCCAGAAAACTGTCGCACGTGGCTCCCCCAAAAGCATGCCACAAAGGGCGATCAGCAAAGGGGTGCCACAGGCTTACACCCAAGGGCCATCCCAAAGAAGCCAGTAGCAAGGGCTAGCGCCACATAGGGCGACCGCAAAAGGCCAAGGGTCACTAGAAACATCTATTACAAAAGGCCAAAAAGCGGCCCAGGAGACTACCATAAAGGATTACCACAAATGGTCACTGCCGAGGGCTTCGCAAAGGGTTATCACAAGGCCCCACCAAGGACGTTTGCAATCATCCAAGTCTCTAACCTCTGAGCAACGGTACGGTATTTGCCTACCAGCATTGGTACAGAGAATTAGGGTTCGATTCCCAAGAGGGAGCACCGCATTGAAGAAAGAATGCAGACAAATTAAAGTACCCAAGAATCCTAGAGAGGGAGGTTTTCTGGTTCGTTTCTTTGGGATTTTTGGTTCGGTTCCTCTGTGATTTTGGTTCGTTTCGAGCCGTTTGTATTGCGCCCACAGTTCCTACTTGGAAAACATGGTTGCAACCAGCCATGTGGATGCCTTGGTGAGGAGGGCATCAAATGGCGGTTTGGGGGCGCTCCGGACTATTCCTTGACGAACTTGAAGTACCTTCAAGGTGCGGAATCTGTCATGAGTGGTTTGATCATCCGGTGGCCTACAACCGATGAAACGATGACCAAGGGGATATATGGCACATAGGCACCGCAAACTTCAGGAGTTTGCCTTCTGCGTCTTCAAGACGTGGCCCATGGGTGATCGGACGGTAAGGGAACAGATTAGGTCCCTGGAGTACGTAGTCATCTTCGAACATTATGGCCTGTTGTTCAAAAACATCATGACATCTTCTCGAAACATTTCCGCGCATAGCTCTTGCTACAGTATCCACTTTCACCACCCGATGGAAAGCTTTCTGAAGGAGTTTACTTTGGGGTCCAACATCTTTTTGCAGCTGTCGACTAGAGGCTCTTATACTCTCGAGATTTATTTTTTGACATAGGCTCTTTTGCCAGATACGAGTGGAGTGATTCCAGCGCAAACTTGTCTGTGGGCTCGTTTTGATTCATCAATCTTCTTCTGCCATCGTCACAATGGGCAACGTCCTCCACATTCCCACCTCAATATGTTTTGAAGTCTTGAAATCCAAGTAACTTCAAGGAGGTGTTGTTGGCTTGGAGAAATCCCTTGAACACTTTCACACCACAGACTTCAATGTTCCTCATTTTGTGCTTTCTCAGAAGAGTAATGTGATGATTTTTGATGATTTCTGGCCCTGCGTTGATTGGCTGTTGTACTGTTGGACGCATGAGGGTGATTGGATTGATGACCACCTGTTGACAAACCAGACTGGGTCCCTGTGGTACTTTAGTATGTTTATGTAAGTTAAGTAGCCATTTAGTTTATTCCAGAGAAGAAACTTCGAAGATCATCGTCCCTATGAAATATCATACTACGCACTGACGCAAGTGTTTTCTGAGGCAACTAAAGATAAGAATGACACATGAAAGCATAAACTTAAATGGGTCAAGAAAACTCGTATAAAGAGGACCTTGAGCAAGTATGTAAGGTCTATGACTCCAAAATCCAAATCACAAACAAACATTTCATTGGGGAAGGTAGCTATGAATTGAGCAGGAATTTAGAATATGTGTCTATTGATGCTCTTACTCAGGTATGAGAACGGAGGGCATCTGTATAGTGAGTGATACTTCCCCCCTGCCACGATTGATTGTGTCAGTAATGCGTTCCTACTCGACCGACATACCGCTACCTCAACGATTATGTAGATGCTAGTGAACTTCAATCTGCTCAGGTAGACAGGGGTTGCTGAACTTAGATTATAAACAATTCTTCTGTAGAGTTCAACATGGTTCAACCAGAGTGCCGTTACGAGCGCATGTCTATCTATGAGGGTATCAGCCACGCGCCGCTCACAGCCCACTGCCTCTCGTGCGGCAGGCAAGACCAAGAACCATGCAGAGGGGTCTTTGGAGCTCATTGTGGAAAATTTGGTGAAGACTTGGGAGATGGACTCCCGGACGAGTAGGTGGCCATGAGTTGTGTGTTGCTTTGGAGCTGAGGGTGAACTACTGGTCGGTAAGGGTTGATCTGGTTGATCTGGCTGATCTAAGGGTTAACTACAACCAATTCATGGTTAGGAGGAAGGACTTTCAGTGAAGGATATCAATGTATCCTCTTCACGGGAGCGATTTCGAGCCACCAGGAGTGTTGTAGTAGGTGATCATGTCATTATGTTGTGAGTAGTAAAGTGGACCTTGGAATTTGAAAGCTGATCTCCAGGTCTACCAGTTCCTCCCAGAAAATCAGTTGTCTGAGACTGCATACTGCTTGATATTGCCATGATGCCCTCACCTCGAGGTTGCAAGGTCAAAATGACTAGCTGTCTACCGTGCATCCAGTGTCACATCCGGACCGTTTTCCACTCATGCATCTTCGAGCACTGGATGATTGTTGTTTCTGTTGCAAATCAAGCTCTGCAATCAGGGAAGAGCCTCCGAAGCACATCCACATGTCCACATTTTGAGATCAATCCATGCACGTACGGATTTGCATGTTCATACGATTTCACATGTATACAGATACATGAAGACACGCATATTTCTATATATTGTAAGTGTGAACATGTCTATGTATACGCGCATGGTATCCTCAAACACATACGTTTCATCTAAGTTTCAAGCCTCGCCGAGTCCACTGGAACGCCACCAGGAACGTTCTCACAAGGTGGATCCGGACCAACACCGCAGTGTGGACCCGGAGAAGTTCCATGTGGGCGCCAACGGTTGGAAGAAGTACAACAATCAGGACTCCCTGTAGCTGGCGGTTAAAGCAAGGCTTTCCCATCAACCCATTGGTTGATCCATTTGGTCACACTTCAGGGACAAAACATGGTCCTCAGACTATGTTATATATTATATTATATATATATTGATGATATATTAAGCTGATTCCAAGTTCACTGGCGATGTCTCCACCACCAAGTGCTGCCTTGAAACTTGGGAGGAAGCCAATGCGGTGGGCAACTACAACGTGCTTCTCAGTGGTTGCCCTGCACAGCTCTATGACTCTGCGAGCATTTCTTGGGAAGAGTCGCATGAGAAATTTCACGATGCCTTTGTGGCGTGGCAGCCTGGTAGGATTCCAAGCTATCCAAACCCACGAATCTGGCAGAAATCATAGTAAGAAGCAGCCTTAAGCTAGTTGAAGACATCGGAATAGTCGGTACCCATCTTGAAGGTGCTGGCAATAAGAACAGCCTCCATTGCTGGTAGGACTGTGAATTCTCTAGGTTGATCTTCGCACTTGGGCCATGTCACTTCTGCAATGGTTCAATGGTTGCCCAGAAAGGTATAAAAGTACACATGGTTGTTTCTCAAAATAGGGGAACCCCAAAAATGGTTGGTTTATTACCATAAACAATTAATAATGGATGATTTAGGGGGACCCCTATTTAGAGAAACCACCACATATTTATCCAAGTGATGTGTGGCTGAGAGATTTCAAGTTTCCAAGCCACTGAGGCCGCCTTTCCTTGGGAGTTGCTGGAAGTCTTCTCCGGACCTCCAACAGTGGCCTTCACTTGGCGCCACTGGGGCGAGTGCCTTGTCGCTCTTTTTGGGTCAAAGAAGGAGAAACCTTAACCTGTCCTGTAGCCCACAGATTTGTTTTTCTCTTTTCTGTCTTCAACTGACTTCAACTGACTTCAAGTGACTTCGACTGACTTCAACTGACTTCAACTGACTTCAACTGACTTCAACTGACTTCAAGGGACTTCAACTCTTCAATCCTCCAGGTGTTCTGTCAAACCTGCGGCCAGGTTCACAGGGAGCTACGAGGGAAATCGGGGCCAGGGCGAGTTGCTGGAGATGTTCGGCTTCGGAGTGGCCACGGTGGATGAGCAGCTGAGGCGGACCCGGGACCTGGGAGGACCCCAGGGAGGCCCCTTGGATGGTCGCCACTGGTGGTCCTTGGATGGCGCCAGGTTGGTGGACGTGGAGATCTTCTATAAGCCCGAGACCTTCCTTGAGGCTGTGGCAGTGGCCAGGTGTTGCAATGGTGGATCAGCAAACAGCACCCAGTTTGACCATGAATAGCTGGTGATTTACTATCAAATATAATTCATAGGGAGTTATTCATGTGGATCTTTCAGTAAGCAACAACACATGGTGCTGGATGGTAAGCTAACGATCAACCAATTGGTGGGAGTTATTCACCATTGAGCAACAACCACAAATTGTCCTACTATAGCTGGTTTATGGTTGATAACCCTACTATAGTTGCTATCTCCCGGCCAATTAAGGTCTAGCTACCAACTTGTATACTTAAACCTATCATCAATAGTGGTTGACCATCTGAAATCGCTATTTTTTCAGGGCCACTTAAGGCCCCTAAGGTGCTCCCTGGTGAGCTGAAGCGCCAGGTGCTGCGCGGTGATCGCCCGGCAGATGAGCTGAAGCGCGGTCAAGATCTGCTGGGAGCCAACGCCACCATGACCTGCCCACATTTGATGCTCGCCATGGAGATGGGTAGGGTATGGTAGGATATGGTGAGGTTGGATGGGGTCATCAGTGATGTCCATGATGAATGATACATGTTCGAGAAATGGAGTTGTTACTGATGGTGGTGTTCAACTATTTGGATGAATCATGTTCACCATGTTAGAGTTTCGTTGTTGTCAATATCATTTTGCGTTCAAGTAGTACCCAAGGGACATTATTCGTAGAAAAGGGACTGTGCGGAAGGATGCGGAAGCTTCGTGGAAGGGGCTTTTTCAAGGAAGCTTGTGGCAACAGATGTGACCAAAATAAGGTCACCATCCGAACTAGTAGACTTCGTCGTGTTAGATGTGTAGGTGGTAGATTCTAGAGTGATAGGAAAATGTCACAGGGCGATCTTTCTCGGAGACCAGCATAGGTATATCGCAGGTGGGTTTGACGGTGAGGAATAGGGGAATATCGCACACAAACCCAAGGTAGGTGAGGATGCGTTGATATGAACATGTATGAACATGTATGAACACAAGCCGTTTTCAATTTTCAGTCATGATCCATTGTACTGTAGCTCATTTGTTGGGGTGTGACTTGCCTTTACTTGCCAAGTAAAATCACAGCAGGGAAGGGAGATAATTTTCGTCAGTGGCGAGGTGCAGGACATGTACGCAGATACCTAGGTTGATTTCCCAAGGTACTGTTGGTACCCGGTTAAGGCAGAAGACAAAGATCGATCATCAGCAGATATTGGTATCGGGCATGTACACCTGGTGAAGTGAAAGTACGGAGTCACAAAGTAATGCAAGAAATCAATCATTTTTCAGACCCAACTTTGAAGTTCCACGTTGAGTTTTCCGGAGCTAAGTGATCGAACCGAACTTAGGAGTCTCAAGCAGAAATGAGTCGCGCAGCCGATGCTGCAGCACCGAGTGCGCAGCATGGAGTGCCTGGTGTTTATCCATTTTTGGTCATTGCGGATGACTTGCATAGCGCTTTCATGTGCATGCGGGATCGTACTTGTAGTACGACATTTGTTAGCGCAATGCATTTGATCCTAATTTGCGTGGTGCAGTTTTGTTTTCTGGCCACTGAAGCAGTGGCTTTTTTTCCCTGTCGCAGTTTTGGTCAGTGGCGAAGACTTCTGATTCTGCTGATTTTTTCGGGTGGGACGTTTGAAACCACCTGAAGCGGAGATGCTTGACCCAGAACATCCGGTGCTCGGGCCTGGGGATCTCCATACCAAAGCATTTTCTGCACAAGGCTCGCTTGTGCCCAATAGTGGTTGAGCAGTCTTGTGCACGAGCTGCTTCTCAGACCAAAGACCATGCGTGGAAGATCTTGAGACTTAGAAGTTGCATGGCAGGGGGGGTGCCACTGGAGGAGTGGCAAAGCAGTAGCATTTCAGAGCTATCGATCTGTGGTCACTTGCGATCCTTGGCTGTCGATCCTTGTTGTTTCGCAGATTGGCATTGCTACTCTTTGGTGCAAGCCTCTCCTTGTATCCTCAGGAGGGAACTCCTTGGCAACACCAGGTTCTTGGTGAAGTTCTGTTGGTTATGGCGTTTTCGGCTTTGATCGGCGCTGACTCATATGGATTCATGTCTCAACGGGATGTTCCAACTTATGGTCCACTGCTAGTTATAGCATGTTATAGCCAGCAATAGTTGGATCAATAGTTTCGCATCACTCAACACTTGTGAGAACTGCATATCCACCATCCATCCCGGCCGCGTTGTGCCCAGGTGGCGAGTCTTTGTTTCCTTCAGGCAACAGCTGGCCTCCCCTGCGTGGTGCGAAACCGGCAACAAGTCATGCCGAGATGGATACGGCCTTGATTTCTCTGCTGGAATTCCTCCTTGCAACTAAGCGTTGGGCTTGCGGTTGGTTTGCATCTCTGTGAATCCATTCATGGTGCCAGCCCCAGATAGGAGCCTCTTGGCTCTTTTTGCAGGCCTGGCGAGAGAGCTTCGTTGCCGGCAGCAGGCTGGAGTGTGGATATACCATGCGAATGTTCATAAGTCAACTTATGAGATAGGGTTTCTTGAAACATGCGCGACCCAAAGATACAAAATGACCTGTTGTGGCCAGGCAACATGACTTGAAGGTGGGTTGCAGCCTGATATGGGTAGGGGTCCAATCGAGCCACGACCGAAACCTCCAAGTAAAGGTTTTAAATGGATGTTAAGCTGAGATGGCTCTGCGGAAGCCAAAACCTGCATCGGCTTGCGCAAGCCTTCGCGAAAGGCACCGAGAGAAGAAGCTCTCGCGAAAGCTTCGCGAAAGCGGATCTAGATGATTGTAGTTTGGGGACGCGTAAGCTCTGCAAAAAAGCAAAACGTACAAAAACCCTTCCGCGTAAGCGAAAACCCTGCGCGCGTAAGCATCGTGTAAGCGCCGCGCAGCTGTCAAAAAAGCGTGATGGAATTAATGAAGGTTTTGGCAGCTCAATTGGTGGTTTCTCAAATTGGGAAGCCCCAAAAATGGACGGCTTGCTACCATAAAATGGTTACTATTGGATGATTGGGGGGCCACCTATTGTGAGAACACCCAATTAGGAATCAACTGAATAGCAATATTAGTGGGAAACAGGGAAACTTAAGGCTGGGCAACTTGAGGCTGTAGGTCATCCCATTCGATGGGCAGTATAATGTTGGGTCCGGATTAATCAACCCCAGGTTTATCAATTGCGGGACTTACCATTTCATGGGAAACCAAGTTTTTTGAGAATACCCCGCATCAGCATCAATCAACCAGGTCTTTTTTCATCCAGGGTTGGCATGATCCGGTACTGACGAGTTCTTTGTATTTCTCCGCGTCAATGTGTAAGGGCATTGTACCAAAGTATCCACCACTCTTCCATCACTTTTCAATTTCGGATTTGAAGCAATACGTGATACAGTTATATATAGTGTATATAGTGATCAACAGGCAATGATTACTGATAGTGACGGTTGATGATCAATCGGGTGGGTTTCAGCATCTTGAATTCTAGCTGAATGCCGGGGAAGACCAGGGATTGGTCAAAACAGGAAAGAAAGTTTCTCGATTTTTCAGGGCATTTGATCGCCTGAAGTGAATGGTTATGAACACAATGTAAGCTGTCATGGGCAACCCCCAAACAATGCTGTAGGTCTATCAAGAAACGTCAAGAATCAAGACCCAGAAGACCCAGCACTAGTACTCGTTCTATAGTCCACTAATCTCAACCAAAACTACAAACCATTGAGGGGAAAATGGCGATGGTAGTTCCTAACCACTTCCAACCGATTCAAGACCATTCCGTTGCTTCCGGGGATGGTAGTGAGGTAACCTTTACAGCACCCAACGACCTCCACCTTCAGGCCGTGGCGAGAAGCAGCTAGTGCACAGGCCTGGAGACCTGAGTTCCCGAAGCAGACACTGGTTGCTCTTTCGACGAATCAGCAGATTGTGTCTGCGGAAACTGGATCAAGCAAAGAGTATATATTGTATATATATATATATGTACATATTTTAAATATATAAATACATAAGTTAATATATATATATATATATATATTTATACATACCTGATTATATGATGTGCACATATCTATTATACTTGAGGAAAACAACGACGGCCTGGATCCTTGCACAGGTGACATCCAGATTTGCCGTAGCAAGGCCGTCACAAACGGTCCGGGGACCTGCCCAATCGAGGGTGGTAGCGAGAGCAGTAGCGGTGCAACTGTTGAGATGTCACGACTCGTGGGCTCAAAAAAAGCCAGGGAAATCTGTTCAACAATCTCAGCGAGATAGTTTATAAATGGTTTGAGATGGCTGGTTTTGCTAAAGCTGGAGATAGAGCGGCCAGGAGACTCCCAGCTGCCACCGGCTGTATTCGATTAGGATTCAAGGCTTGTTGGAGCAGCGTTGGGCAAGATGTTGAACAATGGCAGGAGTGGATTTCTGGTCGGATTCCACCCTCCTATGCTTGTTGAAAAATCAACGGGCCCCACCGACGGCCCTACCAACCACAGAGTTGCACTCACATCCACTATACATCACCATTTGTCCTGAAGCCTGTGGTAATGGGAGTTCAGACAGGAGTTAAGACAGCAACTAAGTTCATTGTTCAGAAGCTTTGCTCGGAGAGCATCACCATCATCACCTTGCAGCTTGGACCAAGGGCCCTTCGGACTTTGATCGAGCCCTGTTGCTGGAACTCAAGGCCCTTAAGGCACTGGGGGCGCCTCTGGGGATCCAAGTTGGGCTTCCCAAGTTGCTACAGAAAAGTCACTTGCTGCACCCACAGCGGATCCTTGATTTTACGGTAGCCATCGATTGCGGACCCCCAGTTTGCCAGCCGGGTTTGTCCTACCAGGAAGCATTGTGTTGTGTATATATATATATATAGACATATAGATATCTATCTACCTACCTACCTATCTATCTATCATCTATCTATCTGTCCGTCTGTCTGTCTGTCTATCTATCTATCTATCTATCTATCTATCTATCTATCTATCTATCCATATAGATACAGATATAGATATACGCACATAGATGCACACAGATGTGGCAGCAGCGTACTGCCAGTTTGATCCTCATTTTGCACTTAACATTTCGACATACCACAGTTTATTCGCCCTCGAAGCCGATCAAGTGCTTCTTGCATTTGCTGCTGATGGGCTTCTCGTGTTACTTTGGTGACAAAGTGATGTGGTGGTCAATTATTCAAGTTGTATTTTTCATTATTGTTCCATAGTAATTTTGCGGTAAGTGCTATCATCTACCTGAATTATTAAGTAGCTTGAGTAGTAAATCTAGATTTACTATTATTAAATCTAGCATTTTGACATATGTAATTTGCTTTTAATAGTAGGAATAGCTTAGTATTATTAATAGTAATCAAAAATCTAGTGATTTCCATAGTTCTGTGGTGGTTGGGATCATTTTCAATAGACATGAATTTTTGTATTCCTATTTTTTCTATACTCTATGTCACAATTTTTCTAGTAGTAATAACAAATCTACTATTTTCTTGTCTTGCCGGCCATTCATTTCTAGTAGTAATTCATTATTGATGGTTAACTGCTTGACCCATAGCCATATAGTTGGTATACATCCCCTATGTAACCCATAGCCATATCGTTGGTAACAGCTATTTGTGGGGCTTGCTTTGGGATTCCTTGTTGCTGGGCACAGGACCTCGACAAGTTTAGCTTCGACATCTCTCAGCGCAGCTTGGCTGCGGAAGGGAGACAGCATCAACGTTTCCAACATTTTGGTGGAGGTGTATAGCAGATATGGCTGTGAGTCAATATTAACCATCAAAAATGGGGGGATAAAGTAGATATCTTGACATATTTTGCATATTCGATGAATGATATTTGATTTATGTGATATATGATATAAGATATTTGATATATGAAATATGAGATATGAGATTTGATATATGATGTGTGATATATGTATGTATTAGTGCATGTTTACAGAAAAATGGCTATACATACATGCATGCAGATGCACATAGACATGCGTATACCTACATATATATATATATATATATATACACACACACGTAGGGTGCAACAAACAGTACTGACTTGGACTCAAACATGTTTGATTCTCACGATTCACGGGACCAAGGATCAGAACGCATGCAATTCCGGGGGTTTCCATGCAGCAACAGCTGGATGGCACTCCAGCTTTGTCAAAATCGCGACTCAGCGTGACTAGGAGAAGTGATGGTGAGGCAAACCACCCCTACAAAGGTGACACATTTGTTTCCTACAAGTGACTGGTTTCCCGCTGTAGAGGGTACTGTCCACTTCCTGAGAGTATAGGTCTTCTCATAGTGGTCATTAATGATTTGAAACGGTGGTGAATGGTCAAGGATGCGCAATGATAAGGCACAAACCTATATGCAAATTGATGACTTTAACAGGAGCAAAATTCCATCGGTCGGTCTGAGCCCGGTCCAAGTGACCAGCGTAGGCTCATCATCCACACGTAACCGCTGACCATATGGGGGGAGGTGTCTCACTGTCCAGCTGGGTGGTCCCTGGTCGGTCTTGATGCTAAAGTCCCTGATATTTGGTAAACAGGGGTTTCTCAAGGCAGTTTGGGGAGCCCTGGCGAATGGGTAGTTTATTGTAAAACTGATTATATATATATATATATATATATGTATATGTATATATGTATATTAATGCGAGGATTCGGGGGTCCCCCTGAGAAACGCCCAAATGGCAGATGTAGCCATGGCCATGGTAGATGGCCATGGCCGCTGAGC
The DNA here is from genome assembly GCA_009767595.1 of Symbiodinium kawagutii. Taxonomy (NCBI): domain Eukaryota; class Dinophyceae; order Suessiales; family Symbiodiniaceae; genus Symbiodinium; species Symbiodinium kawagutii. Next base: position 22,283 of record VSDK01023660.1, read on the forward strand.
GTCGACCAAGGTCAGGAGGCCACCAAGGTCAGGGCGTTTGCCCTGGAGGCCTTCGAAAAGATGGAGGCCGGTGAGCGACCGGGAAGCAGGTGGAACTGATAGCAACTGACATCATTGATAGCATGTTATATTATATAATTATATATATATGTATATGTGTGTATATATGTGTGTATATATGTGCATATATGTGTATATATGTGTATATAGACAAAGGTATGTATATATAGAAAGGTATGTATGTGAAGAGATTGTCATCTTGGTTCACCTCTCACGATCATCATGTGTTCTGTTCACGAGCCTTTGGCACAATTCCAGTCCAAAACAGGGGCACTGTTTGGGTTGCTGTGGCCACCCCATTTCTAGCCCTCGGTGACTGACCGTCATTCGAGCTTGTTCATCGCAGCTGCCGTGCATGGTAGCGAGAGCCTCCTTTTGAGGCGTGGATTCAGGGCACGAGTTGTCTCTGGCCGCCAGGCCGCCAGAGAGATCATGGCAGCAAATGACAAGGGATCCTTGCAGATCCCCCGGACCAAAGATGGGGTCCCATGCTGGGACGGGAATGCCGCGACATTTCAGGAGTTCTCTGAGATGGCTAGTCATTGGGAGCAGTCGATCGCCCAGCACAAACGTTACTTGTGCGGACCTCGCCTGCAAGCAGAGCTTTCGGGAACAGCCCGCCGGTTTGTTCTGTCAATGAAACCTGGATGGATTTCCCATGAAGGAGGTGTAGCTCGACTTCTCTCTCACCTTCGTCGACACTTGGGACAGCCTCAGCTGAGTGAGATGTCAGAATATATGTCCAGGTACTTCAAGCAGACACGCCGCAAACGGCATGAGGCAATGAATGACTACATCACGAGAAAATCTGAAGTGTATGCTCGAGCATGCCAGACCCTCGAGCGAGTCCAGAAGAGGTATGCACCACCATCTTCGAGAACCAGGAGCACGGGAGGCTCGGAGTGGCAGTGGGAAGATCGAGATGAAGAAGATGATGAGCAGTACTATGATCTTCCCGACCTTGAGGAGTATCCTCAGGAAGATGATGAGAATGAGAATGACCAGGAGAGTGATGACTGGTGGCGCAACCAGTCCTGGTGGCAGTCAGGGGACTGGTACCGAAGGAGCTGGAACAGGAGCTATGGTCCACAATCCCGGTCAACATGGACACCGCCACCCACCGAGCTACTCCCATCCTTTGTTCAAGGATGGTTCTTGCTTCAGGATGCAGGCCTGGAACCTCAGGAGAAGAACATGGTCATGACGGCCTTGAAGAATGACTTCTCAGTGGAGAGGGTCGCTCAGGAGCTGCGCAACCAATGGCCGGACCACGAGCTCCAGAAGAAGGACCAGGGAAGCAGGGGTGCCGCATGGGTGACGGCGGAGGTGCACTCTGAAGACTCAGATGGGGGAATTCCTGCCCCAGACCTCAACGGCCTGGTGCAATCAGGCATGAATGATGAAGGCCTGATGATGATGGAGGCCGCTGAGGATGAAGCACAACAAGCTCTGGCCTTAGTTGAACGAGGCCGCAAGACTCTCCGGGAAGCCCGAGAGAAACAGCACCGAGTGAAGATGAGCCGACAGTACTACAGGACAGATATCAAGACTTCGAAACCTGCAGGAAGTGGGGGAACTTTCTCGGGACGATGTCTGAAATGTGGAGAGGTCGGCCACAAGGTGGCACAATGCCCTCAACGTTCCAAGGAGACAGCAGCCGCAGCATCCACCCAGCAGGAAGCCGCCCCCTTTGTCTGCTTCACGGAGACCCAGGACATGGCCCACGTGGTAGGCGCAGTGACTTCGGAGCAGGCTATGATGCAAGGGAAGGCGATCCTGGATGGAGGTGCTACACGAACACTGGGATCAGTGACTGCTGTGGAACGTTTGATGGAGTTGAACCACCAGCAGAAGGGAGATCCTGGAGTAAAGCATGTTGATAGCACCCAGCGACCTGTGTTTGGATTTGGGAATTCGAGCACAGATCGCTGTGTCTCGACGGCTTGGCTCCAGGTGTTGGCAGGTGGCCGTGCAGGTGAGCTCAAGGTGCACACCCTTGACAAGGGATCCAGCCCGATTTTGTTTTCCATTGAGACTCTGAGAGCTCTTGGAGCTATCATCGATTTCCGTGAAGATCTGATTTGCTTCAGAGAGCTGGATCCCCGTAGGATCATAGAAGTAGAGAGATCATGCACCGGTCACCAGTTGCTGCCCCTCACCGAGGACTGGTTTTCACGATCCCGACTGGCCAAGGAGCCGGTGCCAAGTTTGAAGGACCTCATCTAGGGACAACTCCTTCCTTCGTCTTCGCCCGAGGATGAAAGGAAGGTGCTGCCAGTTTCGGGTAGTGATGAGTGTTTCAAAGAGAGATGCCATAGTCAAGAAAGGATGAACGATGTGGATGCGATGCAAGATGATGTTGTTGTTGATGACTCTTTTTCTTTTCCTCTTAGTCCTTCCTCTCAACGAGCCCCAAAACCAACACAACAACACAAACCTCACAAGAGCAAGGTCCACTTTCACACACATGAAACCACGACATGCCAAGAGCCTCATGCCCATGTCACGTCGCATGATCACGGAGACCACGTTCATGATGCATGTTCCTCCGCAGCCATTTTTGGTTCCACGTGTTGCGAGTCATACTCACTCAATCACAAGCATCATGTCCAACATGACACGAGAAGAGCTCTTGGACGAGCTGATCCAGCTCGGAGAGCTGCCACCCCGCACTTGGACCAAGGCGGAGATGCAATTGAGAATGGAAGAGATCAGGGTTCAACGCGGAATGCCAGCCAACCCCAAGGAGAAGGGACGAACTCCACTTCGCAACATGACCATCCAGCTGAATGCAGCCAGCACCAAGAAGTGCAACCTGATCAGCTTCGTGAAGGACCAGTTGGGAGTCCCCATGACGGGGACAGAAACCATCGCCGAGTTGAAGAAGAAAGGAATGATGGCCATCTACAAGCTGGCCCCAGCCAGTGGTCAGGATCCAGTGGGATTCGGGAACCATGCGGCAAAATCCTACGAGGAAGTCCTTGCAAGCGATCCTCAGTACTGCAGCTGGGCAGTCACCACATACCAGGAGGGAGACACCGACCCCCGCTTGGTCCGCCTGGCCCAATGGGTGATCCAAGAGCGGGAGAAAGCGAAGGAGGTGACTATGACCAATCCTCACGGGTACACAGTGACCAAGGAGGAGCTGCAGCAGATGGGCTACATCCGCGCAAAGAAGGAGAAGACCAAGAAGGATCGCGGGGACGCAGCTTCAAGGATCTCAGATCGATCCAGTGCGAGTTCCTCCCAGCAAGAAGTCCTGAAGAGCCTGACCCAAGCTGTTCAAGAGCTGACCAAGGAGGTGCGATCCATGAAGGAGGATCAGACCGAGGATCCACCACGCAAGAAGCCCACACAAATGGACTCATCCATCGAGAGCTTCTCAGTGGTGCATCACTCACCTTAGACGATGATGATGCGAAGATGCCTTCCGGATCGACTACTGAAGGGCCTCCTGGTGAGTGGCGCTCCAACACACAGGTGGATCGGATGTCCACACCCCAGTTACCATGTTCCAAATCTGATGTTCATCGGTTGGATAGGATTGGTAAGGATCTTCTTGCTGATGTGGTTGATGATTTGAGATCTCCTGGGGGTACCATATTATTGGAGGTTGCTTGTAGCACTGACAGCATTCTCACCACGGAGATACAGTCACAAACAGGCAGGGAAAGCTCAGCGAAACGATTGTCCATTTGGGATGGTTGTGATCTCACGGTTGGTTCTGGTGTCCGTTCGGTGTTGGATCAGATTGATGTTTTGAAACCTGAGCATGTTTGGCTTTCCCCTGACTGCGGCCCCTTCAGTGTCATGCAGAATGTCAATCAACGTACTGAAGAGCAGCGCACGGCGCTGGCTGAAAAGAGAAAGTACGCTTTGAAGCAGTACGTTGGCTGTGGGATCATTTTTAAGTACTGCCTTCAACATGGGATCCATGTCACGTGGGAACTGTCCCAAACTTGTCAGGCCTGGCGACTGCCCCTTCTTCAACGGTTGTCTAAGATGGATGGAATCGAGATGGCTAATGTAAGGGGATGTCAGGTTGGCTTACGGGATAGTAAGGGGCAATTCATTTCGAAGGGCTGGCGTCTCATGACTTCCTACCCGGTGGTTGCGAGTAGGATGAACTTGCCATGCACGTGCGGTCCCAAAGTTTTCCATGCTCCGTGTCAGGGTTCTCTCACTCGGAAGACGGCTTTTTACACCAAGGCTTTTGCGAGGAGGGTGTATGATGCTATCGCGAATAAGGGGGACACCAAGGTTCTTTCGGGAGAACTCCAGGGAATGACCCATTTTGGTGATCTGTTTGGTAAGGGTACCATGTGTGTTTGTGATGATGGGAAACTCCATGGAGCTGATATCGTTTGTGGTCATTGTCATCCGGGGAGTACCAAGGGTGATGATCTTCATGTCATGGCTGCTGATTCCCATGAGCATGGCCACACCACTCACATGTCCGATGAAGAGATCCAACGTAGGCTGTATTTGCTCCACGCCGCTACTGGGCACGGTCAAGTGAGACACCTAGTCCAAACTCTCCAGCGAAGGGGTGTGCCGGAAAGGGTGGTTCAGTTGGCCAAAGCTTTCTCTTGTCCAGTGTGCGAAGAAAGGAAACGACCCCAACCTAGGAATGTGGCTTCTCTGGAACCCATACCCAAGAGGTTTTCCACGGTGTCGGCTGATGTTGGTCATTGGTATCATCCCCACACGAAGGAGAAGTTCCAATTTGTGCTGATGGTTGATGAGGGATCCCGTTTCAAGGTTGGTAAGTTCGTGGTTAGTGGTAAGCACAAGCACGTCACTGCCTCTCAGTTCCTTGAGTGTTTCCATGAGCACTGGGTTCAATATTTTGGGCATCCCCAAACTCTGAGGTTGGATCCGGATGGGAGTTTCCGTAGTAATGAGCTGGCTGAGTATTGTGATAAACATAACATATTCCTTGACTTGATTCCCTCGGAGGCCCACTGGAAGTTGGGCATTTGTGAGCGATCCATCCAATCGGTGAAACATGTCATGGAATGTTTGGCTCAGGACACCCCAGACATATCACCCTCCGAAGCACTCTCAGAGACCATAAGAGTGCTCAATCACCGGGAACATGTCCGTGGATTTTCACCATACCAGTATGTCTTAGGAAGAGCTCCTGATGAGTGTGGCCGTTTCTTCAGTCCAATCCAATCTATCCCGGAGGAAATGACAGAATCCGTAGTTTCCCAGGGCCTAGAGGCCCAACACCGGCTTCGGTTGTCAGCTGAGAAAGCTTTCCTGGAGTGGCAAGCCAAAGAACGAATTAACAGGGCTAAGTCATCGAAGCACCATCGGATTCTGGACTTTCAATCTGGTGACATGGTTTACATCTGGCGCAAGCAGCTCACTGGAGCTGATGCACAGCAGAATAAGATTGGTCAGGGGCGATTCGTTGGGCCAGCTCGAATTCTCGCCACGGAGCAGAAGCGAGACACCGATGGACATCTCGTCCCAGGCAGTTCAGTGTGGCTGGTAAGGGGGCGCAGGCTGCTGAAATGCTGCCCAGAACAGCTTCGCCATGCCACAGAAAGAGAGACCATCCTCAATGAACTGCACAGCCCCCAACAAGTTCCTCCATGGACCTTCTCCCAGGTGGCAGCAGGTCTTGGTGGCAATGAATATGAGGATCTCACTGAGATTCCATCAGAGGACGAATGGATGCGAGCTCGAGACCCACAACATGAATGGCAACCTACAACAAGACTCAGAAAGAAAAGTAAAGCTCCGGAACCAGAAGCACTTCCAGAGGAACCTCCAGGAGATGCCGAAATGACACCACCTCCTGAAGCAGTTCCCCCAGAAGGTTCCCGAGACCGAAGTAGAAGTAGGACCAGAGATTCAGAACCTCAAGGCCAAGGATTCACAGAGGCAGCTCACTGGAGCGCAATGGTTTCAGAAGATTTCTTCCCCTCCACAGAGAGCGAAGAGTCCGCAATGGACAAAGTGTTCTCCATTGAGGTAGAGATGCCCTCGACAAAAGCAGGATCGGAAAGAGCCTTGAAGAACTTTCCAGCCTACTTCACGACAGCCTTGAAGAAGAGAGCCATAGAAATATCAGAGAAGAAGATGTCTCCTGAAGACAAGAAGCAGTTCGATGCAGCCAAGGGAATTGAAGTCACCAACTTCATCTCAGCACGTGCATTCGAAGCTCTACCTCCAGGACATCAGGTCTCTCGAGACCAAGTGATTCACATGAGGTGGATACTGACCTGGAAGTTAAAAGGAGATGGAACACGAAAAGCCAAAGCCAGGGCAGTCCTTCAGGGATACATGGACCCAGAGTATGAGCATCGCGCTACCCACTCTCCTACGACTACACGACTTTCTCGCCAGCTGCAGTTGCAACTCAGTGCTAGTCTTGGCTTTCGAGTCAAGAAAGGCGATGTCACAGGAGCTTTTCTGCAGTACCGCGAATATCCTGAAGAACTGCTATGTGTCCCATGCCCTGAGATATGCACTGCAATGGGCCTAGAGCCAGGCTCCGTAACCAAGGTTAAAAAGGCTTGCTATGGGCTGGTGGATGCACCACTGGAGTGGTACAGATCAATCAGCACTTTCTTCTCTTCCCTGGGTTTTCGGAAGTGTTGGTCAGATCCTTGCTGCTGGACCTTGGTTCATGAAGGTCGTCTTCGAGGAATCATCACAGGACACGTCGACGATTTCCTCTTCTCAGGTCGTGAGGATGACCCGTACTGGTTGGAAATCGAAAAGAAGATCAAGGAGCAATATCGTTGGAGTGACTGGGAACAGGGACAATTTGTTCAATGTGGAGTCCTAGTCAACCAGAAGGCCAACGGTACATTCACTCTTTCACAGCAGAAGTATGCTGAAGAACTTCAGCATATCAATGTTCGAGCATCCCGCAGAAGAGAGAAGCATGCCCTAACAGACTCCTTCGAGAAAACACAGTTGCGGGCATTACTGGGGGGCATCAGTTGGCACGCCCAGCAGGTGGCACCACATTTTTCAGCGGAAGTCAGTCTGATGCTCTCGGAGGTTAATACCAGTACAGTCGAAACCTTGATCAGAGCAAACCAGTTGCTTGACCAAGTCAAGCAAATGAAGGATAATGAGCTGATCATACATCCCATTGCCATAGATGAAATCATCCTGGTGGCATGGGCTGACGCAGCTTCCATCAATAGGCACGATGGTGGCAGCACTCAAGGAATTTTCATAGGAGCCTCTTCGAAAGATCTCCTCAAAGGAGACTGCTGTGAAGTTTCTGCCATCGCATGGCATGCGTCGAGGATAGCCAGAGTGTGTACCAGCCCAGGATCCAGCGAAGCTTTTGCAGCTACGAACGCTGAAGATCTTCTCTTTTTCAGTCGATTCCAACTTTCAGAAATGATGGGACACCATGTACAGATCAGAAATCCCAGTGAGAATGTGCATCGCATTCCAGGCTGCCTGGTAACAGACAGTCGCAACGTTTATGACAAGCTGTCTGCCGAAGTGGTGGTCCCAAAAGGAGCAGAGAGGAGAGTCGATGTCACTCTGATGAGGTTGAAGGAGTCTCAGGAAGTGAATGGGGTGATGGTTAGGTGGGTTCATTCGGAAGCTCAACTTGCTAATGGATTAACTAAATCCAAGGAGATGAGACAACTGTTGCTTTACTATCAAATGGGCCAAAAGTGGCGTATAGTCCAAGACCAAACCATGTCCTCCGCACGAAAACGAAAAGAGAAAGGTCAAGGACCTCTGGATAACTCGACCACGACAAACAGTCCATAAATCTCTCTTCCTTCTTTCCTTCTTCTTCTTTCCTCGTCGTTTGGTTGTTGTTGTTTCGTTGATGATGTTCCTGATGTTGTTGTTTGTAGCTACCTATGGCATCCACAAACAGGTGGCGTGAAGAGATTGTCATCTTGGTTCACCTCTCACGATCATCATGTGTTCTGTTCACGAGCCTTTGGCACAATTCCAGTCCAAAACAGGGGCACTGTTTGGGTTGCTGTGGCCACCCCATTTCTAGCCCTCGGTGACTGACCGTCATTCGAGCTTGTTCATCGCAGCTGCCGTGCATGTATGTATATATACATGCACGTATACAAAGGGTTATTTTGAAACAACACCATGAAATTGGAGTAAGTTTCAATCTGCTAAAACACATTAGTTACCAATAGGAACTGAAAGTATCCTTGAGGTAGCTGGTATTAACCAAATCAATACTAAACAATAGAAATAATTGGTAGTGAGAACAAACCGTAACTGATAGTGGTGCTTGACAGCAACTGGCGTTAAGAATATATGTAGTTGGTGGTGATTAAGTGTAACCAGTTGCTTGGTTGATAGTTGGTATAGTAGTCAAGTGTGGTAACCAATGGCCAATAGTCTGAATAGTAACTACATATAAGTCTGGTCTCCTACCATCAAGTAACTGTTGCTTATTGTTTCTTCATGGCTATTACTTCCAATCTCTACTTGATGGGGAGATGTTTACCATTGGTATGAATTGTAATGATCTAGTTGCAACCACTGTATAGCAGCCATCACCAACTTGTTTCATCATTATCACAACTGGGTGGGGGGTCCAACTCCCTATGACATGATTCTTTGATGAGGCTATCCCATCATCATGATCAGCATACCCTACAGTGGGGGATGGTAAGCTGCTTGTTGCACCAACAGCCTATGATTGGAGCATCCAGTCAATTGGGAAAACTCTGACCAGCCAACCGAAATCAAGACACATGATCTCAGTGTAGGCTTCGCCGAGAAGACTGAACGTCTTGGGACCAATTTGATGTACAGTGGACATTTTTTGCAGCAACAGCTGGTGGCAAGCACTTGCCGCCGCATATCCTTCATCCAAGTCTATGTTGATACTCCGATATTAGATAGAGATTGATGATTAATCAGTACTGACCACGATGGTATCAACCACTCGGCATTAGTAGCCACTATCCGCTGAACAAATACCGAAACAGATATTATATAATCATGTTCAACCATTTTTAACCGTTGTTGACCATTATTGACCACTACAACCCACTATGAACCAGTCTATCCGCTATTGAGTATTGTAAACCAATCCATCACTCCCGCCAAAAAAGCAAAGCTGAATGGCGCTTGACCCCCAAGATACACATATGCGTAATAAGATTGACATGCTGGCCTGTGGTTGTGTGTGTGTGTGTGAATGAATAACATCATTCACATGAGTGTTGAACATGCCGTGTTTCGAATTTTAACCACCGCTTGCAAGATTGTTGTTTTAGAGTCTGTTTGTTGATGTTGCCTGGACCCCTGTCCCTAGTTTCTTTTCTGTGTGTGTGTGTGTTCGTTTCTTTGTTCTTGCTAGTTGCACCTACTTGGATGATGTTCTTGTCCCTAGATTTTCCTGGTTTCCTTGTTTATCTCAGTGTTTCACAGTGTTTCATGGTTACATTAGACATATGTGTATGTATGTTTGTTTGATTTGCATGCAATTTTGATTTTTCCTCATTAATCATGTGTTTTTTTTGAGTTGCGATCTTCAGTGAATGGTTTGGTTGTTTTTTTGTTGAGTTTTTTTCTTTTTTAAATTTGAATTATCATCTTGGAGCAGGCTCTGTAGGAGCCAGTGATTTCTTGATACTATTAACCATCACAAATCAATATAATCAGTACTACTATTAAGCATTAACCATTACACTGGTGGTACCCGTATCTTAAGCAGTACCACTATTATGCGTTATTAACCATTACTATTAAGTAATCTTTAAGCAGTAGTTCCCGTACTACTGTGTTTTGAATGGTAAAAAATCACTATAAACCACTGTTGGCTCACTGTTTTGAATGGTAAGCAATCACAATAAACCACCGTCAACTCACTATTTTGAATGGTAACAAATCACAATAAACCACTGTTAAGCTACTATTTTGAATGGTAAGCAATCACAATAAGCCACTGTTAAGCTACTATTTTGAATGGTAACAAATCACAATAAACCACTGTTAAGCTACTATTTTGAATGGTAAGCAATCACAATAAACCACTGTTAAGCTACTATTTTGAATGGTAACAAATCACAATAAACCACTGTCAACTCACTATTTTGAATGGTAAGCAATCACAATAAACCACTGTCAACTCACTATTTTGAATGGTAAACAACCACAATAAACCACTGTCAACTCACTAGTTTAAATGGTAAACAATCGCAATAAACCACTGTTAGCTCACTAGTTTAAATGGTAAACAATCGCAATAAACCACTGTTAACTCATTCTTTTGAATGGTGAAAAATACTATGAACCACTATTTTGAATGATAAAAATGATCTAAATCACTATTCACCAGTGACTCATCGTGGCCATCGCCAAGCAGGTGCCACCCTTCAGGGCCAATGGAAGTGAAGGCCGAAGCCTTGGAGGGTTTGGTCTCGTTGTGGCGCCAGGCAAAACCAAGCATAACCAGGGCACAAACAGGGCATGACCAGGGCACAACGAGGGCACCACCAGGGCAAACCACGTCATTTCAGTGTCTTTCTCTGCCTTGAGTTGGGCTCAAGCTCAAAGTTTGTGGTTGCGTGCGAAATGACGACTCTTGTGATCAAGTTCCTTGGATGCATGTTCAGCTTAATGGCCACTGAGAACAAAGCTTTCAAAAGCTCTTGAGTTTTTGTGTCTCACAGTCAGCAGCACATTGTAGTACTCAGGACTTTTTTTCTTACAAACCCAGTTTGCACATGCTGAACCAGGTGTCTCTTCGTGTTGGTGCTGGAAATCACTCAGCAATGCAGAGGTTTTGCAGCAAGGGTAGACCACCAGACACTTGGCAGGCATCTATTTCCATCCGACTGCACCCGCAACGATAGCAGCAACAACCACAACAACAACAACAACAACAACAACAACAACAACAGCAGCAGCAACAACAACAACAACAGGAACCATTTCCAGAGTCCAGAGAAACTAAACTTGGAACATGATGGAATCATTTCAAGAAGAGGTAATTGAGACCGCAACCATTATTTACCATTCTTAACATTCTCACTAACCCTTATGAACCATTATTAAGCATTATTAACCATTCTTAAGCACTATGAATAATCAACCATCATGAATAACCAGTATTATAAGAGTTATTAGCCATTATCAACCATGATTATCAGCATTATTAAGAATAAAAGATCACGATGATTAATCATTATTATAACCATCAGTAGAACCATTGTAAACCATTATTATAACCCTTATCACAACCATTATTACAAGCATCAAACAACCATGAAACATCAGAAGAACCATTACTAAGCGTCACGAATCGCTTCGGTAATCTGACGTTACGCTTCACTATTATGTTCGGAATGACCGAACATCGCTTCGTTCCGGTGAGGAATGACCAGTTCCGCCTTGCGGGGGCCGAACGCAGAAACTTCCCCACCTTCTATCAGGCGGGCGACAGCCGAAACAGCGGCACTGCTGTGGGGCACAGCTGTGGTGGTCTCTGAAGCCATAGGGAGGGTTTATCACTATATATGGTTTAGAACTAGGATGATAACTGGAGGTACCCCTACTTTGAGAAAGCACCATGTCTGTACTGTACTAGCGTAGATATCCGTAGGCCTTTGATTTTAGAAAAGACTCTTGTTTTGCGAATGGCTGGTTTCTTTACCTATTCATTTCTTACCTATGGTGTTCGGTTGTTTACAGATCTATTGGCATTGCTTTCCTCCTCCGGCAGGATCCCTTTTCCGGCTCAATGGGCGTTCGGGCGCCAAGTGCACTCCATGGCCAACTCGTGCGAAATTATTGCATTTTGCCGGATGCTTTTACTTTCACCGGATGGAAGCTATTGCAGATGCGGCAGCTAAAACATGTACTGGTTGGTGGTTTCACATATTTTTTTCCCTATTACTTATTAACAAATAGCTGCTTGAAACCACCAACCAGATGTATTTGTTTGGTGCTTTCGATGCTCTTTTCCAAAGGATTGATGCGCCAGTTTGTAAACGGATACACAGAGCTCTTGGCGCTAGGCCGCCACTTCTCAGAGCTCAGCACGAATTATCAGCTTAAAGCAGACTCACCAAACGAAGCCAAGTGTTGCCACAAGCAGACAGATGAGACAAGCAGAGCGGCAAACGTTTCTTTGATCATATTTCAATTGTCTTGGCAATGTTTCCTGCCTCCGACTGTGGAGAGTTTGTTGAAGTGCGCCAGTGAACACCCTGGTTCCCCCCCTGAGTTTGTGGCAAAGTTAAGGTGACGGCTCTGCCACTGGGAGATTCTTGGCTGCAAGCGCAGAAAGAGCGTCAAAGAATATCATGAACATCCCCCATCTACATTAAACTCTGCATGTTTTCCTTTTCGGGAAGAAAGGCAGCAGGACCATGTGTTGCTGATGCCAATCAGTTTGACAACTGGAAGTTGTCGGGAAGTGGTTCACGACAGAAGACATCCGGAAGCGTGCAGCGATGAGGATCATCCAGATTTGATGACATCTGCGAGAACCTCAAGTGCTGTCAGTGCAACCTGCAAAAAACACAGAGACTGGTGGGAGGTACGGTAGCCATACAATTTCTCTTGAACGCATCCCTGCGATGCAGAGTGCTGAGAACGTGCAGCAAGGCCTTTTTCGCCGCAAAGGGCACACTCGTTCGATCAGTGGGTGACAAGGTCGTTCCCTGGTATCTGAAATGGT
>VSDK01023660.1:36376-64983 GCA_009767595.1 Symbiodinium kawagutii
TCATCGTCATCATCATCATCATCATCATCATCACCACCATCATCATCATCATCATCATCATCATCATCTCCATCACCCTCATCACCATCATTATCGTCATCATCATCATCATCATCATCACCATCATCATCATCATCTCCATCACCCGCATCACCATCATTACCGTCATCATCATCATCATCATCATCACCATCATCACCATCATCACCATCATTATCATCGTCATCATCGTCATCATCGTCATCATCATCATCATCATCATCATTATCATCATCACCACCTTCACCATCATCATCATCATCATCATCATCATCCTCACTCTCCTCATCATCCTCATCCTCATCATCGTCATCATTGTCATCGTCGTCATTAATCATCGTCATCGTCATCATCATCTTCATCACCATCACCATCATCACCATCATCATCATCACCATCACCATCATCACCATCATCATCGTCATGATCACCATCATCACCATCATCACCATCATTATCATCGTCATCATCGTCATCGTCGTCATTAATCATCGTCATCATCATCATCATCATCATCACCATCACCATCATCACCATCATCATCATCATCATAATCACCATCATCACTATCACCATCATCACCATCATCATCATCATAATCACCATCATCACTATCACCATCATCGCCATCATCATCGTCATCGTCATCCTCATCATCCTCATCATCATCATCATCATCACCATCATCACTATCATCATCGTCATCGTCATCCTCATCATCATCGTCATCGTCATCGTCATCCTCATCATCGTAGATATCCTTGTCATCATGCTTGTCAACTCAACCATCAAGCCGCGGCACTTGGTGTGGTATTTCCTGTCGACCAGGTGTTTTCTGTGGTGCTTTCTGCGGGTGGTGTTTTGCTAGTGTTCTGTCTTTCTTTTTTTTGGTATTGGTGTTTGAATTTTGGAGGTGATGTTTTTTTTCCTCTTTTTTTGTGTGTTTTGGTGTTTGAATTTTGGAGGTGATTTTTTTTGTGTTTTGGTTGTGTTTTTGTGGTTGTGTAGTTGTGTTCTGCATAATTCATTACTGATTGTTCGTCTTCTTCCACCCATTTGTTTCTCTATGGCTTTCTCCCCTTGTACTTGAATACTCCTCTTTATTCTCGGATGGATGGGTTTAGACGATTGCATGTGGGGATCATCCTCTCCTATAACTTATCTGACCTGAAGCGGCTATCCTGTGCCTTGGTTCAATCTTCCAGACTTGATATGTGACTCCGAGGAGTAGATCTAGGCATGTCAAGGCCAGTGCTTGAAACCCAAGTTGGCAGACCCCAAGGTGCGGTGGTGGAGAATCCTAAAGCAACAGTTGCTGGCTTGGCCGCTGTTACGGGTGGGCTGTTCTATTATTGGCATCTTGGAAGCAGCTGGGTGGAAGACAACTTGGCTGGCGGCACAACTCCGGGCAACGCGTCCTCGGTATCCCCTTTCGTCCTTCCCAGGTACCGCACACGGCAACGATCCCCAGAGCGAATTGTCGAAGATGCGGTGCTCAAGGCGATGAACAGCACAAATCTGACGGAGGCACAGGATCAGTACATTTCAGCATCGTACGTATGAAACATAGGAAGTTTTCACCATGTAGTCAAAGAGTATTGACCATCATTTTCAACCATAGCAACTATATACACCAACTTGATCTTTGAGAGCTGTAGAGAAATTGCCTAGCAGTTGCAGCTATGCTGCAATGTCAGTGGTCGGGCCAGTACGTGCGATCACCGCTTTGCTTGGTGGTACCATCAGGTTGTTTCTGCACTAAAGACAAGTTAGCATGAGAGGTGGTAGCAGTGTGTAGTCCTTGGCAGCATGCTGTCAGGAAATGGAAAAGGAAGTTTCTTGACAGCAACTGGCAATGCAAGTACTGAGCTTCCGATGTTGATTTAAACCAAAGAAGGAGCATGCACGCAATACAGTCCCCTTTCCATTGCAGCATTGATTGCTGTTCACACCATGAACCTTGCGGATTATCCCACTCTGGGAATAACACATCATCCATCATCCAGAAGAGGTACGGAATCCGGTTCCATGCCTCGTTTGTTCCTGTTTACCAGTTTCGTTCAGGCTGGTCAGCTGGAAAAGTTTATAGCCAGTCGAGAACTTCAAGCTGCACGCACGGTCGTCATGGAAGCAGCAGTAGAAGGTGCTCAGCCCATCGAATCGTCCGTGTGACAGGGCTTCGGGTTCGAACTTGAGAAGAAGTCATTTTGGGTCCTACTGCTGTGGATGGAATCCTTTGACCGGGTTTGCAGGGGGTTTAATGTCCAAGCAATGGCTCACGCAAGTTGATGCGAGACGTTTCGAGACTTAAGGCAGAGCCCGTTCCAACATCTAAAGGTCCAACTTGCGAATCACTGCCTGCACGACAGGCGAATGCATTTTGGCCAACACATATTCCAAAGCTGGGTGGCCCAATTCGTTCTTGCTCCCATCGCAGAGTTTGCAACTGACTCATAACCAGCTCTTGCTGCGTGTCACTACTCTGGTTGGTATGTTGAGACACAAGCGATTGCTAGTTCTTCGTTTTGAGCCTGAATTAAGTTGGCCTTGATGGTGACTTGTTTCAATCTCATGGTATCTCATGGTGGCACCCGTGAAAGTTGAAAGCTGAGGAAGTTGTCGGCAAAGAAACGCTGGTCCAATTGCTCCGCAAGAACGATCAGGCACAGCGCTTCCGCGCGCCCAGAGTTCACGCATCGATGGGTCCATCAGGTGCTCCAACCTCAGAAATTTCATCACCCAGAGCCATCACATTGACACCATGTCTTAACGACAACCAAAAAACATCCTCAGCCAAAACGGCCACAACATTGACACCCATATCTCAATACAACACACAGAAAGGGATTCGCAAGAAGTGCAAACTGAGAGTTGCAGAGGGCACTGCAGTCTTCGCCCAGTTTCCCAACTTCCGTGTAACTTTGGGTAACTTTCCGCCACACCTTTCCGCTCTTCTAAAAGAAATTGAGTTCTTGGCTAAGTTCGTGGCAATGCCCATGCAGTTGGTTTTGCACTGCCATTTTTGAAGGCGGACTTTGTACCAGGTGGGCAAATCCCAACCCAAGAAGATATACGATACTAGAGGGGAATATGATAACCCAACTAGCAATCTGCCAAATCTAGACTACGTGATTTGCGGGAATGCTGGAAACCATCGCCAATCATCATTTTTCAGTTGGGATTTCCATGGGTTTCCACAGATCCACATGTTTTTTCCCTGCAGTTGGGTTCACCAGGCGAAGGATGCAGAACTAGCACCACTCACTGCAAGGTGTGGCGGCTTGCACTAGGCTATGATGTAAATGATCTGAAGAAGCTATGTGGCATTGTAAGAAGCATTTACAAGGAAGCATGATGTACTATGTAGATGATGTAGTATGCTTTCACAGCATTTCAATCATTTGGTCATTTGGAGCTGTTGCCATTGTGAGAAGAAGGGTTGTGGCCTGTGGTCAATTTTGTTTTTCCGAGTTTGGGATTTTCTCTTTCCATGAGCTGCTGCTTGGTTCAACTGAGAGCTCACGCAGGTGTCATGGCAAAGTGGCGGAGCTGTCTTGGAATGGCCCGACGAAGGTGCTGGGGGGTTGCTTTCCAGCAACGTGACCGATATGGCCTGGCAAGCTATGACTTACACCCTATGAAACCCATGACCTTATCCCTCAAGCTACCACGACAAGTTGTTTGAGCAGTGACCCTCCTTGATCATTGTTTACAGGAGGTCCGTCAGCTTGTGGATGCTTCTTGCAAGAGTTACTGTAGCCCACTCAGGGAATCTTTCCAATCAGTAGAGTCAATCATCAATTAGTTCTGGGGACTGCTCAAGTAGGGTCTTTCCGAATTTGACTCAGTCATATTTGACAGTGAAAGTCCAGCAAGTATGAGGCTTCTTGATCATGTTGAATGATGTTGAATGGGGCTCATGTGATCTGCCAGATGTTGATCTTGCAGCTGCGCTTGTTGAAGATCTTTGGCTCCGAGACGAACGCCTAGTGGAAAAAGAACTGGCGCTGGGGTCTGGGCATTGGATGGCGCGTTCGGGTATTCCAAGAGGCTGGTGGCATCTCAGTGGCATCTCCAGTGGTTCCACAGTGGCTGATTTCCATGCAGTGAAACTAGGAGCCTGCTAGTATTGCTCTGCAACTAGTGGCAAGTTTTGGGAATCGGTTCGTTTTTTTGGCACCTGCTGTTTTTTTGACACCAAGATCTCCACACCATTGGTGCAAGGACCACAGGGCGCTTGCCAGACACGTCATGGCGGGACAGGTTCTCTATAGTGCAGGCGTTCTAAACAGGTTCGCCAGAGGGCTCTGCAGCGAACATGTGTTAAGGCTGGGGGCATTTTTGTTGAAGAATCTGAATAAACATGGGGTGGGGTTGGGAGTTTTTTCTTCCCGGAGGGCAATTCTTTTTCGAAATCTGCAGTTTTGCTTGATCTCCTGCTGCTCCTTTGCTCTCTGGCTTCTCAGTATCATTTTTCTGGCCAATTTGTTGCGGCTAGTTTTTGCTTTTCTGCTCCTTAGCTCCTTCTGCTTTTCTCGCTTTTCGTCGTTCGATGACATTGACAAGTCTTTACATCCATGTTGCCCGTGCATGTTCCCTTGATGACTGTAGCAAGTCTCGACTAATATATCTCACAGTTGCATGTCGGAGGAGGATTTGAAGTCCCCACATCCGTGTTGTATACTCCTGTATGTTCACAGGGTTGGGTTTCGGGATTTGATTCCAAGTCTCCACATCACTTGTGTGGCAACATCGCTGAGAACGACACCAGGAAAACAGACGCCAGCCTGACAACAGCTGCAGGAACAACGACAAGCAACACAACATCATACGTAAACCAGCAAAATCAACAACAAGTGTGAAAACATGTGAAAGCCAACAAGTCCCCAGTCCCAAGAAGCAGAACTACTCCGCCTCTTGGGGAAGGCGGCTCTGTGCCCTCCCCCCCAGCCTCTCAGCCATAGGCGCTCAATTGGCAGTCATGTCATGTGTATAGAGTGCAGCCTACTGGGGGGCCAAGTGATTGATATGCCGACTATGATACATAGGCAGGGCATGGCAGGGCAGTGATAGGTCGAATCGTCAAGGCTCTCGGCTATGCTGTGGAGACCTGTCGCATGATTCGAGTTGCATGACTGAAGCCTGGTGGCACCTGAGACCTTCAGCTTTTCCTGTTTGGTCGCTACAAAACATCGCCCTGCGCTAACCAGCACCCAAAATGACATGAACACTGTGGTTTTATCAAAATCCAATAGAAGACCACAAGCATTGGGCGTGCTGAGGCTTATCACAGGTCCAACTGAAGAGACTGGCCACGGAGCTGTATTCGAAGGCGGATCTGGTCAATCCCGGGCCATGGCACGAGTTATGGATGTTTTCCCTTGACGAAGATCATAAATTTGGTGCAGCACATACCCATGGTTTGGGGATAAGCCCATATAAGCCCACATTTAGGTGGAGTCTCTCGTCCATTCACATTCAATGTCTTCGATGTCTGCAGCACTGACACGTACACGGTACTTGTGCAACAAATGTTTCAGAGATTTGTTGTTAAACCATGTTAATGACCTGTCAATAGGTCATGCACGGGAGCGTTTGTTAAGACTGGCTATTGGTCAATGTAGCTAGCATGAGTTGCTTTTTAAGTAACCAGTCTGGGCATTGTCAGTTGTTACACAGCCACAAAAGCTGTGAACATCCGAACAAATCGGTACGTATCCTATGATCATTTCGTGAATCCGCCGGCTACTAACAGGTCAGCATGCTTATCATGCTTTAAACAATAGGATGTTTCATCCTCCCACGATGTACCCCATGTATGTTTGTATAACATGTTTGTATGTATGATATATATATATATATCATATACTGTACCAATATATTAGTACATCAATCTATGAATCATTGAGATCTTAGATGAGATCTGACGCGTTGCCCCGTTTCGGTTTTCACATAGCTGCCCTCAGGATGCAGTGGCGTTGATCCAGCAGTATGTCATGAGCCTCATCCAGCCGTTGGGGGGGCCCAGGTCCTGTTGCACATGCATCTACTTGCATCTACTGTCAACATTGTTCAGCGAGTTAGATCTATAGATATACGAATGGTTATATTATAATTAGTTTACATTAGTATATATTGGTATATGATGTGTGGATCATATCAACTAATTAGTATATAATGTGTTGGTTTATTCTAATACATTCATACTAGATATATATTCTGATTGTATATATGTCGGTTGTATGTGTATGCATATGTATACATAACTATACATGATTATATGTAGCACATACATGGATGAATAGATACATATAAATGTACGTCAACACAAACAAGAAATACACATAAATGAATGAATGAATGAATGAATGAATGAAGGAAGGAAGGAAGGAAGGAAGGAATGAATGAATGAATGAATGAATACATATATGTCTACATCAGCACAAGCAAGAAATACACACTAATGAATGAATAAGTACATATAAATCTACATCAGCACAAACAATGAATGAATCAATACATATAAATGTACATCAGCACAATTGTTCAGCCGAGGTCAGCCGGGCTGAGGTATACCTTTTGATATAGCATTGAAGTAAACGCGTGCAGATAGGGCAGCTCTTTACATATGCATTCCATGCCAAACTGAGGCAAGAAGAACCTCTTCAGCCTTTGGAGTAGCCATTTTGCTGAGGGGTTAAAATCAAAACTCCCAATCCAACGAACCCACTTAGACCTCGAGTTCTATTTAAGCATGATGTGGCGATGTAAGGTGAATTTAAGCTGGCCAGCTATATATGAGTGGTGAGTGTATATACATAGATGCATGTTTATGGATTTGTAGATCCGTACGCAGATATGCACATGCGCGCGCACCGACATACAGAGGGACAGCCGGATTTGCCGCGGGACACACGCATGTCCAAACAGTTACATACATGCATTCAGAATCTGTCTACACTCACAAATGCACACACGCCAAATGTACATGACATACGACAAGCTTACATAAATCTGTGCATATGCACATACATGCGTACATAAACGGCTACACAGATACGTGCAAACGGCTACACAGATACGTGCATGCGGCCGTACGTGCACAGGCACGCATTGTCCTTATCTCCATGCGATTTTTGGGAATCGAAACGTACACGTATATATGCAGGCCTTGAATGGTCTTGACACATGTGAATGGACAAACAACATGTCCAAATGTGTTCGGTTCCTTTACCTTCCTGTCTTGCTCTTGCTCTCGCTCTCCTGTACACATGTCATGAAGGAACAATGTAATGCTCCATGCAGTTGTAAGCAATGGTGCCATATGATAACGGTGGGCCGCATTTCAAAAAACTGAACTGAACAACGCAAGTTCAATATATCACTTGCATATCGCTTGCGCTCTCAAACTCTACCAGCTCTGGGCACATCAAAGAATTCCTACCAGTGGTGGGATTGTACCTGCAGATCATGGAAGGAAGTCTCAGAATCAGAGCCCTTTTGTGGAATGTTTCCTGGTCCAGATCCCCTCAAGGCCATAGCCATGAGGTCGCTGTGACCAGTGGGTGACCTGGGGGATCCAGCGAATCTCTGATCCCACGATGATTTTTGACCCCAACAGTGACGATGGCGAAACCAAACAGCTGGACTGAGGTGGGACCACCTGGTTCGTGATCGGGGACCCAGAGAGTTGTGACGCAGGGCTCGGAACATTGGGGATTTTGTTTTGCTGATAGGTGGTGTGTGAAAGGGTTGGGTTTAGGTATGTTTAAAGACCCCAAGGGGTTGGGTTTATATGATGGTTTATGCAGTTCGGGCAATGAACCGCCAACATGAACTTACGATTCTACCCTGGTGCTTTGATCAGGGCACCGAGGGTTGACCAAGCCTGTATAGCATTTTGTCCAAGTTGCCCACAAATTTCGGAGAAAAACACAGAGGTAGCAGCAGCAGGATCAGCACAGCAGCGCAGGCGTCAAGAGAAACAGCTCAAAGACGACCCGAGCGCCGAGCGAAAAAGAAATGGATAGATCCGTAGACTTGGCGAAAAATAGGTAGAGAAGCTTCAAACGAGAGCTGAAAAGAGAGATGAGTTATATTATAGAAACATATAACATATAGCTAATAACAACTAATAACATCTGTCTCTCTCTGTCTTTTTCTCTCTCTCTCTCTGTCTTTCTCTCTCTCTCTCTATATATATATATACACTTATATTGTATAATTCTATATACATGTAGAATCGCTCAGATATTTACCTATGCATAGCTCAAGGAAGAGAGACATAGAGAGCCCACTTTCAGAGAACACTGTCATTCAAACCTTCGCTCAGGGGGTTTTCAGACAGATGACGTGGCCGTGACCATGTTTGGACAACACTTTTCATGGCAATTCTTTCATGGTACCAGTGCTGTTGTTGATGTTTGCCCACAGTTCTTGGTATCCAAAGTTTCGGGGTGCCATGGCTATGGTGCCCACCAGTTTCATCGGTGGCCCCTTCGCCTGAGGAGTACCAGCTGACCTTGTCGCTCTTTCAACTGGCCCAGGTGAACAGCGGAAGGTTGAAGGATGTGTTTGGCAAAGGGGCCTAGGGGTAGAGTTAGTTGCATAGGAAAAAATGTTCCATCAATTTTTCCTTGGGATTCGTTTCGATGATTTTGAATAGTACTTGAGAAAATCATGAGAAATATAGGTGAAAAAGCCAGAGATCTCAAATACCAGTCACATATTTTTGATTTAAGCAGAAATCTTGAACACTCAGGACTTGGTTTTGCAACTCTGTTTATGGTGATCTCACATACCTGGACAGATTGCAAGCCGGCCCAGTCCCGCACTGCCGGGGGTGAACCAAGATTCTTTGCGCCTATATTCAATGCTCAATTAACTGTGCTCAATGATTGATATTGGGTGATTGATGATCAATTAGTGATGGTTTAGAATGGTTTATTGTAGCAGTAGCCAAAAATGGGTGGTACTGATTGCTTTGAAGATCTATTCGGGTGGATGCTTCGCTCAGTATCCAGGGGCATGACCCAGGTGTATTGGACTTCTTGCATCTTTGGTTTCTCGTTACGGCAAGCCGAAGTGTCACCTGGCTGCGGTTTTGGGATCCGAGGTTGGGGGTGGTGTTTCTCTTCTTCACTTGGGTTCTGATGGTTCAACTAAATGTGTGTAGATGTAATTATGCAAATTGCACATGTACAGATTATGTGATCATTTCATGTGAAATCATGAATGCCAAAGGGAGACAGAGAGAGAGAGAGAGAGAGAGAGAGAGAGAGGGAGAGGGGGAGAGAGAAAGAGTGAGACACACACACACACACCATCGAGACGGACGTGGTTGGTCGTTGTTTGGAATTGAAAGTGCAATGATCAGTTATGAATCATTCGGGCAGTGCATGCCTTAAACATTTGACTTGGGCAGACGCACTAGAAGATATTTTGATGGTTGGCAAGCTATTGCCAAGTCGAAGCCAGTTTTCTACCATTTGCTCGCCACCACAAACGTTTTGTCAACACGTCAAGTGAAGGACGGATTGGATTCCAAATAGTATTGGTATACGTAGTGACTGGTGCCAAACTCGGACGATCATTTGCTCCGAAGAAAGGGCTGAGCCAATCTGCCCAGGGTCGAATCAACCATTCCACCTCAGCTACAACTGCATGGCCTCCACCTGTTTCCTCTGGCGTTTATCAATGGTTAGAGATGATCGTTGAAAATGATGGTTGACGCCAATAGGGGTCCATATTTATGATCGACATTATCCAACTATCATGATCCCATCCAAATGTGTGATTAATGGATGGTTGATTGATAGAGGTGAATCGCGATTAATAGTGTCGAACAATGGTCGAGCAGCTTGATAGTCAAGATCAAACATCATCAGTACTTAGTGGTTCGTGGATCATGATTGATGGCCGGTGAATAGCTGGTCACTAATTACGATGATCATTGTTGAGAGGGATGAGTTCATGCTTGATAGCGATGGATTCATATATGGTTAATGGCTGGTTAATGTCCTGCAAATACTTCTTCGGGCTCAATTGATGATTGATAATGGCTAGCTATTGACCATTTATGGATATCAATCACAATTACCAGCTTTGACAACCAACAGGGTCAATAAATGAAGACGATTCAATTGGTCATTATTCACCGCCATCACTTATTGACCAGCATTACCTATGCTAGCCACTACCAGCTTTGCTAGAAAAAATGCATTTTTTGCTAACAATGAATCTGCATAGGTAATACCATTATCAGCATTCACAGGTGATTCAAAACAACATCAGCCTTGGTCTCTTTGCTGCACCTGCGCCTGTGGCCACCGGTTTTGTGGCAGGCGTTTTGCTCTGGAAAAAGCCGTTGGAGAGGCCAACGACGAACGTTGAGCTTGGAGCGGTTCCACACATGAAGCGATTCTCAAGTGGCGAGCTGGGTCAAGGCTTTAACCAACCAACCAACAACAATGGTTAATGGTCAACAACATAGGAGAACAACCAACAATAATAGGATATGGCTATGGGTCAAGGCTTTAACCAACCAATAATGGGGATAAGTTCACCAAGAATAATAGTGGGAAAACACTGGTTCATGATGGGGAACCGGGGGTACAGGGTTTTGGTTTTGACCCATGCCCAAGTAGCAATTAAGCATCATGGCCATAGCTAGTTAAGCTAGTCACTTAAATAGGCAATTCACTAGTAAATGTATAGTCAATAGCTAGTTACGAAATGATAGTAGTTAGTGAAGAGCGACAACTATTACCTGTCTAACTAACCATTGTTACTCTTACGATGGAAGACCGCCAACTGTGATGACGATGGTGTTGAACAGAAGGGTACGTCCATACCTGCAGGAAAAACTCAGGCTCTTTACGTGTGCAACAGACGATTCAGACTCTCCTCTATCATTAAAAGCTTCTGGGCATCAGTTGCAAGCTGCTGGGTAGGGAAATTCTCATGTTAGACGCCCCAGATATGGCCTTACCTTGCGGCCATGGGTCATCACGAGGATGTGGATGGGTTTTTGCGCGACATTCTCTCAATGGGGCCATCCTTACAACTGGTGGTTCTCAAAATGGGGGCACCCCAAGAATGGATGGTTTACTACAATATGGCTGATATTGGATGATTTTGGGGGGTCCCCGATTTTGAGAACCCTCCAATTTGTAAACCAATGGTTACAGGGAGTAACGACCAATTGGAGTTCATCAAGTAGAACTGATGCTGAGTTCTTGCGGTGATCAATCGTTGCGGTCGACTTTGGTTTCTCAGGATATTCACAGATGATTTTTCCGCTTCTAACTGGCCAATGGGCTTGCAAATTTGAGGCTTATGACAGCTGCTCAATAGAACATGTTTTTAAATCTTTCATGGAATTTTTGTCTCTAACCGAAAATTAGCAAACAATCCGGGGGGAAAAAAGCCAAAGATTCGACACTTCCAAGTCATTGGAAGCGACAAACCCATCTCGGCGCCATGCCAGGTAGACAGCAGTCTCATCGACTACGTGACCCATCTTGGCTCTGAAGAGGCGTGACGCTGCACAACTCATGCTGATGTCGCCCAAACACCTTGAGTCGTTGACACGTCGGAAGTTCGCCTCCCCCCAATGCAATTCGTGGATCGGCTATCTTCTGGAACGCTGCTCCATTTCTGATTTGTCCGCTTTGTGTCGTAACAAGGGTTCATGAGGGAGAGACTTACCCAGGTGTCCGACCCTTTATTGCTCTCATCTTCTGACTCTCCAAACATTTCATAAGTTGGATCACAATGACAATGTCACAAGGAGGTTTCCTAGGTTGCAACTGTGTATAGGTTCTCATAGGACGCAACAAACCTACTCAATACTTTTTGATACTTTTTGCAACAGCTGATGTATATGAATATATGTATAATATGTGTGTATATATATATATATATGTATACATATGCAGATGCACACATACATAGTAGAGGCATGGCAAGGAACAACATATATTTACGATATGTGCATATAATTGAAATCATCAAATCATCAAATCATCATAAATGCCAGTGGGCGAATGCCTATCCTCCAGCCATTGCCTTTTTTGCCTGTGCCATTTTGTCTCGGCGAATGATCCAAGCGGTTGCCCTCAGGTGTTGCTACTGTCGTCGGGTATGTCCGTGGAGACGCAACAAGCGATTGATGACCAGGTGGTGCAGGGTCGAGCTGCAACAGTCCGAGGCTGACATGGCTATGGGTCAATATTAACCAACCATCATGGGGGATGATGTCCGACAATAATAAGGGAAACAATGGTTAATGACAGGGGAACCAGGGGTACAGGGTTTTGACCCACAGCCACATGTCGATAGGATCGGCTTCGGAGACCTGCGACATTCATTTACTGCCTCATTGTTGAATTGTCAACGCTTCATCGTGTTGTTGTTTCATTCTTTCAGCCAACATCTTTTGATGGCATTTGTTTTCAAGGCTTTATTGTTTCCCTGTTTCATTCATTCATTCGTTCGTTCATTCGTTCGTTCGTTCGTTGCTTCCTTCCTTCATTCATTCCATTCCATTTTATTTCATTTCATTTCATTCCATTTCATTCCATCCCATTCCGTTCCATTTTATTTCATTTCATTTCATTTCATTCCATTTCATTCCATTTCATTCCATTTCATTCCATTTCATTCCATCCCATTCCATTCCATTTTATTTCATTTCATTTCATTTCATTTCATGCATTTCATTTCATTTCATGTCGTTTCGTTTCGTTTCGTTTCATTTCATTCATTCATCCATTTGTTCAGTCATTGATCATTCATGAATTTGTTCGATTGCTATATGCTGGAACACCTGCATGAACTTACTACCCCAGAATGTGTGTTGGGAACCTCCTTGATCCACATCAAACACTTTGCTTTTGAAGTGTTCTTTGCAACGAGTTCATCTACTCTGCGAGCTATCCACTACTAAGTGATGTTTATTGTGGCTCTGAATTAAAGCAGCGAACATTCCACAAGGGGAGCGTAATCCACTTCAAATGTTTTGGCATAGCTTGAGAACTCTCCAGAATCAAATATTGCATTGAAAGATGGATAATTCTAGTTTTTGGCCCCTGGGGCATGCAACCTTACTTCTATCATTTAGTCGACTAATCCGGCATCAAAACATATCCGATCATCCAACCGTGAAATCCCCGTGCCCTCCCAAGCGTTGCTGCTTCGAGGTAGCCCAGCTGTATGGTGATCCCCATGAACTCTGGCAGAGGCCCCACGAAACACCGATCGAGCCGCGAACAGATTCAGACACGCGAAGCAACCACTCAATTCCTTGGGTCTAGCTGTTTTAGCTTTTCTTTATTTGGGTTAATATCAATGTGTACACTATCAATCTGTTGAAGGTTGATCATTGTTGGGTTTAGCTGGAGCTTCGTTTTGTTACAATCTTGGACCTTCATTCTCTGTACCTATTTCATTGCAGAGATGCCACTAGGAATCCTGGGGCAGGTCAGGTAAAGGCATCAGACTGGGATCTACCATGATCTGCAGACGCATTCCAGAATTATCACCATGACAGACTTTGAAGATCTCCTTGCGACATGAGCCCTGAAAACGGTGATGGTGTCCTAAAAGCAGGGAGCCGCTGAGATCCATGGGTTCACCACCAAACAGATCCGTTGCGGATGCAGCTGCGCAACACATCTCCTGGCGGTCCAGGCTTCAGGGAGTCCTGGGGCCAGTCCTTGGTTCCCGGGATGATTTGGAACGCCTGAGGCCCGAAGTTGCGGGGGCCCTGATGGTGGTTTCGACATGTTTCGACCTAGCCATAGAGGTACCCAAGAAAATGGAAAATGGTTGGTTTATTGCTTTGAATTATTATTCGTGGATGAGTTGAAGGGGTCCCCTATTTTGAGAAACTCCCAGACGTAGCTATGCATAGCTTAGAGACTCACGACAGAAGCTGCAAATTTATATTTGGAATCAGGAATGCGCTTCACGTCGCTTCCAGCGCATGCGCTTAACTATCTCGGAATTTGTGGGAAGGCTGTTCCAGCACGATGTTGTCTGGATGGTTTCGAAGCGTTTCAAAGGCTGCAACCTACAGGATTTTTTTCTTCATGTCGCAACCTCTGTGGTTCCCACTAAAATGTACAGCTTCCCTTTGCAAAAAGCCAGGGTCAGGGTTTCTGTGGTGTTCATACCAGAAGGGGATTTTGCGCTGGCAGAGTATGGTGATGGGAATGGCTATCTCGTCCGCAGGCAAGCCATGCGAGACGGGCAGGCGCTTGGGTTGGCGGCCTTGGAAAATGAAGGTCTCCATAGCCATCGACCACATAGGGGCCGTTTTGATTGGCTGCCGTAGTGTCTTGTCTGGACTCCCAATTGAGCAGCTTTGCTTTATCCACTTCGCTCGACTTTTTTCGCCATGTCAGTTGTAGACCTGAAAATTGTATCGTTGTAGGGGGACCCCGAACTGTGATCATCGCCGGCCGCAGCCTGTTGTGGATCAGGCACTGAAACAGGAACCTATTGATATGACATGGGTCCGCGTCATTGGGATCCTGCAGTAGGAACGCGGAAACTACACCAGTCCAATCCGATATTTATGCATTCTTTGAAGATCATCAGGCTGAATTTGCCCCCGAAACCATAAGATACCGCACCTGCATCCACCTGAAGATCCTTTACCCACTTATCATTCAGGGGAATTCGAAGGCTTAGAGTGAGAGCCTCGCACCTCCAGCGGCAGGCCGCTTTCACCATTGGAATCATGATTTGTCGATCGATTTCAAGCGAGTTCATCACTTGTCCCTTATTTTGGTTTTGCTCTCATTTTCTTTTATTTTTTGGTTTGACCAGGTTTCCAGCGCACCTGGCTGCGCTGGTTTCTCGTGTCAGAGTATTTTTCCACGATTTTTCCAGCACAGTTGCGACACTCTGGCAGCCCAGTGACATCGCAAGCAGCGCCATGGCACCGCGTTCGAGCAGCGGCTTGGGTGGCATCTTTGAGCGCTACGCTCGTGTGCAGGGAGACCTGCCTGCGGTGGTGGACCCGGAAGGCCAGTGGAGTTACAAGGAGACCATGGGGGACGCCATGGGGCCACGGGGGAAGGGCTTTGGGACAAGCAGGGCCCGGGACCACGTGGGAAACGGGGAAGAAACGATTCGGTTGGGCCCTGGTCAGACATGTTTCTGAATGATCAAACCTGCCAATTTTGAGCTTATAAATCATTTGACCTGAGCCAAAGAGAGTTGAATCATTGCAAGCAATCCTTCATAAATGAAGATGCCATGCTCTGTTGCCAAACACCAGGGACCTGCAGACATCAACATATGTTGTGTTTTTTTGGGCCATAATTGTGTGCGGCCTAGTTAGTATCTTCTTGTTTGTGGATATGCACTATAGACCATACCAAATCTGAACGTACCTGAAACATGCTAAAACCACAAATACACACATGCATTCGAATAAACACTCGGATGGTACGGATGACTTTGGATCTAAGCTTTATCGACAGCGCCAGATGTCCATTGTGCAGAACTAATGTACTAGCCCTTCTTTCATTTGGCTCGTGTGGTACACCGGTTGCGAAAAACGAGGAGTTTCCCACCTGAAAAATCAACTCCTCACCACTTGGGACGTCCAAAAAAGGCGCCGTTGACCCAGGAGTTGTGGCACTTCTCCGGACGCCTGGCTCAGCATTTTCAGAAACTGGGCCTGGCCCCGAAGGCCCATGGCAACGGCGCCGCTCGGTGCCCGAGGCCAATTGCTGTCACTTGGCTGTCAGCTGTAAATCCAGGCACTGGGTCAAGATGTGATTTTAGTGTGAATACTTTTCAGAGAGCACCTCGACTTTCAGGATCCAAAAAGGTACCTTTTAGGAAGAGAAGGATGTCAGATCATGTGTGGTCCAATGATTTTTCATCCGGGTCTCGCTTTGAGACTCATATCACTGGTTCTATATCGCTCATATCTCATATCCATCGTTTACTTCGCAAGATTTGGATCTTTCCCTCTGGGGATCCCAGTTAGGTGTTTGTCGAACTGGGCTAGCAGAAATCACGATGCGGTGGATTTCTGGTCCCGAAAATTGGGCCGGAAAGGCTGGTATAGTCCGAGCAGCGATCTTCAAACCTTCCCAGTTTTCACCGGGAAGTGCCTGCACCAGCGTTTGTGCCTTCAAAATGTGGGTCAATCGATGTGTTTGCGTTAATACATGACATTGATGATCATAGTAGTGACAGTAGAAGAATCACGACAATAATGATAAAGTACATATGTATATGTAGAGATTCAAGATTCACAAATTTCACAATACATAGTATAGATCATAAATATAAACCAATAACTCAAGACATCCATACCTCCCTCCATCCCTCCATCCATCCCTCCCTCCATCCATCCCTCCATCCGTCCATCCATTCATCGTTGCAAGTCGCGCAAGCCCCATTGCGCCACAGGTTTTCCTGCCACCTGGCCGAGTTTGGTACTCGGCCTGTGTGGCGGCTTGGCGCTTGGGCATTCCGGTGGTTCCCCTGGTGGAGAATCTCTCGAACCCCGACCAACACAGGCGGAACGGCTCGGTCCCACACCTTGATGCAACACCATGTGACACCACTACTGGTGGCGAGAATGCCGCATTTTCCGAAAAAAAAAAAAAAAAAAACAATCCGAAAATTGGAAAACATGCCAGAAAATTTGCGACTTTCCGAAAAAAAATAGCGCAATTTTTTGGGCCTGGCCTTCCCTCGGGCCTCCCAGCACCGCACAGGCGAACCTGTCGAGCCTTCGCTGAGCTCTTGCCACAGGCAGTGCTGGGAACCACTTCGCCTCTCCTGACGGATTTGTGACGGAGCCGCACACCGCCATCCCCAGGGAAGATATGGAAACATGACATTGAAGCCATGATTGCCAATCCTTGGACATGATGCAGGGTAAGTTGAAGGGTGGACAAAGGACAATCTGATTATTTCAATGGTTCTACCAGATTCTACCATGTACTTCTTTGTCGCTCGAGGCATCGATTACATGCACAGCTGCTATTATGCAAGTGAATCCATGGGCCATTCTCAACTCACAAGAGGATTTCGAAAAATATCAACAGTGTAGGCAGAAAAGCAGAGATGCTCCCGGGCTTATATAAATGGACGTAAGGCTTTCCATGAAAGATTTCTTTCCAGGTAATGTCAACCGTCAGCTCCCTTGAAGTGGTTTGTCGAATGGGCAGCCGACTGGCTACGCATTTCAAATGGGCTGCCAGCCTCTTCAGCTGAGCTTACACAACAGGATTCTGAAGGTGCTGCAATTGAGATATTGTCATGGTGTTTCTCAAGTCATAGGGGTACCCCTAAATCATCCTTTGTAAACCAGCTATAAGTCATAAACCAACCATTTTGGGGGTTCCCGATTTTGAGAAACCACCATAAGAAAGATGATTTGTATCTCATTTGCCAACAATTCAGAGTCGCTTGGTCAGGTCTCTTGGTCCCAACGGCTAATCATCCCTTAAGCTTAAAAGATCAACCATCACTTCAGCATGAAATGCCCATCGCTTCGGCATCAATTAGCCAGTCCATCTTAATCCATCTTAGTCCATCTTAGTGCATCTCAGTCCATCTTAATCCACCTTAGTCCATCGTTCCATCTCTCATGATCATCATATATCAACCATCTCACTTTCCACATCCATATCCCATTTCTCATCATAGACCCATATTGGACCCATATTGGACCCATATTGGACCTGTATTTGCTGCATCACTATCAAATTAACCACTCACTTTCCATTTCAACCACATCTCATATCAACTCTCATTTCATCATAGACCCATATTTCCCCCCATTGGACTTATATTGGACCCGTATCAACTCCCATATCAACTCCCATTTCATCATAGATCCATGCATTGGACCTGCTTGGACCCATATATATATATATATAAATATATATATATATATATTTATTTATTTATTTATTTATTTATTTATTTATCTATATATATATATGTAATATGGATCTGTTGCTTCATTTCATTCACCGAGCTCTGCTTGGAAGCTCCGAGATCCGAGGCCGGGTGCCGTGGTGCCCTCGGATTGCCACGTCTTCTCCTCCCTGGAGATGCTGGATCTGCTGCAAGGGCCGGGGCCGGGGCCGGAGGCGCAACACGTGGGGCCGGGCACGATTGTAAGGATGGATCTACAGTTTTT
Source organism: Symbiodinium kawagutii (assembly GCA_009767595.1). Taxonomy (NCBI): domain Eukaryota; class Dinophyceae; order Suessiales; family Symbiodiniaceae; genus Symbiodinium; species Symbiodinium kawagutii. Next base: position 54,600 of record VSDK01023660.1, read on the forward strand.
GTAAAACATACAAATAAATGAATACATTTGCCTCATTATATATATATATATATATATATGTATATGTATATATATATATGTGTATATATATATATGTATATATATATATACATATACATATATATATATGTATGTGCAGCAAAAAATATATATGATATATATATATATAGATTTAATGTGTATATACCTTTTTTCTGCAAACATGTGCATATGTGTACAAAGATATGGTCAGTGGCAACCAGACCGAACATCGTGTTGGTGAACATCCCAGCAATGATGCCTATTCTGGGATCAGTTCTGACATCACAAGGGGCATGGTTTTTTCCCTGACGAAACCCACAACAATCTGGCTATGGATCAATATTCAACCATTCTGGCTAATGGGGTATAAGAGCCAGGGGCCCAGGGCAGGTTTCCCACAGCAATACCATGCTGCTCGCCAGAGTAGATTCGATTGCCAGACGTTCGACATGTTTTCGACGCATTTGGGGTAAGGGAAGGGAAGAAGAGTTGTTTGATTCTTGATGTCGCGAGTTGCATTTGGGGGAGGCGCTTTCACGTACCTTCGCTAGAAACGGTTCTTTTCTTGGTGCAGAGAGGCCTTGCAAAACTCGCACACGTTACCCACATGCGTAGCAATATGCAAGATATGATATGATCTACAGAGCTGCTTCAAAAATTCCCTGACTTCCACTTATTCCAGAAGAATCCCATTCCAAGTTCGAATGATCTACTTCTTCCGTGGTGGTACTTCTGAACTTGGACCCATCCAAAGTTGTTTTCCAACCTCAGAAAGAATGGACATTGACCGAGCAGGCAACCAAGGCCGAGCAGGCAACTACGATCAGGCAACTAGAATGGTCCGAGCAGGCAACTGGACGGTCCGAGCCGGCAACCAGCATCGTACGAGCAAGAAACCAGCCCGAGCAGGCAACTAGAATCGTCCGAGCAGGCAACTAGCCCGAGCAGGCAACTAGAACCGTCACGAGCAGGCAACTAGCCCGAGCAGGCAACTAGAATCGCCCGAGCAGGCAACCAGCCCGAGCAAGCAACTACAAACGTACGAGCAGGCAACGAGCCCGAGCAGGCAACTAGAACCGTCACGGGCAGGTAACTAGCCCGAGCAGGCAACTAGAATCGCCCGAGCAGGCAACCAGCCCGAGCAAGCAACTAGAAACGTCCGAGCAGGCAACTAGCCCGAGCAAGCAACTAGACACGTCCCAGCATAGCCCGAGCAGGCAACTAGAATCGCCCGAGCAGGCAACCAGCCCGAGCAAGCAACTACAAACGTACGAGCAGGCAACTAGCTCGAGCAAGCAACTAGACACGTCCGAGCAGGCAACCAGCCCGAGCAAGCAAGTAGAAGCGAGCGAGCAGGCAACTAGCCCGAAAAAGCAACTAGAAACATACGAGCAGGTAACCAGCCCGAGCAGGAAACCAGAATCCATTTCTGTGGCCTTCCACTCTTCAAATTTTCACCCCTCTGGCCTTCCACACAACCGATGATCGCAAGCAATCTCATCTTTAAATTTTTCCCCCCCTCTGGCCTTCGACACAACCGATGATCACAAGCAATCTCATCTTTAAATTTTCCACCCCTCTGGCCTTCCACACAACCGATGATCACAAGCAATCTCATCTTTAAATTTTTCACCCCTCTGGCCTTCCACACAACAGATGATCACAAGCAATCTCATGTTCAATTGTTTCCCCTCTGGCCTTCCACACAACCGATGATCACAAGCAATCTCATCTTTAATTTTTGTGCAGATTCTTTCCACACAACAGATGATCACAAGCAATCTCATGTTCAATTGTTTCCCCTCTGGCCTTCCACACAACCGATGATCACAAGCAATCTCATCTTTAATTTTTGTGCAGATTCTTTCCACACAACAGATGATCACAAGCAATCTCATGTTCAATTGTTTCCCCTCTGGCCTTCCACACAACCGATGATCACAAGCAATCTCATCTTTAATTTTTGTGCAGATTCTTTCCACACAACAGATGATCACAAGCAATCTCATGTTCAATTGTTTCCCCTCTGGCCTTCCACACAACCGATGATCACAAGCAATCTCATCTTTAATTTTTTCACCCCTCTGGCCTTCCACACAAAAGATGATCAAAAGATATCAAAAGCAATCTCATCTTTAAATTTTTCCCCCATCTGGCCTTCCACACAACCGATGATCACAAGCAATCTCATCTTTAATTTTTGTGCAGATTCTTTCCACACAACAGATGATCACAAGCAATCTCATCTTTATATGTTCCCCCCTCTGGCCTTCCACACAACCGATGATCACAAGCAATCTCATCTTTAAATTTCCTCCCCTCTGGCCTTCCACACAAAAGATGATCGCAAGCAATCTCATCTTTAAATTTCCCCCCCTCTGGCCTTCCACACAACCGATGATCACAAGCAATCTCATCTTTAAATTTTGTGCAGATTCTTTCCACACAACAGATGATCACAAGCAATCTCATCTTTAAATTTTCCCCCCCTCTGGCCTTCCACGCAACCGATGATCACAGGCCATCTCATCTTTCAATTTTCTCCCTCAAGTCCGTCCCAGTTGCTCGCCCACGGTCGTTTCTACTTGCCTGCTCAGGTCTGTCCTAGTTGCTTGCTCATCCCCTCATGCAGTTTCTACTTGCTCCCGCAATTTGGTCCCAGTTGCCCGCTCATGTCCGTGGAACTTGCTCACCCAGTTCTGTCCTAGTTGCCCGCTCATGCGGTTTCTAGCTGCCGGCTCAGGCCTGTCCTAGTTGCCCGCTCATCCCATCCTAGTTGCCCGCTCAGGTCTGTCCTAGTTGCCCGTTCATCCCGTCCAGTTGCCCGCTCATGCGTTTTCTAGTTGCCCGCTCAGGTCTGTCCTAGTTGCCCGCTCATCCCGTCCAGTTGCCCGCTCATGCGTTTTCAAGTTGCCCGCTCAGGTCTGTCCTAGTTGTCCGCTCATCCCGTCTAGTTGCCCGCTCATCCTGCCTGGTTGCTCGCTCAGGTTTGTTTCTAGTTGCCCGCTCAGTTCTGTCCTAGTTGCCCGCTCATCCTGCCTGGTTGCTCGCTCAGGTTTGTTTCTAGTTGCCCGCTCAGTTCTGTCCTAGTTGCCCGCTCATCCCGTCCAGTTGCCTGCTCAGGTCGGTCTCCAGTTGCCCGCTCATCCCGTCCTAGTTGCGCCCGCTCCTGCGTTTTAGTTGCTCGCTCACGTTGGTTTCTAGTTGCCCGCTCAGTTCTGTCCTAGTTGCCCGCTCATCCCGTCCAGTTGCTCGCTCATGCGGTTTCTAGTTGCTTGCTCAGGTCTGTCCTAGTTGCCCGCTCATCCCGTCCTAGTTGCCCGCTCATCCCGTTTAGTTGCCCGCTCATCCCGTCTAGTTGCCCGCTCAGACCGTGACCCAGAAAGAATAGTATCAAGACCAAGTGGCAGGGCTTCCCCGAACCAAAAACGCTACAGGAGACACTGCCAGCCGAGGTGGTACCACCAACCAGAGCAAATGCGTGGCAGTGACTCACGAGACGCTTGGACCCGGGCTATGTTGGGGGTTCACCAAGAGTGGTATCAACTATCCATCCTATTCCAAACAGGTGGGTGGTTTATAGGGGTACGGCCAGTAATAATAGGGAATAGTGAGGGAGAATAATAGAGGATAATTATGGTTTAATAACAACTATAGTTGATGGTTTGACTGACATTTTGTATTTTCCCAGATGTATTCACCAATGGTTGGTTGGTCGACAAGCGTATCTATCATAGGGGTTGAAACCACCAACCCGAAGACCTTGGCAAGGGTACAAAAAATGGGTTCATAAACACCCCAACGACATCCAAGGGTGATGAAACAGCGGTCAGTTGGCAAGAGCTTTTGATACACTCTCCTTAATGGTGGTCGACGCACAAACTTGGTTCAATGATTTCTTCGTGGCTTTCAATTGTCTCAAGCATGGGGTAAACCATTTTTTGGGTAGAGCCTATCATGCTGCTTGGTTACATGGCTTTCATTGCCCTTTCGGGCGGATGGTTCTCCTTGCCTGTGAACGTAAAGCCCAACAGCCCGTAGATCAACATCTCCATGGCAGAATCGGTTCCGTTTTGGGCACTGGTCCACTTTCTCACCAATCTTTTTTGGAACCCCTAATCAATGCGTTTAGCATCCAAGCATGGCATGGGGGGTGAAGAGGATCACCCTGTTGGCCCAGGATGGCACTTTGGGAAGTGGAGCATTACACCACTGCTCTGCGGGGTCGGTGCAGCAACAGAGATCGAATGTTCCCAGCAGCACTTCAGAGGCGTTGATGGCCACTGCTGTTGTGAGGCTTGGTTTGCCCTCTGGCAAACGATCCCCTGGAAATCAAAAATCACCGTTTTCAAATCCGGAAAATCCTCGAAAATGGGCTAGAAAGGGTGGATTGCCCACTTCCAGTTTGCTTTCCCGAGGGTATGGGTTCTTGGTGATTGATGACTGGTGTTTGGCAGTCTTGTACCGGGTGCCAGTTGATCAGTTTATCAAGCGCTGTTGCTACAGGAATCCATGATACTGTAGTCCCTGTTACCTCACCAGCACAAGGGTTGGCTTTAGAGAACGTCAGTGGTTATCCCTTCGCGAAGTCGCAAGATCCAGGCACAATCATGAACAACCCTCAAGTGGTGGGTCATTGCCATTCCTCGGTCGCTGAACTGACAAAATCCTTCGAGCCTATACCGAATCAATCCCCTTTGCACTGCTTTGGATGTCCCATTCTTGTAGGCAGATCCCGATCTTTCAGGTGAACTTTGACCGTCCCTGCCCGCTCTATCAACCCTTTGGTGGACGTTGTGAAGTCTTGGTTCATGCAAAAACCTTTCATTTTCTTCCGTGAACGGTAGATCCAGGACTTCATAAACCACCAAGGGGCAGACCATTAACGGCTCGCCGCAAAATCTGCTGGGTTTCTCAACAGGATCATGACTTGCTCACGCCCACAGCGTTTTAACATTGGCTGTAGGCATTCCCTGAGCATCCCTGGAGCTCCTCCGGAGGTGGTCCCTCCCTTGACCCTGGACCTCCGGTCCTCCGCCCGTGGAGTCGGGTCTCAGGTTGCAGTACAGCAGTCCCTATTGGGGCGCTGCTGTCATGGGGCAGATGGACCTGGCCTTGGCCTTCGGGGCTTGCAACGTGATTTGCCAGGCCCAACAGCCGGAGGACATTGCGCAAACCTGCGCCAGTGCCTGGGCGCAGGGAGTTAATCAAGGGCCAAGGGCGCCGCATCTCTAGGGATTTCTATGGATTTTTATGGTGATGTTGGAGATATAGATGTTATAAGCTTGTGATGTTGTAAACTTGTTCTGTTGTAAACTTGTTTTGTTGGAGTTACAAAGAGTTATGCAGTCCTTTCGCTAGATTCTTAGTCATGTGATCATGGCATGGAGGGATTGTTCAAACACTGCAAAATTGTCGCAAGATTCAGCAAAAACACCTTGCTGGCTTCGTGATGGGTCAGTTTGCAGTGTTTTACAAGACAATGGATGTTCACAAGTGCTTTTACTCGTGTGGCGGTGGGTTGTCAACACCCTGTACCCCTGACTATTCGCATCCCATGAACGAGCAGACGAGTCTTTGTTGGGATCTTCGTCCATCCATTGACCGGGTATTTATTGGTAGTGACCCACACCTCTTTAGCTTGTGATTTAGCTGCAAGATAGTTATGAAGAAAGGGTCACTAATAATTATACTGGTGAATGACAATCATGTGTTTGGTGGCAGTTTCTGTAGTTTTTTCTTGGACCTGGTACATTTTCGGTTGCCTGTTGATATATAGGCCTGAATCGGCTCATTATAGGTTTGTTTTGAGTTCGAATGATGAAGCGGAAATCCCAAACTAGACTGCCAGTACTCTTCTCTGACATCAACCACTGCCAGTACTCTGGTTTGCCAACTCTAGATGTTCAGTAGTGGCCCTACTGATTTGGAGAGGATACAGATGGGGCAGAAACAAAGGCGCAGTGTTCCGGCCCGTAACTTGGACATGGCTCAAAATTATCAAGCTCAGCTTTGGATCTTCAAAGGTGCATCAGGTGCTCAAATGCAGTGGTTTCAGGAACGCCTTTGGGTGGCACTCAAAGTGGGCACAGCGCGCAAAGTGCTTGACATTTCTGAATACCATGGTGGTCTCATCATCATGTCTATCACTCATGGTATGGTCACAATAGTCTTATAGTCATGTCTATCAGTCATGTCTATCAGCCGATCTTTTTTTCGGATTACAGCTTGACATCGACTGAATCTTCCACTGACAGATGTCACGCCCCGGTGACCGTGGCAAGGCTTCGAGGTGACGGTCTTGGGGATCGTGCCCAGCCAGCTTCGGTCCTGGAAGGGTCCCCATGCCAAGCCTCGCAGCCTGCGGCTGTTGATCACCTGGGCTGAACGGACACCGCCCAAGCTCGCCCGGGAATGGTGCAGAGATCCTCGGACCCAACGAGGGGAGAGGCCGTTTGGGTGGCTGAGGTGCAGCCTTGGTGGGGGGACCTGGCGCAAGGAAGTCGTGTCCCGAAACAATCCTGGAACATAGAAGGAATGTAGTGTGAACATCTGTTGTGTTTGATTGTACTTGTTACGTTTGGTTGATTCTGATGAAGCCGCTGTTACTATGCCTCTTTCTCATCTCTGCCCTCTACCTTGAGTTCTGGAGAGATTCCTTACAGCCGTCACATCCGCATCGACTCAATTGGTGGGCGATTGGCAAGGCGACAATTTTTTTTTCATCCTGACGAACACTTGTGTAGTCTTTGCTTGATCATGTGAATGGCACTATCAAAGAGAACGGTCACCAGTGAATTTCCCAACAAAAAGCTGCAATCAACGGCATGGACCGCAGCACGGACCCTGTGGTGCCGAGCAATCTGCAACCAGTGGATGGATCCCATGCCATGAATCGCCAACCTGCAAGGAAGTTCCTGTGGTCGAGTTGTTGATTGCCAGCGACTGGGCTGCGACAATTGCGTTGCTACCTTTAGCCGCAAGTTTTCTACCGAAATAAGCTGTTCCCTTTGCCTTGATCTTTCACCTAGCCAACTGGTTAAACCAGAAAATGTGATTTCCAATTCCTGGCTCAGGTCCTGGGCCCACCAGAACCGCTTCATGCTTACTATTCTTCTATTGAGTGTCAGGGATATTCAGTGATCACAATGGTGGTTCTTTCTTGCTTTCGAGATCTCTCTTTTTTCCACAGCTGCTAAAAACTTGCCCTACATCAACGTATTTTTTTCGGCAGCTTCTCAAACCAGGCGAGTATTGGTTGTCTTTCTATTCTGAGTGCCACATCTGGACGGACCCTGATGATGGAGTGGATCGGCACATTTTCCACCCAGTGCCCTCGCTAGATTTCAAGGCTGGACGATCCGCTGGGGAAGATGGCTGATGTATACTTTGGAGACACGAAACAAGGGCACTTCTTCAATCTTCACATTTCATGGGCTGGACATGGCTGGACTATTCTTTGAACATATAGGCGATGTTCGCTTGGATATCGAGATTTTTTGCCGTGCATATGTGGGTTTCCAAAAACGGGCAGGTTCAACATGGTTCAACTCTCAATACAGTGGAGTGTCTATCAGTGGGGCATCCGAAGGAATGTGAGCGGTTGCTTGTTAGAGGCTGCCAGGCTTGGCGGAGCCAACACATGTACTTAAGCAGCTGGAGCTGTCGCTCTCAGCATCAGGACTTGGATCAATGTTAAGTAGCTTTAGGTTGCACAGTTTCCCGAAGCCGTAAAGTATACATTAGGTACAGCTTTCATGTTAAGTAGCTTTTATGTGTACTCAATGTGTACAGCTTTAGGATCGTAAAGGATTGGACCACACATCGAGTATTGAAGATTTTCGGTGCTTCAGAGGATAAGATCTGCTCCAATTTTCTTCCTCCAAACGAGGGATGAGATGGGGCGAGACAGCCAGTGCCCCCAGAGTGGACCTTGGAGCAGTACGACTGTAGACACTTGTAGTATCTTATAGTAATTACATTGCTTAGTGACAACCAACAATACTACTGAATATTAGAAAGTGTTGAATCGTTTCTGTTCTCACAACTGTTGCCTGATAACTCATTAGTGCATGTTGCCCCAGTATAACTCAATACAGCCCACGAAACTTGAGACGTACTCGTTTGTTTGCGTAGTTGCTGCTGGTTGACATTGATCGAGAAAAGATCTGTCTTTTTCCCATGGCGATTCTTCATTCCTGATGCCCATCTGCGAGGCAAAACCTGCCCAAATGATTTTCGCCTTTGCAGGTTACTGCCGCCGATAGGGTGGCCCCGTAGCCCCCTTGTTCAATTTGTTCGAGGGGGGGCAATGGGGGGTCAGGTCTTGAAGGACGGCGAAGAAGTTGAACCCGGAGACGCCGGAGAGCTACACCTCAGTGACTCGGCCTTTCATCGGTCGTGGCGCCGTTTGTTCCACCGTGTGGCGAGTTGGGTCAAGCAGTTAAGCAACCAATCATGGGGGATAATCACCAACAATAATAGGGAAACAATGGTTAATAATAGGGGAGCCAGGGGTACAGGGTTTTGACCCAAAGCTATGTTCCAAGGGATCAAACAACTTCCCAGTTGTTCTCAAAGATTGAGCAGAATCGGAATAGATATGAATGCAGCATGAGAGCACAGGACTGGAACCACATCCAACCAACTTCGGTCGATCATTTTGAGCAACATTGCTACATTGGAACTCACAAAGCCAAGGCTGCAGCCCAGATGCTTTGACCAACGGTACGTGATTTGCTTGGAATAATCCCCCCAATTCCAGGAGTAGTTTTGCAATCCAGCAGTTGATTTCTATGATTTAGTTGGATTCCATGGGTGTTCACCTTCCATGAAGATGCTAGAAATCCGGATGGCCTTTGTTCACCTACCCGATTCCCAATCCTTGACGGGTGCGGCTGAACAAAAAAATTGACTTGATCTGCTATAATTTGTGAGAGGTAGCCTCCCGATCCACCAAACAATTCCAAGCTTGCTCCGAAAACACTCAAGATAGGCTTTGACACCTTGAGATGCACAGACAGCAGAAATCAATGAGGTGCACAAAAAGCGAGAAATCAATACATCCAAGTATATCAAAGTCCTACTTATAGCAAAACATACCTGAAATAATTTGGACATTGAAGAATGTATAGATTGACCATGGTGAACCACTAGGGAACCACCATTCAACGCAGCGGGTCCGGATTGCTTGGCGCCTAAGGCGGCAGTGCGGTCTTCGCAGGCTATGTCAACGAGGAGGGTGTGATCTGTGGGCCCTTCGTTGAGTTCCAAGGGAGACGTTACTTTCCGACCAGCGATCGGCTGAAACGTTTGCCGCGCGGTGGCTACGTCTGCATGGGCCGTGCGGATTCCCTGGTGAAGGTGGGTGGCGCCTATCGCGATTTGGCCGCCACGGAAGCCTTGGTGACGCAGCTCCCAGGTGTGGCTCAGGTGGCCATCGTTCTGGAGGGCGATGGCCTGGTGGCCTACATGGAACTGGAGAAAACACGGGAGGCAGATGGCACGGCCATACGAAGCCAGCCACTGAAGCGGGTGGAGGACAGGGACCGCCTTAGGGACCTTTGCCATGAAATTCATTGGTGGATGGTGATGGTTCATGATGATGAGGATGATGAGGATGATGATGGTTGATGGGTTAATCATTCCTGATACAGTTGCTGCATTACTTCGCGGTTGGCTTCGTTGTCGTCCACCGGTTGACCAGGCAGATTTGGCACGGAAGGAATCATCCCCTTTTGGTTGATTCAGAAGATTCTGAGGCCGAACTGGTAGTACCTTCTATTGCCTCGTCAGAGTGACGACCAGCTTGGGGTAGGCTCTTTCTTTTTTTTGATTCCTTGAACTGTTCCAGCATAGCTAAGCTATGGTTTAGGGGGACACATTAGTTGTATCTAGTTTGGGGGGAGCACAACTCACACATCCAACTCCTAAAAAGCCGGACAGCTGTTTGGTGTTTTCATTGTGGGTGCAGTGGTCATCAGTGGTCTGTGTCTCTGTTTGTTGTGTTTATGATTGATTGTGGCTGTTGTTGCTGCTGGTTGTTGGTTGTTGGCGGTTTTCTTGTTGGAGCTTCTGTTGTTGTTGTTGTTGTTGTTGTTGTTGTTGTTGTTGTTGTTGTTGTTGTTGTTGTTGTTGTTGTCGTCGTCGTCGTCGTCGTCGTCGTCGTCGTCGTCGTCGTCGTCGTTGTCATTGTCGTTGTTGTCATTGTCGTTGTTGTCATGGTTGTTGTCATTGTCGTTGTTGTCGTCGTTGTCCTTGTCGGTGTCGTCGTTGTCGTCGTTGTCGTCGTTGTCGTTGTCCTTGCCGGTGTCGTCGTTGTCGTCGTTGTCGTCGTTGTCGTCGTTGTCGTCGTTGTCGTCGT
>VSDK01023660.1:65010-75378 GCA_009767595.1 Symbiodinium kawagutii
CGTCGGTTTCGTCGTTGTCGTCGCCGCCGCCCGCCGTCGAACTCGTCGTCGTGGCTGTTGTCGTTTTCATCCCTGGATCGATGCTGCAGGATTTGGCGATGCAGAAGTTGTCCTCTTTGGGCGTTTCACAGCTTCGAATTTGGTCATCTCTGCCGCTGAACCCTGCCACCTCCAAGGCCGCTGTTGTGATTTGGAAAACCCCAACTTGGGAGTAGCAAAAGGCCCTGTTTTGAGACGAACTCGAGCAGAAGGTAAGACAGCACTGTGTTTGTTGCTCCACATCGTCTCAATCCTGCTGGCTCCCAAATAGATATTCTCTGTGTGGATCCTATTGGGGCACCAAGGCCCTTCAGGATCTTCCTCAACTCCAAAAAAAATCAAAAAACGCTGATTTTCCTCCAAAAAAGATCCAAAAACATTTAAATCACAACCAGAGTTTCCTCAATTCCCAGGCTGGAACTCCCAGGGCTTGGCTGCGGCGTTCCTTCACGCCAGGTGAATCGCACTGCGCTGCGGGCGGATGTGGCTGAGCGCCAGGGCCGAGAGATGAAGTGGAACAGGGATCTGAAGTCCGTGCAACGGAAGATGGTGAGAGGCTTGCTTGCGATGGGTCAGCCAGGTAGATACATAGATGGATGGACGGATGGATGGACAGATAGATAGATAGATGGATGGATGGATAGATAGATAGATAGATGGATAGATAGATAGATGGATAGATAGATAAGTAAGATGATAGATACATGTATACTGTATACTGTCCAGCTGTGAGGGATTGGGAAGGTAAACAATCGGAATTCATGGGGGAACATCAGCAACGCTGATGGTTAAACAGCTACTATATGGTGGTTTTTCAAGCTGTAGGGAACCCCATAAGATGGTTGGTTTATTGCTTTAAATGGTGAATATGCTGGATGTTTGAGGGGGACCCCTATTTTGAGAAACCACCATATACTGTATAGGTTTATATTGCATATATGTATGTATATGTATATACATATACATACATATATATGTACAACAGAAAGTGGTACCCCCTAAAACCGATGGAGTTTTGCCTGTTGAACATGTTCATAAGATTTGGGGTTGGAGGCTATGACAGCACGGAGATCAGGCTCAATCCAAAAAGCGGACGATTCCTGCTCTCGCAAAGGAATTGTTGAGGTCGGAAGTTTATGTAGATACAGGGAGACATGACCCCTGGTCTCAAGGAATGAGAGGATGGTATGCAACATATCGGGCCATGTAGCCGTTCCAGGCAACATTGCTGCCATCCCCTCCCTTGCCATCCGCAGAAACCCAGTCAGGGGGTGGTTTAATGTTAGGGGGAAGGAATTAGGTTGGGATATTCTTGGTTAGCCATCCAACATCGAGACAGAACCAGGCATTTGCGAACGCAATTTCTTGCAACCTGGAAGAAACCATTGAAAATCGAAGGATGATTCCAAGGATGCCCACAGATGAGGTTGCTGGGTTCCCGAGATGCAATGACAGTCTGGGATCCGTGATTCTAAACCCACGTCACTGGTTGAAGGAAGAATTTCTAGCACCAAAGATTTGCAAGGGGGAAATCAGGAAAGCTGTGGTGTTCCCTAGGGTTCCTGTCACATTTGCTTTAAGCCAGATGTTGTTTTGTTGATGAATATCTTATGCAATGCATGCATGCCTCGCTTTTTTGAGTATATACGATGCATATCAACATATACGAGTATACGCACACCTCATGTATAGATATACTTGTAGATACATATTTAGCTTCAAAATGCGTCTAAGGTTATCTGATGAATCTATGATGCTTCGCTAAATATACATACACACATCATACGGACATAGATCCTGCTGGTAGCGTCGCTAAACAGTCTCTTGAGAGGGCGCAGTCAAAAACATCATACGGGCCATGGTGACAGCAGAGCCTCCGTGGCGGGTCTTGTTGGAGAGTAGCCTCCAGGCTATGCTGCCTGGCATATGGTGGTGTTGGTGCTGACCCTGGCAGCTGGACGTCTTCACGGTCACTGGAAGATGAGTTGTTTGCGGCGGGAAAACCTGCCATATTTGTGGAAACTTGAGCTGCCATGTGAGTGGCTGGTTGGATGGCTGGGTGGTTGGGTGGTTGGGTGTTCATGGTATCATGAAGAACCAGCTGAAAAATTGAGAAATATCTATCATTGTTCGCTTGGCAGGGCACACCTTCTATCATGGAGACATGCGAGGGCTATGACTTTGTGTTTCACAAACTTGCAGCCACATTGGGTTTCATTGGTCAAATCAAGGGACGAAATTTCTCAATCCGACAATTCTGTACGCCACTCTATCGTGGCCGGGCGAATGCAGGAGTTCAGACTAATGAGCCCCCAAAAACATCTTCGAGAGAGTCAAAACCAAAAGGATTTGGGGCCAAACATGGCCAAACAATGTTGATGGACTTTTTTACACAGACTGTCACACCTATGTGAGGCAAACACATGGCTGAAGCAGAGAGCCGTGGTGCCGCCTGCCACTAAGGACTGCATTTCTGTTTGTATGGCACCGGCTGGGTAAGCCACGGCATAGATGGGTGGTCTTTAACATGCCTTTGGGGCCACCGGATATGTTTATTCTGCTGGCGTTATTGACGCCCAATGCCCTGCTGCGGCCACTGCTTCTTGTGTGCCTAGCAACCATTTCCTGGTTGCGAGATCGTGTCTTGGGATGAACTCCGGGGTTTGCGAAGCATAACATGCTGAAAGGGATGGCTGAGGATGGGCAAAACCACTCATGACCATCATCCATGCTGCTGGTCGATCTTGTTGGCAAGTCAGAATTGAGATTGATTTTTTATACAAAAAGATGCGCCCAGAAGAGGTTTCCGAGTTGATTTGATCAGGTAAACACACGCACCGAGGAAGCTTATAGCTTTTCCCCAATTTTTGTGGTCGCTGGTCTCCGAGGTGATGCCATTTCAGCCTCAGGCTTTATGTCATTATGTCTCACGGGTGGCTGGTCTCTCCGGGGTTCATCCCTGAGTTCACCCCAAGTGGCCATTCTCCTGGGCTTGCTGAGCAGATATGTGTGGTTCCTGCCAAGCAGACTGCGCTTCCTGCTTAGCTTGTGTCTTGACTTCAGCTCAGTACTAAGTTTTCCCAGTTCTTTCTTGGTTCTTTAGGAATTGTGCAGGGTTTTTCCCCAAGCTCAACAACTCAGTTGGTTTCATCAGATGGGTGTTTCTCAAAGTGGGGGACCCCCAAAAGGGATGTTTTACCATTAAAGATGATTGAAAACAGATGATTTTGAGGACCCCTATTTTGAGAACCCCCAGATCATGTTCAACTACAGCACTTAGGATATACATAGTGATCCGCCTGGTGCAGTAGTTGCCGCTCCCAGCGATTTTATCCAAGAAGGTAAGGATTGGTCAGATGTGAAATGGACGTCAGGCAAACTCGAAGCGGTTTCATGCTGCAAGCCTCTGGCTTTTTTACCCACTGCCAGATGTAAAGTGTCCAGATTAAGGTGTTCCATTTTCAAACATGCTAGCTATTTGTTACAAATGATTTTCCAGCAAAGAACCTGAGCAGGTGACCGTTTTCTTGCGCCGTTTGGGTATGGCAGTATGCAACACTAGGATCAACAATAGGATCGATTCTAGGCTGACATGCTGGAAATCCATGTTCATCTCCCTAGCTTTCATTCCATGTTGTAACTTTGTCATTGGCTCGCTCTTGGATGGTCCATGGAGTCCATGGCATCACACGCAAGCTCATCGCCTTACTTGCCTGAGGCCTTTGGCATATGTTTTCAGTTTTCCAAAATGGTGCAGAGACGAATTCATCGTCCGATCGACTTGGGACAGCTCCTACTTGCGCCGCTGGATTTTGCGGCATCTTCCTGTGTTGAACAAGCCTCCGTTTGATGCCAGCTTACGCTTCAACCGAAACGAAGTGGCCTATGACTGGGGATCTGAGAACAGATGGGTCAATGTGTGCATGAACTCGAATCTGAGACTGCAAAGGACGGTATTTAGTCCACTCTAGGCGTTATGTCTCTGTCATCCGCTATCAGTGCCATAATGCACTTAGAGGAACTGCATCACATGCCTGAGCCCAAACCCAGATTTTGGAGGCCTGCAGATTCAAGACACCCAAAATGATGGTTTCGCTCTGGAAAAACGCTTTTGGATGCTTTTGGCTACTTGGGGGTATACTACCCTTTAGGTACTCCCCCGAAATCAGTTCATGTTGCCACATTTTCCAGTGGGGTATAGTGGGGTAAACCTGAGGAATTCGTTGAGACGAACAACATTTTGAAGGGAATTATTCACCTATATCATTCACCTACATTATTCCCCTATTAATTAACCACTATCAATCATTAAACGCTCCAAAGCATCGGAGGTTTCGCTCCTCACCAAGGAGAGACCGTGGCAACTTGTCCATCTTGAGCTTCTGGGAGCCTGTCCGACCTGCCGTCAATCCAGCGCTGGCGCCAGTTGTAGCGCCGGCGGCCACCAATGGGGACCTGGGTGGACCTTTGGCACAGGCCCTTGCGCTGCTAGTGACGAGGGTCGGTGGAGAGGCACCGCAACTGTCCTTGGAATCGTTGCACCTTGGTGAAGTGGGATCCGTGGGGTGCTGCCCTGTGCCGGTGCCCTGTGCCCTCAGGGGATGGGTCAAAGCATCAAGGCATCAAGCGAGTGGGTGATGGTGAACATCGGTGAACATTGGTGAACATCCCAAGAAAGTTGTGTACTTCAGTTTTGGGATGATGGGAAGAGACCAAGAGGTCCACAGCCGATCATTAAACCGAGACGAATCATTTCTGGGCGCCACACCTGTGCCACGTTGCGGGGGGAGCAACAGCGCCAAGACAAACAAGTTGTGGATGCCTCACAGCAGATAGTCGCTAGATGCGATGCTGATGTTTTGGTCATGTTTCCCATGATGAAGCCACTCCCCTTGGTCCACTCTGCCACCCCAGGTCCATGGCACCGATGTTTCCCATGGCTTCCCCGTGGTTCACCAAGGCAGGCCATTCGTTTGTGCGAATTGGCTCGGTACGAGTTGGGCCTCACCATCAGTCCGGCGCTGGTGCTGCGCTGTGGTGATGTGGAGATGTTGGCCGCGGCCTTGGAAGCCGAGGGACAGCAGGAGCCACCGGTTGGGCCATCCCCACTGGAGGCACCTCCAAAGATGGTTGGTCTCCCAAGATGGTGCACCCCCAAAATTTCTGGGCCCAGCAGGCAGTACACTGTAGATTTCAGTTCGCCGATCCTGAACCACCATGAGCCATCAATGGTTTGACATGGTTTGACTAGGGACCTCGGGGTGCTCAGTGCCAGGGGGTAACGCTGAAAAAAACATTTTTTTGTGGTCGAGAGGGTATTGTCCTGCGAAAGTCGCTGTAGACCCTTGTGATGTTGGCATGTTCCTTCTACAAGGCTACATGCCTGTTGAAAAATGGGATTGTGCGGATCCGTCGGACATTCAGGAAACATAATATAAATCAGACATCTTTGGAAGTACAAGTTGTTTAGTGTTTTTTTTGTCTCCTTTTTAGCAGTTCAAAAACTACACTGTCAACTGTCACTTTCTGTTGCTAGAAGCAAATCAGTGGAACTCAGCACAGAATCGTGGTAGACCCTTTGCCGAAGCCCAGATCTTTTCGATCATCTTGTGTTCACATGTTACATGCAGCTGCAATGCAAAAGGTGTTTCTTTGACCCAAAACATCCCTTGGCACAGACTGCAAGGAGCAAGGTGATGTGGAAGTGCCAGATGAGGAAGGCGCTTACCGGCTCTTCATCATGGAGTTTGGGAAGTCCCCCGTGGTCCCTTGGTGTCTGCCCATTTGGTGGTTGAGAGATCCCTCAGGGTCCCAAGAAGTGGGGCGTCAGCATTGGCAATCCACCCACATGACTTCAGTAACTGGTTTTAGCTTGCTCAACATATTCACAAGGTACAGGCACGTAGCAAGGTCCATACAGAACCATTTCTCGATAACAGGTACCAAGCTGAATGTGAGAGCTTTGCCATCAACCGGGATTTGTATCTTGAAAGAAGATTCATCTCCAACGATAGTGCAGTTTTCAAGCCATGTACGGATCTGCGCAAATGGTAATAAAGAATAGAGACCTCCTGCTGATTTTACTTACTCAACCAAGCATGGTACACTTGTTCGACTCTTCCCTAGACCCACAAGTGGCTAAACATGTACCATGGGATGAGATTGGGCCGCCTGGGTCGAACAAGACACCACCACTGCAATTGAACATGTTGCTACATGTTTCTGCCAGTCATTGAGCTGACTTTTTTTTGGGTTGTCTTTGCGTCGAAGTCCAGATAACTTGCAAGATGATTTGGTGCACATGGATGATGCTCGCTATGCACCGAACCTCATTACATTGCTTGAGGTGACTTCATTTTGCCAAACACTCATGTACATGCCGCCAATCCACCAAGAACGATCACCTGAAAATACAAATCCCAAACATCTCCCAGAAAGAAAAAAAAAAACCTTGGAACTTTCTCTCTGGCTCGGCCTCCTGGCACGGCTCGCCCTGGCTCGGGGGGTCGGGCCTCGATGGGCCTCGGGTCTGCCTTAGGATTGGTACGTCCGCTACGGCGGTGAAGGCGAGCACCTGCACCTGGAGGCCCTGCAACGGGCCTGCGACCGCCTGGTGCAGCGCCACAGCGCGCTGCGCACCACGCTGAGCCGCGACGAGGCGTTTCGGGAAGCCATGGACCGAGCCGCGGCCATGTGGCAACTGATGCTTGGCACATGGCAGGTGCCACATGGAGGTCTTGAGGAAAAGGAGGTTTTTGGATGGATTTTTTCATCCGAACTTGGTGGAAAAGGATGCTTTTTCAGGCTTGTCAACGGGATTTTCTTTCTGGAAATGAAGATTTTACTAATAATTGACTTGATTTACATTCAACTTCGGTTCTTGTTCAGTTCTTTTTTACATTAAAAAGATGTGGAAAGCTTGGTAAAAGATCGGCAAGGGAGCAAAAAGTTGCGGGTAGGGGTAGGCGCTGCATTGGCCCTGCGTAGGCAACTTTGAACAACTACCCCTGTGTAGGCTAAACCAGCCAGGAAAGGTGTATCATTTCGTGTTGGTGTGTGCCCTGCATACAATCAAAAAGACAGCTCATTTGGGCCAACCCAAGAAGTCTTCAAACCATTAATGATGCTACCTCGGCTTTTGGCTTGAGCTGACTTTAGTTCCTCTACGCAAACGCTGTCATGTCTTTTAGCTGTTGGCATCAGTGCAGTCCAGGTTTTATTTCCATATGCACACACGCACTTTAAACATCACGAAACCAGATAAATACAACACCAGACATTACTTTTCAATGGATGTATTTATGTACGCATGCATAGACGTAGACAACTATACACACTATACCACCTCTATCATCCTTTCATACACATCCACACAGGCACGCATCTACTTTCCTTACATTTCCATGTATGTACATGGCAGTGGGTCAAAACCCTATACCCCTGGTTCCCCCATGATTAACCATTGTTCTCCCTATAAAATGGTTGGTTATCATCCCCCATTATTGGTTGGTTAATATTTACCCATAGCCACATGTTTGAAAAAACGACTCCTTGCTGCAAGTGGCTGGAGTTTGGTCAGGATTTGCTCAGCCTTTGGTTCCTCATCACGTGGCTGGTCGGCGTGCGGGCGCGTGGTACAGCGGCTGGTGTTCAATGCCTGGCCCCGCACCCTGCTGGACCCAGCCGCACGAGCGCCTGGACATGGATGGCTGGTGTTTGATGATTCTTCGGGTGTGGAAATCGATGACATATGGGCGGGCTTTCAGATACTGTAGATGGGTGGATAGATTGGTACGGACATCTCCATCCCTCCATGCATCCCTGCAGCCTGCCTCCCTGTCTCCCTGCCTTCCGCCAAGTTGGACAGGCACCAACCCACCATGCTTCACGTACTTTGGTGGAATTGAGGTGCAGATCGCTCTGCCCGCGGGGGATGTGGTGAAAGATCCGGATGAAAAGCTGTCGGATGATGCCTACATGTTCAAGCACTCCTCTGTTTTGCGCGACAAGCAACGTTGCTGGGCAACCTTTTCAAGCGATTGAATGTTCGCAATGTGGACAGTGGTGCGGCTGTTTGCTTTGGGCAGTGGGCCAGGTTGACATTCAGCACAGGAATAAGCCAGTCAATATGACTGATGGGCTATTGTGTCAATCACCTTATGCATCTTTCCGTCCAGTCGATCATGTTGCTGCGGAGGGTTCAAATCGATGCAGACAAACACATTCACTGTAGTTGACTATTGGACGCAGAATATTTCCACTGCTCAAGCAAACTTGGTTCTGCACATTCTCCCCTCTGTGATCATTTTTCAATACCTTGCCATGATACTGAAGGAGCAACAACAGTAAACCACATGACTCAAGGGGAATAGATTTGACAGTATTTGACGTGCAGCCATGCATCCACGAATTCTGCTCATGATCACTATTCCAAGCGCACAAGAGGATCACTGTCATAGTCACTGCCGCTGTGCAGCCCGGGTTGCGGTCCCTAGGGCTTCCAAGCTTGGTGTTCCAAGGCCAATTCATTGACTCCAAGAGAAGATCCTCTAGTTATCCTCGCACCATTCACTGGACTTGATGTCTATCGAACTTGGCACGTCCAGGTCATTTGAACGAAGAATAAAGATGAATGAAGTCCAATGAAATCCAGATGTTTTGGAATTTCCAAATCCTTCCCTTTGAATCCTGCCATTTGCAAATCATCCACAGCCACAGGAACCAGGTACCTGGTGAAGTGAGACACCAGGTCAGGTGGGTCACACAGGTCACACACCTGCCTTCTTCTGGGGCACCGAGAACTAGAACATGCTTTGCAGCAAGGGTAATACAAGCTTGGGAAGGCGAGCTGACATATATGATATTATATACTGTATAATTTGATATACTTAATGAAATTATAGGTATTTTCGTGACATGCTCCCAAGTCGACCTACCTTGAAGCTGGATTGTACCGCATCTTCTGGTTGGGCGATTGTAGACACAATTTGGGAGTCACCAGACGGGCTGAGCCTCCGCACTGAGGCTGCCCTTTTCACATTTTCGTTTATCCTCTGGTGAGATCTGGTATCAGACTCCCACCTGACGTGCCATTGGAGACAGCAATTCGACAACTTCCTCCCTCAGATGTGCCTCGGATGGCTTGGCTTCGCAAGGAGGTGTCGAGAATCTTGTTCTTACATGTTCTTACTTGATTGCTATAGGGGGTATGGTACCTGGTACATAGCAAGTCATCATTCATGAAATGGGAATCCTATCACCCAACCATTGCGAGGATTGTTTACTCAAGTCTCTGACGCTGCCCATTTTTTTCCATGTATTGGTGGCATAGGCCCCTTCCTGGCAAACAGCGTTGCTAGGCACATAATTGTAACCATGAATAAGGGTCTCAGGGGAAAACATGGGAAATCCATCTGCAGGATGGCCTTTCCAGTCGTTGGGTCCAGCAGAAAGCGCTAGACTTTCCAGGTGTTTAGTGTTGGTCAACAACTGGGGTTGCTGTGCCTTGCAGGTTCTAAGAAATGCCATGGGAGGTCCAGCTGCTACCTCCACATATTTGATGGTCACCAGCTTACGGTAAAACTCGTGGTGGTGTAGGAACAGCTGGATTTCTGTCATCAACCGTTGTTGATCATTATCCCCCAATCACTAACCACTTTTGATCATCATAAACCATTGTCAACCATAAATCAACCATAAACCAACCATAAATCAACCATACATCATTCATAAACCAACCATACATCAACCGTAAATAAACCGCACATCACCCATAAATCAACCATAAACCAACCATACATCAACCGTAAATAAACCGCACATCACCCATAAATCAACCATAAACCAACCATACATCAGCCACAATTCAACCATAAATAAACCATAAACCAACCATGGACAATAAAGCGTAATTCAACCATAAACCAACCATGGACAATAAAGCGTAATTCAACCAAAAATCAACCATGGACAATAAAGCGTAATTCAACCGTAAACCAACCATTATTCAACGAGACATCTCACGTTTTGATTTGATCATTGCTGTGAGGTGATTTGGTACATCTATGCTGGCATCATCCACTCCTACAGCGACGGTGCTTCTGGGCACGGCTTGCTGCAAGACTTGCTGAGACTTTATGCGGAGGATGCAGCAGGGCAGGGCTGGTTTTGTGCTTTTTAGGGCGGTTGTGACCATGATGAATTGATGATCATGAATGATGATGATGATGATGATGATGATGATCATGAATCATGATGATGATGATGATGATGATGATGATGATGATCATGAATCATGATGATGATGATGATGATGATGATGATGATGAT
>VSDK01023660.1:76373-88940 GCA_009767595.1 Symbiodinium kawagutii
ATGATGATGATGACGATGATGAATTGATGATCATGAATCATGATGATGATGATGACGATGATGAATTGATCATGAATCATGATGATGATGATGATGACGATGATGAATTGATGATCATGAATCATGATGATGATGATGATGATCATGAATCATGATGACGATGATGAATTGATGATCATGAATCATGATGATGATGATGACGATGGTGAATTGATGATCATGAATCATGATGACGAGGATGATGATGATGATGATGATGAGTTGATGATCATCGAGGAGGATGATGATGATGATGATGCTGATGATGATGATGAATTGATGATCATGAATCATGATGACGAGGATGATGATGATGATGATGATGAGTTGATGATCATGAATCAGGATGATGATGATGATGATGCTGATGATGATGATGAATTGATGATCATGAATCATGATGATGATGATGACGATGATGAATTGATGATCATGAATCATGATGATGATGATGACGATGATGATGATGATGAATGGATGATCATGAATCATGATGATGATGATGATGAATTGATGACCATGAACCATGATGATGATGATGATGAATTGATGATCATGAATCATGATGATGATGATGATGATGATGAATTGATGATCATGAATCATGATGATGATGATGATGACGATGATGAATTGATGATCATGAATCATGATGATGATGATGACGATGATGATGATGATGATCATGAATCATGATGATGATGATGATGACGACGATGATGATGATGATGATGAATTGATGATCGTGATGATGATGATGATGATGATGACGAGGATGATGATGATGATGATGATGATGATGATGATGATGATGATGATGATGATGATGATGATGATGATGATGATGATGATGATGATGATGATGATGATGATGATGATGATGATGATGATGATGATGATGATGATGATGATGATGATGATGATGATGATGATGATGATGATGATGATGATGATGATGATGCTGGTGGTGTTGTTGGTGGTGGTGATGATGATGATGGCGGCAAACGGTACATGATGATTACACCCACCTTAAGCTGGTAAATGATCTTTAGGATTTGGTCAATGATGGCGAATTGACGGTAAAGGATGCTTAATTGAGACAGGGTTGCTGCTTGGAATTGAGCTTCATGTCGTGACTGATTTGCCCACTTTGTGAGAATTTCGAATTCCCAAGATGGAAGTCCCACGGCAGGGTTGGAAAGGTACTGAACATTCCGATGTTGCTCTGGAATCTCGTTTTTGGATGTTTTTGGGTACGAAGGTTGGGCAGTATCCAAGTTTGCGACAACGGTGCCAGTGCCGCGTTCATTTCCAGGGACCCATTGCTAAAGGAGAATCTGTTGCTTTAGTTCGGTTTGCTGTAGTTTCCTTCTTATCAAGGCAGCCTGTCTGGATCATTACAACAAGTCCAGGATGATGAAAGCGTGGTTAACCCGTTCAACTAACATCAGGACAAGACTTGAAAGGTGTGAGTAAATGCTTCATCAGTGAGATCAGACTGGTGAAGAAGGACCCTAGCAATGTCAATGTCGCAAACTGATGAACTTCGGGAAGAGTTTAGATGGTGAGCTATGGACATCTTCACGTATCTCATGTATCCTGTCAACTTGCAACGAACCAAACATATCCAAACATCAGAAACGCAAGGCAATGCAGAATCGAACCTCGGACAACTCAAAGACTTGCTGAGTGGCACATCGAACTGCTGCCACCGCAAATGAGTAGGTGAACGTCCCAGCAGGTGGACTGGCGGGGTGATCCACAGCTACTAAATCGAGTTTGTGGCCTCCCAGCTGGTTCCCTGCTCATCCCGACATTCCTGTGTGAACAAAGATTTGTCACCTGTTGATACTTGTCCAGATGTTGAAAGATGGCGATTTTCGCGACGTTGGTTCTTGCTAGGACTGGTAAATAAATGCATCTCTGTGATTTTAAGTTGCATTCCCTAAGTTGGAGGGTATGACCAGTTTGCTGTGGAGGATTCCCGCGATTGGAGGGTCGCTTCAAATGATTTCCCACTTGTGTCGTTTCAAGCCCGAATCTCAGGTCTGGACAACCAAAGTATCCATATGGTGGTTTCTCAAACTAGGGGACCCCCAAAAATGCTTGGTTTATAACTGTAAACGGCTAATGATTTATGATTTTAGGGGTATCCCTATGACTTGAGAAACACCCATATTGGATCATAGCCATCAGATGCATTATTGGTTAGCCGTTATCAGCTTGGTCATGAACCATTGACCATATATACTGTATGTATATATTATATACCATTAACAGCAGATACTGGTCATTCTCAGCTTGGTCATTAACCATTAACCATATATTTAAATACATAATAAATACGTAAATAAAGAAATAAATTCATAAATAAAGAAATAAATACGTAAATAAATAAATAAATAGCTAAATAGATAAATAAATGAATAGATCATATATATAATATATATCATAAATATATACGTATGTAAATATTTATTAGCCAAGCTGTGAGCAGAGTTGTACCCCCCCACCGCTCCCCAGGAGACAGGGCACAGTGACGTCGCCGTTGCGGCGGCTCCGCCGGAGCCCATGGCGCTGCTGCAGGGCCGGTTGAAGGCATCGCTGCTTGGGCGGCTGCCGGGAGACAGCCCCAGGCCCAACGACGATGTGCCGTGGCCGTCCAAGTCGCTCCAAGTTTCTAAGCCATGGAGGTAGCTTCCAGAGATAGGATAGAGTGATAGGGATTATATGGCGAGCTGGGTCAATATTAATCAACCAACTAGTGGGGGATAATCACCAACAAACTATAGGGGAAACGATGGTTAGGATTATATATCAGTTATTAGTGAATCTAGGCTTATTACATTAGCTGAGTGATAGGATAATCCATTTAACAGCTAATGTAATTCATTAGTATTATGAATCATTTGTTAGCACACTAGTGGATTTAGTGTGGATTCACAATACACGCAGAACCACTAGTGGATTACCAAGATGGCTAAGCTTCCAAGCCATGGATAATGTAAGCCATAGGGATTATACTTGACTTCAAGCTTCCCAGCCATGGATTTTGTGTTGTTGTCTCGAAATGTTGGATTGCTGTCCAATTGACTTTCAACTTCAGCACGACTGTGTTTTCTTGTTGGCGGCCTTGCCTTGTCTTTTGATATGTTTCATGATCCCAGTACAATGTGCCTTTGGGAACCCACAAAGAATTCCATAATATTCGCCTGTATCCATAAGACAGTGCTCCAGGAAAGCCAATACTATCAGCATTTTTTATGACCATGGCTAGTCACCCACTAATTTAAGCAGGCTCCCAGCATTCTGATTGCAAGCAAACTCACCAACCATCCTGTTATACCAACAATGGTGAAGAAGAGTCAGCTGCTGTCAAGTTAGAGGACTGCTGGAACTGTTTTATTTTTCCCAGATGGGATGAAGAAGGGGGTTCATGGCAGAATCCCACCCAGCCTGTGGCACTGGCGCGGGGTATCCCACTTAGTCCTGTGCAAGTGCCATTTCTGGCGGAACATGAAAACTGGTTGTTAAAAGCTTTTCAGACTTTTGTGCCACATTTGTCCAAAACTCAGAAATAAACATGGAGAAGAACAGCTTCACCCTTTGTTGACAAGACAAGTGGGCTGCATGGAGAACTTTGGAATCGACCCATAGCTAGCGCTGATGTCTTGGCACTGGTGTGATGGTTGAAGGGCTCTAGGTTGGGTAGCCTTGTCCACCTTCGCTCCACATGGTTTGCTGAGGTCTATCACGAGATCCTCTGTGACTGATCTGTCGATTCGGAAGTTTATGCCCCTGTTTTCGGTACTTTCGGTGGTGGAGGGACCTGGATAGTCTGGGTTTCTGGAAGCATTGTTTGAAAATGTCTCTACTGAAATCTGTTCGGAAGGACAGGGGAGCAATATGAACAAATTACATAATATGGTCATATTGTGTTCTTATTCATTTACTTCTTTGATGGTTTCAAAGGCATCTCCATGCGCAATCAAGATGTATGATACACACATATGTGTGTATAGCATACATATACAACTATATGTATGTATTTTTTCTTTCATGAAGTTACATACATATGTATATATCAGGGAAGGTGCGTATATGTACGCATACACAATAAATAGTATACCACAATATGATTCTATCATGTAATAGTCGGCCCAAGACCTACTAGAGGCACAGAGTGACAGCATATGCTCGAGAACTGCTTTGCCATATGTGCATCGTTGGCCTCGGTACGTGGATGTGCATTGGAGGATGTTGACGAAGGTGTACCTCCAGTTCTGGGGATCCTCATTGCTTGGTTCGCATAGATTTTGACCCCGGCATAGAAACAGCCAGAAAAGCTTTGACCAAGTCAAGTCGGACATTTCTAGGCCACGCATGTTTCCCTCTTGAGCTTCGTTGTGTTGGCACTGCGCTTGGTTGTGCTTGCAGATATTGATTAGCTTAGCATTTAGCACAGGTGAAACATGGTAAAACCATCAAAGGCAGACCATGTAAGCTTAAGACCATAGGTAAAACCATGATAGCTTGATAGTTTCTATGGCATAACCATAGGTTAACCCATCATATCATTTTGTTTCTAGCTTGGCATAGAGAAATGCAACGCATGGCCCTGCTGTGGGCCGAGCACTTCAGTCGAACTGGCAGCCAATGGGCACCGTGGTCTCGTTTCACATGTGATGGCAAGCGACTGCCCTGTGTGGAACCCTGACATATCAAGCATGACTTGGGACCGTGTTTATGTCTATGTATGTTTATGTTGTTTTACTCAGTAGAATACATATCTACATATTCATATACATATATTATATACATATTGTATATATGTATATTCAAACATTTGTTCTTCTGCACATATGGTGATTATTACTCTATCATATTCGTACGCAGATTCGTGGGCGTACACATTCATTATCACTAATTCTATGATATGTCTACAGTATTGCGAAGGTAGGTATTTTATAGGTATCTTTACAATCATAAACTAATATGATTCACATGGGTGTTTCTCAAAATAGGGGGTACCCCTAAATCATCCATTAATAGTCATTTATAGTAATAAACCAACCATAACTTTGGGGGTGCCCTATGGCTTGATCAACCACCATATGGCCATGGCCATGCGCCGAGGCGAGGATTGGGGTCGCCGTGGCGGCTTCGAAAAGAAGGTTCGCTTGGACGAGAGCGTCTTTCAGACGCTGAGAGTGGCAGTGACGAGTCGGAGCAGAGACGCCCCCAGGGCCAGGGCCAGGTGAAGCCCGAAGAAAAACGATCGGGGTATGGTTATTGCATGTTATTGCCTATAGTCATATGGCTCTGGGTTAGTTGCTAACCATCATTAGTAACCAATGTTTCCCTAGTATTTTTGATTATCATACCCCATGGATCCCTATGGTAACAATTCTTGCATAATTCTGCTGGTCGGAACGTGGTCGGACCCAGGATTTCACGACGGACAGGCCTCAGTGCTCGGAAGTCGATCAACGCATATTTTTGATACGCGCACGGATAGAAAATGGGACCATTTTTTCAAAGAGTTTTTTTTTTAAAGTTTAGACAATCATGAAAAATCAGTTGATAAAGATGAACAGCGATATAGATATCTCATGTACGGAACATGTTCATAATTCCTGACGTACGAATTCGTATATGGGCCAAACAGTAGTTTGGTCGTGCCTTGAAAGTAGAAACCAGATACTCCTCACACCACCATTCTTTTGACAAAATCGCATACGCTTACTTTTCAGTCTTGATGGTTTGGGGGTACCCGCAATTCATGGACAAACCCGCATTTTGTTGGAAGACGTGGTTCCTACCCTTAATGAAAAGGAGAGATGTAGCAGTCTTTTCGAGACGGTGCAATGCTGAAGACGGTTCAGCTTTTTTCAGTGCTCAGAGTGTTGTACGAGACAGGAAGATGCAGGTCTACGTTTCCAAACGATTTTGGGGTTTTGACATAGGATCCCTTGGTGTTGCTGATCTATCTGAAACTTTTGTGGTTGCATCTCAACGACATCACAAGCGAATTTGCCAAAATTTTGCGCCAGACAGCTGCTGGCCAGAACGGACAATTCGTCTGGAACCCACAGGAGTCGCGTTTTCGGATCAGCTCTACAAGGCCAATGCATTTGCCATCGAGTTTTCTAGGAGTCACAATGCCCTCTCTCTTTCTGCAGTAATTCTTGCGGTGGAGCTTCACCACTACCATTATTAGCCACATAAATCAATATCATTGTATTGGCTTCACCATTTTGAATGGTGATAAACACTGATAAACCATTGCCACTATTAGTCAACCTTATTCACCGGCATCAATCATTGTAATGATCACGCCCCGGTCATGTCCAGGCACTCAGCACGGCGCTAGCCGCTTCCGAGGCAAAGGATGTCTTGGGCTGCAGTGCCGACGTGGCATGGTTGACAGCCGCCGTGGGCTCCTTGATGCGACTCTTCCCCAAACAGCAGCGGATTGCGCTGATCTTGAAGTGCGCCTGTCGTCACTTGGATGTCGGTGGGATGGGAGGGTTGGGTGGTGAACTTCGGAGCCCAAACCTATGATTTGGTGAGGTTGGAGGGTGGGTGGGTGAGTGGTTGATGATGTTGATGGTGAGCTTCCTGTAAGTTCTGTCTCCAACGTTCGCAATGTGTAGCACATACTATGCGATGTTTACAATGCATGACGTACTACTGAACTTATCTCATGGGCATGTGAGGCACGCAGTGTATGTGTTGTATGTTTTTCACGTTTTCTCAGGTCTTGTTCGCACCAAGGAGATGGTCCTGACCAGAACAACATGGTGGGCTTTCTGTCGGAGCAGAGGGTCTTTGCCATCGACGTGGGCGACTCCCGGTGTTCCAACCTGCTGGACATCGCCTGTCAGATCGAGCACCACAGGAAGAACCGCAACTGGAGGGCTCCGCAACCCTACGAAGCCGCCATCTGCGTCTACGTGAACATCGTGGCCTGGCTGTAGTTGGGCACCAAACGTTAACGGCCCGGCACCGGACGCCCATAGCCGGTATGTAGGTGACAACGACAGCTGTAAGACACAACTATTTGAAGACAAAAATTCAGGTCCAGGCTTACAAACCAGGTAACAGTCAGGTGAATTGCCATGCAAAGGTGATTTCCTGCAGATAGCATGAAGGGTGGATTTTATCCTTTTTTGCTTTTCGAACAGATTCATAACAATGAAAATCTCACCAGACTCAGCCTGCGGATTTAACCAGTACACTATGGATGTGTTGCGTACGGTTGCAACACCCTCCTTGGGTTGAAACACTCAGAAGTCCAGGCTTTTGATGGCGTAAATCTCCTGGGGTCCGGTTCGTCCAGGTTGGTCCTGTTGTCTTTGTTGCAGAATTAGGAAGTGACATGGAGCGACACTGATTTGTTCATTGGCAATTCATCAAGGTCACGCACGCCACTCCACCAAAAGCATCTTCAAATATCCCTCGTTGAATTCTCTTTTCCGTACAGAGAGTGGTCCTGGCTGTCCTAGCTTCGCCCCAGGGTGAGAGAAGATATTGAAATTTCGATCAATCTTTGCCACTGAGGTGGGATCTGTGAATGACGGGTTGCCCCTGGGATGCGGACAAGTTTGCCGTCAGACCACTGGGAAGAGTGGCTCCACCGATGCTTGGGCTCATTTGAACCTGCGCATTGATCAGCTTTCTCCCTGGACTTGGGACTTCCGAATCTGGCACTGGGACAAGGCAGGGGACAGGACCGACAGACCATCAGTTTCATTTTTTGATGTTTTTCAAACAGACCATACTCGCTTGAAGCTCAACTTACCCTAGAAAAAGGATTTCCAAATATTTTTTTGGTTTTAACTGACCATAGTTTTGGCCAGACGAGGGATTGACGAGTTCAGGCCTGGGGCTGGCATTGGGGCGACGACTTCATCAGCGTCCTGGGTGCCGTGATCGCAGACATGGCCGAGTGTCCTTTGGATCCCCTGGTCCCGGCGCCGGCGCCCCCCTGGCGCGTGCTGCAGATGCAAGCGGCTACACCTGTGAAACGCAAGGAGCGCAGGGGAAGCAGTGACGAAAAGTCAGGAACAGTCGTCAACCATGTGGCTATGGGTCAATATTAACCAACCAATAATAAAGAAAACAATAGGGATAATAGGGATAATGACCAACCAAAAATAAGGAAAACAATGGCCAATGGTAGGGGAACCAGGGGTACAGGGTTTTGACCCACAGCTATGTAACTCAGGAACAGTCGCCACAGCCAAGGAACAGCCTTGAGGAAGATTGCCTTGGCTTTGTGAAAGTGTGCCGATTGAAAATCTTTTTTTCGGACCACATTTGCCCGTGGAAATCCTCAAACCGAAGATCTGGACTCGATCAACTTATGGAGATCAGCGATCGATTAAGGTGATGGAACCAATGATTAAGGTGAATGTTTTAAGGTCAACCCTTGCTTAAGTAATCTGCTCAATGGTTGAAGGATGTTGGAGGTCGACCTTGGTTCATTTTGATCATCTCATGAACCAAAATTATTGACCAAGATTAAGCATGATAGAATCTCTTGAGCAGTTCACCAGGGTCCGCGCTGCGCTGCAGGATCCACCTGAGGGTGAAACCAACGTGGAGGGCGAAGCCAAAGCGATGCGTATTGAAGCAGATGCTGCTTGGCAAGGCGGCACATGGATTGGCCAACTGCGAGGTTTAGCCATCAACAAGTATTAGGAACTGGCAATAATGTCTGATAATTGGTAATGACTGATAATTGGTGCACAATGGTTAACAATGCTTGACAATGGTCGGTCCTGGATGATACTGGTTAATGGCTGATGGAGATTTATCATCGAACACTAGGGAATGATAAGCAATCATGACAGGGAATGGTTCAGGAGAGAGACGGACCAGGAGTCAACTGAGCTTGGTAGTTCGCAGATCAGCTGCGGCACAGCTCTGAGGCAAATATGTCGCCGTGAGCGACCTCGTCACCTCGAAATTTGCCGGGGCGAAAAAAATACCGCAGCTGTGGGTGCCAGCTAGTGTAATTACCATGTGTCAAGGTGGTAGGATCTGGGATTGTGCACATCGGGGCATCGACGATGGCTAAAGTGTCGATTTTTTGAAGTAATTCAGTGGTTTCTCAAAACAGGCCCTGAAAAATGGATGGAGTTTGTTGCTGTAAATGGCTGTGGGTCAGTTCACCCTTAGTCCCCCTGGTTCCCCTACCATTAACCAGCTCGTTTTCCCTATGATTTGCTTGGTCACAATTTAAGCCATGAAATTGATGGTCAATATTGACCCATAGCCATATGGTTAAGGAGCTGGATGATAACTGGGGGTATGGCATAAGAGGAGCTGCCAGGTGGAGTCGGCACCTGTGAGCGTTTCGCAGCTACGGCACTTGGCTCTGGAGGGCGTGGCGCCTCTGGCAGAGTTGGAGGGGCTGGGAAGCTGGGCTTGTCACCATAACAGTGGGAAATGGGGGGTCAATGGTGGGTGCTTAATGGGATTAATGGTCATTAATTCATGGCTTAAATGGTGGGTTTATGAAAAATAGTGGGTTGATCAATGGTTCGTGGTGAATTCAGGATGGTCCAGGGGTGGTGGTGAATGATAGAAGTGAATGATGGGTAATGGCCGATGATTCACCAGTGGTGAATAGTGAACAATCATCATTGCCATTTATTATCCATAGCTATGAAAAGACTAATCATTGCACAATTATTATCCATAGAATTGTTGTTAACTATGAATGATTTTGATTAGCTAGCATGTTTGCATATGGTTTCACCATGCCCTGGGAATAGGGAGCTGGAGCCAGAATAGTTTCACCATAGCCTTGCAAGCATTAGTAGCCTTGCCTGCTTGATCATAAGTGATCATAAGTAGCCAGTAATCAAATGCACAAGCTTTTTTTTAAGCTTTCCAAGTACAAGTAGTCACCAACAATCTTTGGCATTAAAGATGGCAGTAATTATTGGCGTTTAAGATTCCAGCAATCATCAAAAGCAGAAAGGAACAGTGAACATTGGCGGCATGAACCGTGCATCGCGAGCCATCTTCAGCCATCCTGAGATCCTCAACCCGACCATCATCGGTCATAACCATGATGGAGCATCCTTAAGCATGATTGAGCGTTATGAACCAGCATGAACCACCACTTGATGTTTCGCCGCAGAAACGCTCAGATTCATAGCAACAGCCAGGACCGAGCCGTCCTATGTGTAGCAAATTCAAGAGCAGCTCCTATTTGGTTGATTGTTTGAAGGGAATCACCGGTTAATGATGGTGAATGATGGTGAAGGGTGGTTGGTGATGGCTGATGACAGTGAATTATGGCTAATTAGTATTAGTGATGCTAGGTGATGGTTAATGATAACAAGTGCCGGTAGATGATTGTCCCACAACATGTGTTTTCTGCTTCAAAGCCAAATGTTGGGGAATTGAGGACGAAGAGCTAATTGCTCGGCATAATGGGGCAACAACTCTATTGGTCGAAGTGAAAGGGTTTAGTTGGAACACCATTTTGCGCACTCTGCTTTTCCAGTCATCCAGGGTGTCAAGAAGTGATTTGAAGACATGTTGTGGAAGTGCGATGATGACGTTCTTCAAGGTAAAAGAAGAATATGAGACGGTCAGATTCTGACCGTCTCATATTCTTCTTTTACCTTCAAGAACGTCAGATGTAGTCATGCGACAATTTGCCTCGAATTGCTTGACCTAATTTAGTGGGGACTCTACCTTTTAGCAACCCCCCTCATGATTTCACAGAAGCTGCACACCAAAGACCAGATTTTCCCTAACTTCTCGGCATCGTGGGGCCATGCCAGGCTTTTGGCTTTCTTCTGGGCCAAGCAGTTTGAGCTTCAGAAGACGCCGGAATCGTTGCACTTGGTGTCTTCATGATGGTTTCTCAATCTGACAGGTCTGAGTGCATTGATACATCAAAAGCCAGTGTGACATGAGTTTGCAAGGGCACTGTTCTGGTAGTTAAGTAACGAATTACACCTAGATATATTGGAGTTTGCCAACGTTGCTGGCCCTTCTGCGTACCGTCAGTCAGTCTGGGGCACGATGATGAGCCTGACCACTCGTGGTGATGGCAAACATGCCTTTTTGAATGGGTTATGTTTGGTGGGTCATACTGTCATACTGCTATAGGTTATTATAAACCAGTAGGAATGAGCGTACCTTTTGGCAAACGACTATACGCATTAGTTACACGGCATGCCCAGCTCACTCATATGTGTAGTCAACTACTGGCTGTGACTGGCTGTCTGAGGCCGAAAAGAGCGACCAGCCAAAGGTGTTAGCACCAGGTCAGTCCGAGTGCAGCAGTTTGGTCATGCTTGTGTTGTTGTTGTGGTGGTGGTGGTGGATGGTGGATGGTGGTGGCTGTTGCTGTTGTCGTCGTCACTGCTTTGCTGTCATGCTATCGCTGGCTGTACTGGCGATATGAAGAAAAGTGTAGTATTATGGTGATGATTCGTTGATCATGGGCCATGAGTTTCTCTTCTCAAGTAGATCGGTATGGACGATTGCCGAGGCCTTCTTTTAGGCGGCTCTCACATTGCCACAGAACGGTCAGTTCTAGGAATAGGGAAACGGTGGGCTTTGGGGGTCTCTAGCCAGGGCATGCAGCATGCTAGCAAAGTCTAAGAATTGGTCGGCTTTTTGGAGCGATTCCGCACGTTTGGCTCAGATTGCTCTCGAAACTGGATTGATGATCGCTAGACAAAACTGGTTGGTGGTTTAAAATTTTTGTTTTCCATGGTAATCATTGACAAATGGTTGGCTGACCAATCATTTTTCATAGGGGAGGTTCAACCCCCAACCAGAAAAGCAGTCTTGAGCTTGTCCGAGAGTTTTCAAGATCGCGCCAAAGGTCGCACCATTGCGGCGTAGAAGTTGTCGAGAACAGAACCAATTCCTGTTGACCATTGACCTGTTTGGCAGCAGGATGGGCTTCAGAGCGCAATTTTCCTCAACTGTGCATGATGTGTTTCGCTTTGGGTGAATGAGAGTAGCTGTGTCCGAAGCTGGTCTGTGGGCGATCCCGAGCACGTAAAAGCCACTGACAATGTGCTTGGCCAGAAAAACATGTTCCTCCTCAGATTGCGCTGGTTACCTACAACAGCCGGTCTTGGGCGCTCGGGATTCGTATGGCATCCATTGATGGTGTGCCCACTATCCGCGTTTTTCCGATACGATGGGGTACACCCGATCCAACCATACTAACTACTAATCATGTAATCAGTATCAGAGATCTAGTAAGATCCAGAGGTCATGAGGCATTCGTCTCAACATACTCCCATCCTTGTGCCCTTTCAGGTCCTGCTCACAGTGAGCTCTTTGGCAGCTTTGATTGGAGCTTTCTAGGCACTGGGTCAAGCATTTTGCTTTCGGTGAAGGGGCCAGCTTGCAAGCCTTAGTGTGCCGGGGTTGGTTTTGGTTTGCCACTGTCGCTGTTGTCGTTCTTGGTTTTGGTTCTTTTGGTTGTTGTTGTTGTTGTTGTTGTTGTTGTTGTTGTTGTTGTTGTTGTTGTTGTTG
>VSDK01023660.1:89021-115890 GCA_009767595.1 Symbiodinium kawagutii
TTCCTGCTGCTTTGCTGCTGCCGCTGGTGTTGCTGGTGCTTTTTTGGTGGTGGCTTCGTGGTGTGTTGGTGCTGCAAGTGCTGTGTTGGTCTTCTGTGCTACGCCTGTGGCTCAGAGACATGGAGATCTCCCAATCTGTCTCCCCAAACGATGGATGGAAATGGATCATTTAAAGGTCTTGAAGGGTCTTGAAGGGTCACAAGAATCCTGTATATACATGTAGATGGATTCTGACCGAACTACCGTATTTTGGAGTCACAATTTCTGAGAGAATATTTCTGATCTACCATGCCCTTTGTCATGGCCCAATCATCCGGGAATGACAAAGTTGGCAGCTGGGATCATTTGCCGACCTATTCCTGGGGAGTGCAAATATGCTTTTCCCTAAGGCATGAGTGCAAGTGATCTGACCGGTTGACTGATGGGTAATTGATGGTTACAATATGTTCTATATATCATTCTTCTATGATAATTGTTTTTTCTCAGGACTTTCAGGTCTAAACCAACATAAACCAACATAAATCAAGTGAAAACTGTCAGGACTTTGAAAACTGAATTGGTCCGACAGTACCCTGACAGGCAGACGCGGTGCCTCCGGCATCCACTGAGGGTGGTGCGGATGGCATTGGTCCTGTATTCAAGGACTTTCTATTTGTGAACTTGAATGGACATGGTACATGAAGTATTTATGAACTTTTTATTCAGGGACTTTCTATTTTTGTATTCAGCTTTTTGGACTTGATATGGCTTGGTACATGTTGCACCCTAGTCGCAAAATTCCTCCGACACCCAGCGGGACGAGGGGACACCACACAACTATCACAAGAGTATCAGGATTCAGCATCTTCAATCTAGTAGATCACAGCACATAGCAAACCACAAAGTTAGAGGTCTGTCAAAAGGACTTTTGGCACGAAGCAACTTTGGGATAAACGTTGTGTGATCGTTTTGGAACGACCACGGTCTGTAGTTTACCTTTACACAGAGATACGAGTTATTGTTATGGGACAAGACCCTTTGGAAACAGAAAGTATTTTGATTGCCGTGGAAATCGATTGAAATTTCCTGCATCGACGGAGGTAAAGTCTTGGGGTTGACTCTGTCCGAACTAGGCTGTTTGAACTTACACAGTCAATGCCTGCACAAGCTGATCCTATGAGTACGTGCTCGAGGTAATGTCAAGAAGTACTCTTTCTTCCTGGGAGAACAAAATGATGAATAATGGCTCATATTGGTTAACTAGAATGCTGAATTCTGCTTAAGGATGCTTGATGAGCATTCAAAATGCCGGGGGCAATTGGCTTCTGCTGCTGGTGCAGGCTTCCCAAACCTAATCATCAGTCTCCCCATGGCTCAGGAAAGGCACACATTTGTGTTGACGTTGCCGCTACCAGGAAGACATCACCAAAATCATGGGCATTTCGAAGCAAGATCAAGATGCCATTCCCTTGGGGCCAAACAGCTAACCCACTAACCATTATGAGGATGAGTCAATGCAGTCGGCCGCAGTTTTGTCATCTGCAAAGCTTTGACTTTATTTGCAGAATCGCCTATCCAAAAAAGGCGTGGCTGGCCACATTTGGTGGCCTCATTTCTCAAGTTTGTCAGAGAGGAAGCAGTGGAGAAGAATTACAATAGGTGGAACAATGTCACGGGATGTCACGGGGATAAGATTGTTTAGGACTAACAA
The DNA here is from genome assembly GCA_009767595.1 of Symbiodinium kawagutii. NCBI lineage: Eukaryota > Dinophyceae > Suessiales > Symbiodiniaceae > Symbiodinium > Symbiodinium kawagutii. The sequence goes on from VSDK01023660.1 coordinate 90,712, forward strand.
ATGAGGTAGCACAGAAACCATCAGGGGCCATTCTGGGCATATTTGTGGGACCAAAAACACCCTTGATACATGTGGATGTTCATTCCATTGGTCCATATTGGCCCTATCATCGGCTGGTGCTGTCATTGAATGCACACTGTAGTCAAGTCACTAGAGATATTTATACACATGCAGACACACAACCACAGGCACACATAATTGTGGCGCCTTCTTTCCAGACTTTTTTTCAGGGCAGGCAGATGGTCACTAATTGAAGCCAAGTGTAGACATAGATGCAAACCTAGTGACAGGGCCGAGCCGCCCAACATTCTATGCTACGGTTCGGGGTGCCTAATGCGTTGGCTGTTTGTTTTGCATAGTGACAACTAGTGATGGTCGGGAACACTAGGGTAAACAGCCTTGAATCCCCGTCCTTAGATGTCCTTGGTAAGCGCGTCATTTCTCAATTCTTTTCCATTTTCGACTCCTTGACGAGTTCCGGTCGCGGTGATCGTTTGCCTGCTGGTCTGCAGTCAGATGGCACCGTTGATAAATCGTTTGCACCAATTTTAAGGGTGCCAAAGTGAACGACCCGGACAAGGGGTCGAGCAAGACCGCCAGGCAGTCAAGAAACACGTTGGTTGTAGTAGATGCAACGGTGAAAATGAAATGTTCGTTAAAAGACCTGTGTTCCAAAGGATTTTCATGGCAGTGCTCGAAGCAATATACAGATTGAAGTCTGCTCTACATCGCAGGGAAGAACTTCGGGCTCTCCTCGTGAAGCACCGTCATCATCGCATGTTCATTCTGAAAAGGGACCATCATTGATAAAAGCACAGCGATAAGGATGATTCTCAACCATTTCCATTGATGAATCATCATTACAATGGTCACTAACACTATAATTCCCCATTTGTCATGTCAGGGTTGTTCGATTTTTATCAGAGCTTTTGTCCGCCCCTTCCCCGCCCCCTCCTCCGCAAGCTCCCGATCGCGTTGGTCCTTCCCGGAGCTCAACGAAAGGATGTCACAAGGTATTGTGGCAGATATATAGACTGTTAAAAGATATCTCAGATAGAATGCCAGAAGATATGTCAGATAGAATGTCAGATAGAATGTCAGAATAGAATGGCAGAATAGAATGTCAGATGTGTCAGAAGAGGTGTTAGGTAGAATAGCAGAAGATATGCCAGATACAATGCGACAAAAAACTGTCAGAAAATATGTCAGACGGATGCGTGGTGGTGGGGATTGCTTCAAGTAAAGTAATTGCTAAGCCACTGTTATTTGCTATGGTTTTACACGATATACTATTTTCCACCATAACAATTCACATATTGACATGCCCACCATTTCTGTTTAGATACTATTACTTATCATAGCAAGCATGACCATTTTTGATGAACTGTCATAATTGACGATTGTTTTTAGCAGCCATTATTGACCACTATTGAACCATTGTCATACAATATCATATTTCACAATTGTTATCAGCCAATATGATTAAAAATCACAAGTTACTATCACCAACTAAAGTTATCCTTAAGAATCCTTCTATTCTTAACCATTATGATTCTTTTATCAACCATTGCACTAAACCATTTTTAAGGATTACTGATGAATCACTGAAGGTAAATTCTTGACCGCATGATAATGATTGTGTTTATCCATTTACTCACAATCATTATGATGACAACCGCATACTTATTCATTTTGTCACTCAAAAATCATTCTTAACCATCACTAGTGCCCAACCACATACTTTACCGCTGTAGTGAAACATTTCAGGTAAGCCTTGACATCCTTAGACCCCAGGAAGTTCATCCCTGGAGAGGGACTTCCCCGCGAACAGCATGTCAGGGTGAATCTGTGGCGAGGCCGCGACTCGAAACGCCAGTCGCAGGAAGTCTAGCGTTCGATGCGAAAACTCCATTTGGGGATTCCATGTATGGCAATTTTCATAGCTGAAAAATGAACAGCTTAAATGAAAATTGCTGGTAATGAATAGCTGGTAATCTTTTCATAGCACTGGTTCACTTGTTGCTGAAAGTGAAAGCGGACAGTTTTTAGAATTTTCATGGGATCCAGCGGCCGAGCTATGGAAATGTTGGATTCTGGCATCCTTGCGGGGGACAGGCATTTTCACATATTTTCGGTCAGCAATGACTTGAAAAAGCGATAGCATTGCCATGGGTCATTCCGCCTTGGTAACATCGAGACGCTGTCAGTTACCCCACTTGGGGGCCCATGGGGGCCATCAGCTTTGCAAAACGCCTACACTTCCTGCGGAAAGTGGCAACGGTCACTGCCTGGACCCTGTCTACCATGCGTTGGACCCTTGGCACAACCACTTGGGTCGTCTTGGCACTTTCAGACTTGGGGTCGAAATATTGAAACTCACATTTCACATCCTGGAAAAGTGTTGTTATGGAATTCGGAGTCGTTGCTTTCGGAGCTGCATTTGCTTTTTGATTTGTGCAATATGATCCATGAAACATGTTGGCTTTTGGGATGAATCATTGGCGAGTGAGCTGGAAGTGACATCAATAGACACGCCATCAACCCCCATCAGTGCCAGGCAAAACTAAGCCTCCACAAATTCGGATCGCCACGAGCGGCGTTGTGTCGGGGGTATTCTGTAAAGCCCCCTCCTGTTCCAGCGCGGACGTTTGCATGTCCACTGCAGTCTTGACGTGGTGTTTCTGCCACTAGAGGTACAGTGCGTGGTGCAAGCCATTCTTGAAAACACATTTTCAATCTGTCTACCTGTTTGTGCAGCAGATTTGATAAACGGGTGCATCGGGCAAAGATATTCCTAAGGGGAGCTCAGCAGCACCCTAAGCCTATAGATGCTGTAGGTGATCATCCTAGCTGAGAGTATTCTATTCATTTGGATGTTCACTGGGCACACATGCTGTAGTGATCTTTAGTGACCCACAGCCAACTGTGTTGCAGCTCTGTCAACGCTGTGTCTATTGATTGCCGCGGCAACTGCATCCCGTCGATAGCGAGCTACAGACTGATCATCGTCAATCCGTTGTCACACGGACTCCCCTACGGAGTCCGCATGGTGGTTGATCTAATATGGATCATTTATACATGTATCTATTAGATAAAATCTGCTATCTTAATATATCTATAAATATTATATATATATATACATATTATTATTGTATATACACACATATATATATATATATATTTACATACACATTTTAATTTAATAGGATACAACAAGGCAACCAGAACTCTGGGTATTCCTATTTTGAGAAGCCGTATCCATAGGACATCAGTCACCAGTGTGGTAAGTTGGCAGATCAACAGCTGAAGGCGAGCAGACCAATGAACTCCCAGTTGATCTCACGTGGGAAACGTCCCAGCGGCTGGGGTTGATGTGAGCGCGGAAGGAATCTGTGTCTATCTATAGACCCAGGGAGCACCCATGTGCCACTCCAAAATCACCCAAACATGCTGGACGTTAATGTTTGAGAACAAGCATTCATGAATTATGCTTGAGAATACTGATTGCTAGGTGGTTTGATCACCAATGGCTAATGAAGCAGAGTCCACAGAAGTTGTCATCCTGGGCAGCGGAGTGGCGACTGGAGGGTACCCATTTCTTGGGTAATAGATTCAGTAGATATTGTTTTTGAAGATTAAGGGCCGACCTCATGGTGTTGCCGTGCCACTCAGCCTTTTCAGGCCTTGGTTCATGCGCTGGCCTAGGTGCAGTGGCACGGCGACCAGCATTTTAAGGGTTGTCAGCGGTACCGTGGAACCAAATGGCCGAGACCCGCAATTTATTTCGATCAAAATGCACTGAGGCTTCCGCCGCTGCGCCCATGTTCCTGAGTGAGAAGTCGTCAGCTACCATTATTTGCCATTATAAATTGTAAACCATTGTTAACCATCATCAATTAATATCAATTAATCATTATTAACTATGATTAGCCACTTTCAACTACTGGAAACCCGCGGAAACCCGTGGAAACCCGATGACATACAATGACTATGAAATGAATGGTTTGTAGAAAGCAATGACAGTGCCAACAATGACTTGACAAACAAAAGTGGCCGACAAACAATTCTTCCCATACTGAGGGATCAGGCAGTGGAACTCCGTGAGCCAAACAAGCATTCTCCGACCAACAATGAAGGTTGTGCCAATGAATCTTTAAGCTCATTGGTATTGGTTGTAGACCCACTGGTGCAATGTATATTCAATATCAATGGTTTTACAAACTATTGTTGCTTGCTGCGGTCATGATTCATAAAGTCACGTCCCTCCGCTGAATGTAGACAAATGTTTGCGGACTGATTTGGCAATCCTTCACGCTGAATATTAACAAATGTCAGGCCAGAGCTGTTGCTATCATGATGTGTTTGGAATGTTGCGAAAAAGACTCTGCAACATAGCCACAGAAGCGCACAGGCAAAGACAAGTTGCAAATGCTTGTTAACATGTATACAAGGCATCTTTTCATGCACACAATAGACACGTATTGGGAGAGTGCAGATGCACACATGCACACAGACACACGCGGACGTACAGAATTGATATCGCAATGTGTGTGCTGTACTTTGATTTTGTCCACACACGCAGATGGCATGTCCCTAGTCGTCTCCATCGCTGCTTGGTTTGTTGACAGAGTCCTCCTCTGGCGAGCTTTGGCTCAGACACACCAGGCGCACGGCACACAGCACGAAAGGTTCAGGTGCCACCATGGCACTGCTGACTGTGGTTCTGATGGCGATCCACGTTGCCTCAGTCCCTCGCCTTGACACCGCGAACTGGGAAAACCACATTTACCAAGTTGCCCCGGAATGGAAAATCCCAAGTTTTTTCTAGAATTAGTCGTCAGAAATCCGGTGCGTGCCAGAAACCAATTGTCTCCATGTGTGAACTTGCAAAAAGAATCTAAAAGATAGCGACAACATAATGTTTGCACCCAATTTCATTTTGCAACTTGGCGATCCCAATGTCTGTCCTGAAAATTTCTGGATTTCGGTTAGCAGCCGCTGCTTCAGGAAAACACGTGGCAGCAGCTCAGCTCCAATACACCCGGCCTTGCACCCTCCCTTCGGGAAAAGCACACCGCTGTGTGGCGCAGAACCGGGGGAATGCTCGTCTTTGGAGGCTACGGCAGATATGGCTGGAACCTGAGCGCCAGAGCGACACGGAGCTCCAGGGTGTCGGAATCTCCGAGCTGAGGTCGGCTCCTTAACGACCTCTACCTCTACAACCAGGCGGAGCCAGGGAGCTGTGAAGGATGAGTTTGCAGGAACTCACAAGTCCAATGGTTTTGAGGTCGTCGAGTATGGTGGAATTCTTTAAATCGGGACACTTCAGAATGCTTCGATCATACTTGCAGTATAATGGTTTAGGAATCACGTGATCTGCACTTGTGGCTATGACTCACGCCGATTGGCATACTGTATTTGTTTATGGTGCAAATCAACCCTTGACTGTTTTGCGAAGCGGATAATGAATCTATCTATTTCATTTCTGCCGTGTATTGTTCTTCAACAACTGAAACATCATCACGCCCGGCGTTTTAAAATTCATCAATACCAATCAAGATCAATCGAAAGCCCTGAAATAAATCAATTGAATCAAAATTGTTGAGACTCAATAATATTCAATCAAATTGAATTGATTAAATCCAATCGAAATCAATCAAAATTAGTTCAAAATCAATCCAAACCAATGACTTTTGACAAAAGTTTGAAATTTAGTTTAAATAGAAACCAATTCAATCCAGCCAAAATAGCGCCAGATCAATTAAAATCAACTTAAATTAATTAAATCCATTTAAAATCAATCAAAGTCAATCAAAATCATCTAAATTCAATGAAAATCAATCCAAACCAATTAAAATCAATCCAAACCAACTAAACGTATTGAAATTAATCAAAGTCAACCGAACTCAATTGAAATCAAGCAACATCCATCCAAATCAATCAAATTCAATGAGATTCAATGAAAAGCAGGTAAGTTCAATAAAAGTGAAATAGATTACTTAACAAGAAATTCAATGAAGATGAATCAGAGTAATTCGAATTAATACAAATCAAGTCAAAACTAGTCGGCGCCAAGTAAAGTTAACCAAAATCGATCGAAATCAATCAAATTCAACAAAATTCAATTGGTGGTTTCTCAAAATAGGGGACCCCCAAATGGTTGGTTTATTATTGTAAATGACTATCAATGGATAATTTAGGGGTACCCCTATTTTGAGAAACCACCAATTGAATCAGTTTAAATCAATCAAATCAAATCAATCCAACGAAAATAAATTCACATCAGTTCAACTCAATTAGAATAGATCTAAATCAAAATCAATCAACATTAATCAAGATTCATGGACATCGATCAGAAGCGACTTAGATGAATTAAATTCAATTAGATGTGATTTAAGAGCAGAACCAAATTTCACAGATAGAAAAATTCAATGTCTTATTTCAAAAAAAGAGCATGCGAGGTAACATGTTTTTTTTTGCCACGTCAATTTGCATACATTTGATTTTCAAAATGGCGCAAAATACCATTCCCAAAAACGGTTTTTTTCTCATTTCACAGCGGGGACATGATACGTAAGCCAAATAATTCCATCTGAAATAAGTCGCAGCTATTCCAATATAGACAGGAATCCCATACCTGCAGAGTCCGCCCCCAAATCTTTCCGCAAAGAATTTTGTAATAGACAAGAGCAAAAATCGATTCCAAGTCAAACCAACCAAAATAGCGCCACATCAATTAAAGTCAATCAAAATCAGTCAAGTCCAAATAAGATCAATCAAAATCAAAAAAATCAATCCAAGTCAGTCTCGAGGTCATTAAATGGATCAAAATCAATTAAATTTCATTAAAGTCAATCAAAATCAAAATCCATGATATTCAATGAAATAGGATTAATTAAATCAAACTCAGTCAAACTGAAAAGAGTTCAATGAAAGTCAATTAAGATTCACCAATATCAGTCGAAGTCATTGCAAATCAATCAATTTTTTTGTCAAGCTAATGAAATGAAATCTGAATCCATTTAAATCGATTAGATTTAACTAAGGTCAAGGAAAATCAATTAGATTCAGTTAAGACCAATCAAAATCCACCAAGAACAATCGAAATCCATCAAGAGAAATTCAAAACCCATCAAAATCAGTGAAATTCAATTGGACCAGGTAAATTCAATCAAAATCAATGAAATTTGTTTGAAATAAATCAAATTCAATTAGGGTCAATTAAAGTGAATCAAATTCAATCAGAATGGATTAAATTCAATTAAAACCAATTAAATTTGCAATTGTTTCAAATTAAGTAAGATTAATTAAGATACATTAAAAGTTATTCAAAACCAATTCCAACTAATTAAGCGCTAAGTTAAAATCAATTGAAATCAAGCAAAATCGACCGAAATCAATCGAAATCATTCAAAATTAACTAAAATACATCGAATTAAATTCAATTCCTTCCTTTATTGATCAAATTCAATGAATATCGACTAAAATCAATCAACAATTGCCAAGTCAACAAAAAATAGTCAAATTTAATTCAAATTAATTACATTTAATGAAAACCCATCAATATCAATCAAGATCAATCGAAATTAATTCGATAAATCAACTGAATCAAATGTAACTAAATCTAATCAAAATCAATTAGACACATTCCAGAATTCATCCAAACCAATGAATTTGAGCAAAAATTTGAAAGTTAATATAAGTAGAAACTAATATCCAATCAAAATCAATCAAAGTCAATCAAAATCATTTAAATTCAATGAAAATCAATCCAAACCAAGTAATATAAATTTAAGATAACTAAACTTAATAAGAGTAAATGAAAATCCATCGAACTTAAATAAAGTCAAGCAAAGTCCAATTAAATCAATCAAGATGAATGGACATCAATCAGAATCGACTCAGATCAATAAAATTCAATTAGATGTAATTTAAAAACAAAACCAAATTTCACAGATAGAAAAGTCAATGTAGTATTTCAAATAAAGAGCATGCGAGGCGAACATTTTTTATTAACGCGTTAATTTACATATTCAATTGAATTAATTAAAAGAAATAGAATTAGGTATAATTAGGTAGATTTTATCCAACTAACCAGCATCAATTAAGATTCATTAAAATCGGTTCAAATCAAATCCATTAAATTAAATTAGACTTAACGCGATTAATTTCCATTAAATAAAATCTAAATGAAGACTCGAAATCATTGAAAATGAATTAAATTAAACTCAACAAAAAATCACAAGACCTCCTTAAATTCAATTAAAGCCGATAAAATTCAATTAAAATGAATTAACTTCAAATAAAACCAATCAAGATCAATTGAATCTAAATAAAGCCAGACAAAATCAATTTAATTTGAATAAAACTAATCAAAATTATTTCAAACCCATCAAAATCAATGAAATTCGATTAGACCAGTTGAGTTCAATTAAAATCAATCAAAATCGTTCAAATTTAATTCAAACAATTCAAAATTAATTGCTAATGAAAATTGATGAAATAAATGTTTTTCTTTAAACCAAATGAATTAATCCAAATTAATTGAAATCAATCAAGATTAACTGAAATCAATTAGATTTATCGGAATTAGTTAAATTCAATCAAAATTAATTAAGATCAATTAAGATCAATCCAAATGCATTGCGATTATTTGCTGTTTTTTACCCGCAACTGTGTGTATAGACATGTATAGTTTTGCACTTATTGACAAATATTCATCTTTTCACATTGTTTTTCCCAGCCTGTAAATCCATACCATCTTTGGCACTCAGGTAAGTTTTGCAGACACTCGGATACATTTTTGTGATTGATGTTTTTTTTTTTTCTGCGAGCGCCAAGCGATGTTTGTTTTCCGGTATTAGCAGGGTTTCGTGCACATTTTCAATAGTATATTGTGTTTTTTTTGCGAGTGCCAAACGATGGTTTGTCTGGTATTTGCAGGGTTTCGTGCCCATTTTTAATAGCACATTATGTTTTTTGCGAGTGCCAAATCATGTTTTTCCTGGTATTTGCAGGGTTTTGTACACATGTTCAATATTTAACAGGTCTTTCTATCTGTGAGATTTGCTATATATATATATATATAAATATAAATATATATATATATATATATATATATATTTACATACACACATATACACGTTTTCCACACCCTTTTTGAAAGATTATGCCAAGATGTGTTCTCGCCAGCTGTGCATCGCAGTCTCTATGTGTTTTTGTGACATTTTTACGTACGGAAACGTGTGAAAATTAACATATTCCACTGTATCAGAGTAAAATTGTGCGAAAAAAAAAGGGACCCAATTGTCACCAAACCACATATATACATATATCTATACATATATATATATACGTGAAACGGACGTTCCAACGGGGAATGTGAATTTTCCAGCTGCTGGTTCCGGAATTTTTCCTTGCTATCTGTGAGAAAAGGTGTCAAAAAGGCCATGTTTTTTTTGAATTTTCCATCTGCAAGTTGCCGACTATACTAGTGGGGAGTATCTTGCTGCATGTGCTGGCATCGTTTCCGACCCATAAAGCAACAGCAAACCATCCAGGCCGCTTCAAGACAAATGATATGGCAGGGAGTTCCTGATTTCAAAATGAATGATGACATGAAGCAAAGCAAGAACTATTGCTCAACGAGTCATGTTTTTTCTTACGCCCAAACAGAATTGTAGGAATCAAGAGTGTATTGGAAAAATGCAGATGCACATTCATCAACGTAGGTTATGTGGTTGTGCCCGTGGATAAGACGTGTCAAAGCGATGGTGAGCTACAGCTCAAACTCATGTTGGCTCATTCATTGCACTACAGTACTCAACCGGCTCCAAAAGATTCCAGTGTCAATCAATATTCACCAGAGTGATTACTCGTGTTTCATGTGTTCACTGCGACCCGAACTGTTTCCTTCTGAATCATGCCTCTCTTTCGCCCATTCGGTTCTCAAAAGTTCTCGGTGCAAGAACTTGTGGCATTAGAAAAGATAGTAAGATGAGCTTTGCACCGAGTTTCATCTTGCGACGCGGTGATCCCGATTTCTGTCCTGAACATTCTTGGGTTTCCTTTTTGCTGGTGGTTGATGGCTATTGGTTGGTTATATTTGGTCAATAACCAATGACCACCCAATAACCAGCTGCGGCGCAGGAAAGTCAATGGCAGCAGCTCAGCCCCAGTGGCAGTGCACCAATCCCGCGGTACAGCCACAGTGCCGTGTGGCGCACGGAGACCGGCGGAATGCTGGTTTTCGGGGGCCACGACAATCGCTGGAACCTCAGCATGGCTTCGGATAGAGCCTGAGCCTTTGGCGATGCGAAGTTGAGGTAATGTTCTTAGTGACCTTTACTTGTTCGCGGACCAGGCAGAGGCGGATGGGGCGAGGGATGAGCGTCGGAAGATGTTTCAGGTTTTCTCAGCGCATCCATGGTACCCCTGTTGGGCAATTGGAAAAACAATCATCAACATGATGGTGATCACCGTGCAAGTCCATCGCTTTCCGGTACCGGGGATTCCTCTGTGAATTTGGAATCTCTTGGCTCCACGGCGCACTGGTCGCAACAGGTCACATCCCTTAAAAGTTCAATCACGAAAAGTTTGGTAGTTTTCTTGTCTACAACCTGGGTTTGTCATTCCAGGTAGGTATGCATGCGGTTTTCGTTTGTTTGTTTGCCCGTTTATTGGTTCGCGTGTTTTCTGTGCCTTCTTTGTTTATTGCTTTATTTCTGTGCCTTCTTTGTTTATTGATTTATCTGTTTGATTTGTAAGTTGACAAGAACAAAAAGGAGTTGTGCGTGCTCACTCTGCCTTTGGTAGCCCCCAGGTTCTCTAGTTAACGTTGTGTTTGCTTGCTTGCTTCGGTGCTTGTTGACCTCTGTGCTTAGCGGATGCATCTTCATTCCAAGACATGGTGTGTGCCACAGCAATGTCCCGGCCTATTCTCATCATTCTCTTGGCAATCCCCAATCTTTTGGCGGTCGACCGCTGAACCAGGAAAGCCGCTGGCAGCAGCTCAGCCCAAGCGGCGCCGCACCCACCCCGCGGAGTAGTCACAGCGCCGTGTGGTGCACGGGGAAGGGCGGAATGCTCGTTTTCGGAGGCTGGGGCGCAGGCTGGAACCTCAGCGTGGCTTCGAACAGAGACAGAACTTGGCTGCGATTCTGCAGCTGAGGTGAGCTCAACGACCTTTACCTATATTTGGACAAGGTGGATGGGGCGAATGGGGCAGTTCGAAGAGATGGAAATTTGTTTTTCCCGAAACAAGCTGTTTGGGCAAAAGTTCAGCGGTTTTAAAGGCACATTACATTTCAGTTTGAAAGCCGCTAGGCCTTTGTTGTCCCGAAATTCTGGAGGATTTGTCAGGTCACTGTGTTTTTTGAGATTGTAGCCAGCCTTCGATTCAGCCCTTTGAAGCAGGGTTTGTATTGACGCAGCCGTGGCTTCAGGAAAACCGGTGGCAGCAGCTGAGCCCGAGTGGCACCGCACCCACCCCGCGGTACAGCCACAGCGCTGTTTGGCGCACGGGGACCGGTGGAATGCTCGTTTTCGGCGGCAAAGACAGCAATGGCTGGAACCTCAGCGCGGCTTCGAACAAAGACAGAACTTGGCTGCGATTCTGCAGCTGAGGTGAGCTCAACGACCTTTACCTATACTTGGACAAGGTGGATTGGGCGGATAGGGCGGATGGGGCGGATGGGGCGGATGGGGTGCCCACATACACATAATGGAACCACCGGATTAGTAACCTCCCCACAAAGTCAAATAGACCAGGGGAACAAAGGACCACCCCCCAAATAATCAACCCCATGGGGAGAGCGGCTGAGTCACCATGGGCCACCTATGAGAACCTAAGAATTCCTAAGGCATCCTACGACTAGTAAGTCCACTAGCCATGAGATGTAACCAAACTGATAGGAAACTAATTTACTGTAATTAAACCAAAAAACACATGTTGCCAAAATTTGGGGATCCAGAGGCTTGAAATCAAGGGCCGCATGCATGTCAAACTTTGATAAGGGTGCTGTGCAATGTCATTTGTTGAATGCTTTGCCCAAGCCCTGACATGCCCTCACCCACTCGCAAGGGCACTTCCTGTAGTGGTTGTAGGGGCAAGCGGTTGACGAACTTGAACCATAAACCTAATCAACACTTCACCTGATTAGATGGTGTGAATACTTTTTGTAATGAATATCGAGTTTGAATAAGGCGGGAGATGTTTTGATTACATGCGATGTGATTTCATGTGCAAGTTGCTTTTCTTTTTCCGTGGTGAAGTTATGATGAAGTTAAGATTAGTTTGCGCAAATGTTTTTGTAACTTGAAGAGGTTGAGATGCGTTGGGCGCAGGGAGGATGAACTAGGGGTGCTGTAGTGTACGTGTTGGATTTATGGAATGCATGTAATGAATGTAATATAACATGTTTTTTGTCATGCAATGTTAATAAAATAATGTTGAGCCCAGATTGACAAACCATCGGTTTATTCACCGGGGGGTGGGTTGCTATTTGATTGGGAAACCAAAAACCTAGGGTTGGTATTACACAGTTCTTGCTCTTGCGAATGGTTTCAGAGCGACACGAATGTCAATTATCGATGACAGCTGTTTCATTTTCTAAAGATCATTGGCAACAATTTTATCCTGAATACATGAGAACACCGACTTTTGGAAAGGTTAACGATCTCCATGCCCACGAATTCAGTTGCTCCTCCAATCTAGACCTACCTTTTTGCCTTATTCCTTTTTTTCGATCAAAGTGGGTCTAGAAGAGTTTGATCCCAAAGATTCCGCGACTCGTGAGGAAAACCACTGGCAGCTGCTGAGCCCTAGCGGCACCTTACCTACCCCGCGGTACGGCCACAGCGCGGTGCGCACGGAGAGCGGCGGAATGCTCCTCTTCGGAGGGAAGAGCAGCGGCGGGAACCTCAACGCGGCGCTTCGAACAGCTCAGCTGTGCTTGCAGCTGAGGTCAGTACTTGGGTGACCTCCACCTTCATGAGGCGCTTAAGCTGCGACCAGGGATGGGTTAACGCCGCCATTTCCAACACTTCTTGGAGAAGTCGTCGGTATCTCCACGGGCTTCTTTCGATTTTCTTGCCGAGCAACTATATCCCAGTGCCTTCCTGCGTAACATTTTTCTGAAACTTGACAGTGGCAAATGAAATCAGCGACAGGCTTGTCAAAAACCCTCGAACCATGTCTCGTTTGGAAGCATTGGTTGCCGGATCTTCACCCTGAATACTAACTCTACTGAAGAACCCATTGTTAAAGAACAAAATAATGTAAGGCTGCCTGACTATTTCTTTGATTTGTGCTCTGAATTGCATTGTTCTTGACACATTGTTTCAAGATGTTGACCCCTAAGCGATTGTTAGAGCATCTCACCATTCATGAGTCATTTGCTTACCCCCAAATGCAAACTTTTTAAAGTGATTTTCACGTCTTCTTCAGGCTAAGACTTGTGAATTTCATTGCTGCTTAAAGTAACGGCTTCAACATTTTGATGCTAGAAATTTCAAGCTGATTACAATCCTTGGCCAAAATTTCAGAAAGTTGTATGCACTAAATATGATGGTAGGGCTGCTAGGGATTCCAAAGAAAACTATAGGATGTTTCCCTTATAGCACCGTTTTTGTAGAGCTGTCAACCTCAATGCCAGAACCAGTGCCAAACAGCTTCTCAAGACACGTTTCCCCCATACAGACCTGTTTACCTGAACACTGCCGCACCCTGATGATTACTTCGCAATACCGGTCCAAGTTGATTTCATTGCCTGAAAGTTCAGACGAGGAAGGTATTTTGGTGTTGGCAACCAACCTGCAACGTCTTTCGAAATACAATTGCTTTCAATTTTTCCATTTGCCACAAACTCAGCTGGGGGCCCTGACTTGCCTTTAAAGTTAGTTTGAGGTCGTTTTGTTTTGCGCCTTGCCAAAAACAAGTGCGCACCATAAATTGACGCAAATAGAAGAAGCAGGGGTAGGGGTCATTCTTCAGATCGTTGAGTGCAACCCCGAAATACCGCAGAAGTTCATCGCGTGTAAAAAGCCGACGGCTGCGCCAGGAAAACCAGTGGCTGCAGCTCAGCCCCAATGGCACCGGACCCACCCCGCGGTACCGCCACAGCGCGGTGTGGCGCACTGGGACCGGGGGAATGCTGGTTTTTGGAGGCTACGGCGCTGGCTGGAACCTCAGCGTGGGACAGATATGGAGCTCTCCATGCCGATTCCGCAGAGGTTTCCTCAACGACCTCCACCTGTATGTGGATGCGGATGAGCATCAGCCGGAGACCCAAGGCTTCCAAGAGTTCTTGATCAGAAAAAAAATGGCAAGTGTGGGTGTTTTTCTCCGTAAATTGAAGAACCTGCTTCCCATGCCTTTCTCAGGGTAGCGCCTGAAGTGGATCCAGTGGATGCTTGGCAACACTTGTGGGTGCAACAACGGTGGCTCCTGTTGGGGTGCAAGTCGCTCTTAGCGATGAAGGCAGCTTGAGAAAAACCACCTTGTCCATCTCATTTGGTGACTTCGACATTTAATATGCATGTTGGTTGCCGTGCGTTCCCTAAGGATCAGAAAGTGGAGGACACAATGTCGGCAGGATTGCTACTTGGCTTTTCTGAAGCTACTCATGTTCAAGAGTTCAATCTTTTGCTTCGAAGATGATGATGTTGCCGCACATCTGTTCAAGTCGCACGAAAATTTTCCTATTCGCCACGTTGGGTCCGCACCTGGCTTCATCTGGATCCTATGCTGGCACAGCACAGTGACCTTTGAGGTTGATCGCTGTGGCATCGGTGCTGACGTGCCTCCTCGCCAGCCTCGGCATTGTGTGTTGGCTTCGTGCGCGCAAGCGTCCAGGCGGACAAGTCAGGGCGCAGTCCCACGTCCTGATCCAGAACTAGTTGGTTGATGTTTTATCACATCCCAATGTTGGTCGTATTCTGATATATTTGGGTGTTTCATGGTGTTTCTCAAGTCATAGGGGACCCCCTAGATCATCCAATATGAGCCACGTAGTCTAGAACAATATATGAGCCATGTAGTCCTGAACAATTAATGAACCATGTATAGTAATACATTCCAACATATTCCAAGCATTCTTTGGTGATCGCCGCGGCAGGACCCGTGACTCCGCGCCAAGTGCCCCCGGCTTCAGCACCTCAGCGAGTGCTTGGACGCCCCCAAGCGTCCTTTCCGCCGTCCGACGTCGGACTGCCACAGCTGCCGTCCCCGACGCGCCGCAGGGTCGGAGAAGAGGACGACCGACCCTTCCTCTGACGCTGCGCCACCTGCATCACTGGCATCTTCAGGCACTGGTCCGAAAAGTTGCAAGCACAGTCAGCGTCAGATCCAGCTTTGAGAACGATGTCTTGTTGGAAAGGTCGGCATGTTTGCTTTGCGCTGTCAGGGCGGTTTGCACACCGCAATGCCATGTCACTCAACGTGGCATTGCGGTGTGCAAACAGCGAAGTCGAAGGCGTGCTTGACATGAAATTCGTAGATTCAGAGTGCCGATGCTCGACCAGAGTTTCAGTGTCACATGTCTCAGTCTGCCATGTGTTGTTGAGATTTGACCATTTCCAAAGTTCAAAAGACTCTACGCATGTTGAAGTCTCATGCGGATGTTTCTGGCATAATTCGGGTGTCTTTAACGCCTTCCACCTTTGATCTCAGCACATATGGGAGCTTCTCAAACTAGGGGACCCCCAAAAAATCCAGTTGTAACTAATCTTTTTGAGCAAGAAGCCAACCATTGGTGGGGTGCCCATAGGTGCCCTATTCCAAGCAACCTCCATATTGCTTGGCCTGTCAAATGATGCTCCAAGGATGCGCGATGTGAGTCCGAACAGATCAGCTGCATCACCAGGAAGCAAGAGATGAAATGGGATTGTGCAAGAGCTGAATGGGATGTAGCGATGTCTACATTGCATCACGAAATGTGTTGAATTATGTAGTGATGTCTACATGTATCAAAATGTTTCGAGGTGTAAACTCATTGATTTCCGCGCTCAAATGCGTGTTTTCATGTTTCCAGCCTTTCCTCCTTTGAAGACTTGCTGGTTGATTTGCCCAGGTAGACCTCATACATCCTCATACAGATACAGTAGCCTGCTCTTGGATCACTGTTTTGCAATTCAGCAAGCTTGTTTGGTCACAGCCGCCAGGAAACATAAGAAACCTCGTTGTTGCTGACTAGACTTCCCATTGCGGAAATTGGGGGTCATTGGTCAACATGATTAATCTGCTCCATTTGATCGGAGATCTTTAAGGGCTCACATTTTCTCAAATGCCTGACCTGCTGCATTCGTTCTCGAGCCACCGGGCGCCTGAAAACTCACAGGCTTCGCGAGAAGGGAGAGAGGGCATGGAGGTTGAGAGATGGGTTCCATGCAACACATTTTGAAACGTTTCTTGCCGTACCCAAGCACCTCGAAGGCTCTCAAAATGGAAAGTGCATATTGTCCATGTCAAAGGCAAAAGGAAAGTTTTCTGCTGTTGCTGTCAGCCCTTCACTGGCTGAGTGGCACCCCTGAGATCCATAGTCACTCATTTCGGGTCCATGTAGGTGCATGGTTCCAGAAATCTTCATGACAGTTGACCCAGCTTCCCCCTTTTCTCGTGTTTCTTTTGGGCTGGTGGCAAGGCTCCTGTGAATCACAAACGCAGGAAGAGCCACCCACGACATGGCCAGGGGTGGTTGAGCCGGCGCTGCCAGGCTCGCCCACTGCAAGAAAGTTGGGGACCAGGCCTGCCGATTGAGCGCAGCGGCTAGTCGTGGGAGACGGGGGCGTAACATGGAGTCAGTTGGTTGGGTTCCATCCTGGTGTCAGCAACTGCGCCAATTTCATCATTTTTCATCGATTTTCCAAGGCAGCACTGAGCTTTTGACGTTTGTTTTGATATTTGGGGGTTTATCAAATCATAGGAGTACACCCAGTTATCATCCACTACTGTCACTTTAGTCGTAGATAAACCAACCATTGTTTTGGGGTCCAACATTAGAAACCACCATCAACTGCCAACCTGGCAGAGCAGTTCGACAACCGGTCGAATCAGTCATCAGGTCCGAACTCCAGCGGGGCGCCAGCGAGCTTTCCAGCGCTAGCTGTTTCCTAAGCCAAAACTTGTGAATCCTTTGGCAGCCTTGTCCATAGATACAATACTTGCAATATTTCTTGATGTGTCAAGAAGAAGTTGGGTGTGTAGGTTCCTTTTGATTTGGACGAATGTTGAGAATGATGCAATGAACTTGATCTAGTTGACGGTTTGATTGACATTTTGCATTTTCCCAAATGTATTGACAATGGTTGGTTGGTTGGCCAATAATTTTCATGATGAGGTGGTTCAACCCACCTGTTTAATGATCATTATCAACCATTATAACCACTATATACCCATTATTAACCCTCATTCGCCAAATTTGACCATTATAAAACCAGAATTAACCCACCATCAACCACTTGTGAACCATAGGGCGAACTCAACCACCACCGGCCGTTGTGATGCTAAGCCGATGCCATGAGACAGCCGCCACGGCTTCCCTGGGTGCTGTGACTGGCCGCCAGTTGTCCGTCCCCTTCGTCCATGTTGGATCTCGACGAGATCACCGAGGCGACGTCGTTGAAAGAGTTGTGATCAATGGCCAGCTGGGTCAAGCAGTGAACCAACCAACAATGGCTTATAATACCCAACCAACAATCATAGGGGATTATAACTAACAATAGTAGGGGATATACCAAGTATAGGGCTATGGGTCAATATTAACCAACCAATAATGGTGGTTGATAACCAACAATACAAGGGAAAACGATGGTTAACCAACCATTAATGGGGGATAATAGCCAACAAACTATAGGGAAAATAATGGCTAATGAGAGGGGAACCAGGGGTACAGGGTTTTGACCCACTGCCAAATGGCCAGCTGGGTCAAGCAGTTCACCAACTGGGGATGACAAGCAACAAAACCTATAGGGAAAACAAGGGTTCATGATAGGGTTAATGAGCAGCTCCTCATTTGGTGTTTCTCAAAATAGGGGTACCCCTAAATCATCCATTGTTATAAAACCATTTATAGTGAACCAACCATTAAAATGGGGGTACCCCATTTTAAGAAGCCACCAAATAGGTGTTTCTCAAATATTGAAACCCAAAAATGGTTGACACCAACTTCTTGGTCACATGGGGGGTTCTCAAGTCATAGGGAACCCCCCAAAACATTATGAGGAAAAATGACTAAGAATGGATGATTTGGGGGTACCCCTATTTTGAGAAACCGCCAAATATTTGATATGAGATGAATGAATCAATAGTGATCCAATGAATGATTTTGATATAATTATTGATGCACTATTCCAATAATCAAATTTATTAATGAATCAATAGTGATACAAACATGACATTTATTGATTCATCGTTGATCACTATGGATTTGAACTTGTGATATTTTATGATTTAGCTGATAGTTCTTTGGTTTCAAATAAGTGATTATATCAAAATGGCATCAATGATGTCACATAGTTTGAGCAGATGATAATCAGTACTTTGATATCTATTAAAGAGACAGCTGTCACTTTGAACAGATACACCAGAACAAACTTTATTGCACTCTACCCAGCATTCTAAAGAACAACTAGGTCACATGGTGGACATCAAATATAATCAATAGTTTGAGAATAGACAATGCATAACCTAGGATGTATATCAAACAATATCGACAGTCGATGCAGAACCCAGGATGTATGTAGTATCTATACATGCATACATACATGTGAGCACGAAGAGCTACAGTCCATGAATGAGGGCGTAGTCAGCCACCATCAATCATAATTTGACAATCATCTACCTTCCTCATCGAAGGAAGTTTGGAAGTGAGACATGCGACTAAATGGGCAGTTGCAGCAGTCAGTCAGATCAGAGAGGAGATCACAGATCCATGTGTTGCTCAATGTTTTGTACTTCCGAATGCGAAAAGGTAGGTTCGTCAAGTGCGGGTGCGGAGGTCAGTTGGAAAAGGGATTGGCAAAAATTGCACCTCGCTGTGGCAAAATGCGGGTTGCTAAGTCAAAATCGGAAAATGCCAAGGGCCTCAGGGGACGTTTGGAAGATGAGATGTGCAAAAAGTGCACTGCGCTGTGGCGAAACGCGCATTTGCAAGTGAAAATCGCAAAAATATGAGGGTATTTATAGATTTCGCTGCATATTTTCGATCACATATACATTTACATATACGTGCAGTATATTTTACATAATTTTCCGCAACTCTGATAGAATACTATTCTATCCTTCCTTGCATGGGGGTGATCTTGGGTGGCCTTGCACAAGTAGTCTTACCAAAAAATCTTACGAACAACCATTTGCAAACCATTTGCAAACCATTTGGGTTACATTTGCTAATATTGCCTTTTGTTTCACCATGTGCTCCTTGTTGGAGCCCCTATGAACTGCTGGAGTCAGCTATGATTTGTTCGCCAGGACATCGGCCTCGGACGCTTCCAATTACTGAACCTTGGCAGCCGATGGGTTGCTTCAGCGGCGAAGTGGGTGACTCCAATGGGAGGAGGTCACAGCATCATCCAGCATTTGATCATGTCATATATCATGCAATTACACATTTATATGATTTAAATTTATATAATATGTGCCAGAGTGTATGTTTACAAACTTAGATATTATGTTTGCATGTCTATTTCTATACACATGCAGGAGGTTGGTACTGCAGGCTATCAAAATTGATGCTGGCGATCTGGCTCCCCAGAGTCCTCGCTCCGAGTTCACCTTTGTGAAGCCATAACGTTGATGTACAGGGGCAAGCAGCTCTGAGCATGATCAGATTAAGATTCATGAATTCGCCATGTGTAGAACCTCTACAAGAAAAGTGAATAGAGGAGTTCTCATAGAGCCAGCAGCTCCTCATTTGGTGGTTCTCAAAATAGGGGTGCCCCTAAATCATCCTTTCTGAACGATTTGTAGTAATAAACCAACCATTTTTGGGGATTCCCTATGACTTCAGAACCCCCCCGTGTGACTAAGAAGTTGTTGCCAAAGGAAATTCTGGATTCGTCCAGTCCTGCGCACCTGAGGCAGCAACTCCTCGTCAGTGGCGTGAGATTGCGGGATGTCCAAGCAGTGGCCGGGTGGCGGCGGCTACCAAGTTGGGACCAGAAACCTGGTGATTTTCGTCAGCATCCAACTGGTGGTTCATCATCCACGGAGGAATCCTCCAGTTATGACTCAGCTGAGCGAATTCGAGGTACCCGGCGAGGAATGTGATCCACTTCGAGTCAGTTATGAAGGGAGGTAGCCATCAACCGCCCAAAATCGATGATGTCTGGCAAACCATCAATTGTTGGGGACCTACATCATGGACACTGCAGCTTGTAGGTGAATTCAGGTAGCCGTCAGGTTGTTCCGCATCATGGGAAACATCAAGAGGGGGCTTCTATGTATGTGAACGCCTACACTCATCTTGGGTGCTCAAAGGTCAAGTTTGACATGGCAAACCATTTTGGATACATGCTCATATCATTTTTGGAGGTCATGTTGGGTCACCAGGCGTTGAGCGTGCCAACTGGTGTGCGAAACACACACCTGGATGCCCAGTCCAGTCTCCAGGATGGCTTGCCCATGTTTGGCCCCACGGAAACTTCCTCCCTTTGCCCAGGGCGGATGGCGCTGAAATCCTGATCTCATCAGCTGTGCTGTCCATCCTTCAACAGGCACCAGCCGACTCCCAGGTCTTTGCGACCTGCGAATCATGGCGGTCCACATTGAACACACTCCTGTAATGTTTATACTGAACTGAAGAGGTTCCAGGAAGTGAGGCGAAATCTTGGGATTGGCTTGAGGATTTTTTAGAGTTAAGTTGCGACCCTTCTGGGTATGATATTTTTGGCATTTTTTGGCATCATTCATTAAGCAAACGTTGAACTAATCAATTTTGCTATCCCGGGCGCTGTATTCGCGTTTCTTTGGTCCTCCCAATGTTGTTGCTTGTATCCTCTCAGTTGTACAAACTACGAAGTGAAGAGCAGCAATCACAAGGATGTGTTCACCATTGTTCGAGTAAGCCAGCAATGGTTGCTATATAGCTGATGTAGGGCGGGTTACTCCGGGATCGCTGTAGCTTTGAAGCACCAAAGACACACATCATCAGAGATCAGTGATCCGGGTCGTTTCTAGCAGGAAATATCCCTCACATCCACAAGCTGTATCAGTGCTGCTGATGATGCACCTGGGATGGCACCAATGATGAGACCTATCGCAGCATCCTCCAGATTGGTGCCGGATGCTTCCTCACTTCCCCCTTGAGGGAATCCTGGGAATCTGCCAGGACTGGGAACTTTCACCTGCATTGAAAGGTTTGCATCTCAGTGGTGCCGGGCGCACACAGCTTGAGGTCAGCCAGGTGAGCTGAAGCTTTGATAAAGGCTGAAATGGACCAAAGAGTTCGAAACACCACTGGTTTGGCAATCTTCCCAATTCCTGCGAGGCATTTGAATGCAGCGTCAAATATTGAGAGGAAGGAGTTTTGCATATTTTTGCATTTGGCTAAATTGACGTTGGACTTCTTTTGCTTTCACAAGCTGACCAGAGCCATTTGGACGAAAATGGATGAGGGAATGGCTACTAGATAGAAACCAAACCATTCCAGGTGCCACGGCCCAAGTTTGGCCAATGTGGCGTCACTGTTCAGGGGGCGCTTCAGCATCTGGACTCTCTGAAGGTCATCCACCAACAAGTGTGCTACTCACAGCACCTCCCAAGACAATGTGAAGCTGAGCTTCGCATCCAGGTTGCATGATGTCTGTGATTTTCATTGGTGTCTTCTTTGGCAACCTGGCGACAGCCTCAGCTTTGGCAAGCATGAATATACGTGTGCGAATCAGAGATGTGCAGCATATCTCCATCACATTCCATCACTTTGCCCGATCTACAAGCATCATGTCCTCACTGCTTCCCTTAATCTCCACACGACCACCAGCACATCAGAATATATCACATCTTTTGAGGCGTGTGAGAATCAAGAGTGCATCCGAAGTAGTGACTGCCGTCCACGTCTGACAAAGCAGTGCCCAAATCCCCTGTGACCAAAGTAGCTGTAGCTGAACTGGTCCAGTACACTGGCGTTGTGGAAGCCAAAACCGCAGCCGTGGAAGTTGCGGAAGCCCAACCAACGAAACTAGACAATACATCTTGAAAGACGGCTCATTGTCCAGAAACAGCCAGCTTTTGTGGTAATGGGAGATCCATTAACCCCTTCATATTTGATGCCAAATCACCAGCCACGGGTGAACTGGTGGCGGTTTATTGATATGGATCGAACACGATCTGCCAGTAAATTTGATCCTCAAGCTCATACAGTCACCTGGAGTTCCCCCACCCCTGGTTGATCATGCAGATGTTTCTAGTGGCTGGTTGACACTTTTGATCAACCATGGAACCAAGACGATTACATCCAAAGCAACGATTACGGGGTTTATGATGGTTTACTGTTATATGATGATGGGACATTCAAAGTGATTTGCTTGTTGACGATGGGGTCAATGATGGTTATAGCCTATAGCTGGTTAATGATGATTAGAATAGCTGGTTAACGGTGGTTGAATTAGCTGGTCTTTGTGCTGAATCCGGTGACACAGACGTGGCACGTTGCATAGTCATGGCTATTTGCGAGCAGCACCAGCACTTCAGCGGACGGAGGAAAGTCAAGTCAACTCCGCTTAGAGATTGGGTGCGACTTCCAAACAAAGATACAGTTTGCGCGCACACACACACACATACAGACTCACCCTGGATCTCGCTGGCCCTTGACCATTTTGATGCTGCTTCTTTTCACATTTTCGGGGACCGGTGTATGCTTGTCACCTAGAAAACTCTGACTTCTTCCATGTCGATGTGAACCCAGATTGGTGGACCTGCAGCAGACACCTATGGCCGACGTGTGTCAATTCTGCTAGCATATGCAACTCGGAATGCAATTTATGCTGGGGGGTGAAGCCGTCTGCCGACGTGAGTGTGTGAGCGATGACACGTGAAGCAACGATGGGGAAAGATCAACATAGAGTTGATGGAGATTCCATTAATTTGTTTCTGTGATGTTGTTCAGATAGGTGTTTGATCAGCCAGTTCTATGATTTGGAATCAGAAGCCGCCTATGAACAACTTCGAATCATCATGATGATTCCTAGCTGTGCCAATTGCGGTGGGTTTGTTCAGCGGCATCTGAAGCAAGAGTCGATTTCTGCCACTGTCCATGGCTGAAAGTTGGCCCTCCCCTTGGTTGCTTCAAGGATGTCAAGGATTGTTTGTGCATTTTGTTTTATGAGCCGGCTATTGAGTCCATATCATTGAGGATGTTCATGCTTCACAGTCGTCAATTCAGCTTCCTGGATTGCATGGCTTATATTGGCTTATGGATTGCATGGCTTGGCTTATGAGATTTCTAATGATTTCTCTGTCAATTCCATGGCTTTTATTGGCCAATCATATGGCCAGTTCAGGTGGATCCATAGACCTAGCCCAAGTCACAGCTACGAAACAGCTCCGGCCCGGCGTGGGGGCAACGCGCAACGGGAGTCAGCCAAAGCCACTGTTGTGGTGGTGATCTTCTGGTCTTCATCAGGTTATTGGTCAGGAATCACTATCAGTAAGCATGCGTCAACCAATACCATGACTCATAGGATTGGACTTATCAGCACCTTTATCGATTGATTCCACTATCAAACATGGTTCTTTCATTTGAGCGACAGCCTCTATTTAGAAATGAATAGACTATAATTCGGGTGGACATGTTTGTTCCAAACAAGCCTGATTCAGTATGTAAAGCGCTGTAGGAACATTCAAAAGTGTAGCCGTTTATCACAATAACAGCTCCGGCATCGGAGAAGGAGTCAAGCCCTCAAAAAGTAGTATGGGAATGGAGAAGTAGTCAGGAACACATCTGTCAACCAGGCTATGTACCAAATCAAGTCCAGTGCTCATCTATAGTGGGTCATTCTCAACCATCATTGCAAATCATGAACCACCCCATGTAGCCCATCATCTCATAGTTTTAGATCATTATCAACCATCATTGATCATCGTTAATATCAACCCATCATGAACAACCTTTCGGGTGTTTCTCAAGTCAATAGGGGACCACCAATTATCATCCGTTCTTAACCATTCATAGTAGCAATCCAGCCATAACTTTGGGTACCCTATGGCTTTAGAAACCACCATATAGTAGCTGTTTAACCATCAGTGTTGGTGATTATCCCCGATGAATTTCTATTTTTAACCATGATCATCTCCTTATCAACCATGATAATTCCTATTGCGAACCAGCGGTGTTGGTGACAATCCCCATCATGATCAACCATTAACTGACCATTCATTGGCCATTAACTAAGCATTAGCTATAACTAAAACCATTAACGAACCATTACATAGCCATTAACAAACCATTGACACCATTAACTATAACCATTAGTCAACCATTAGCTGACCATTAACCATAACTATAACCATTAATTAACCATCAATTAGCCATTAACAAACCATTAACTAACCATTCATTGACCATTAATCAACCATTATCAACCACTACCTAACCATTAACTATAACCATTATCTATACCTATAACCACTATTTGACCATTAATCAACCACCCATTTGCGTCCCTTAGCCACCGGCGAGCTGCGGCTCCCAGTTTGGCCTCGTGGTCTGCGGTCTGAGCTCTGCGGCCAGCACCGGGTGGCCCAGCGGACAGGTCCCGGGGTCGGTCCCGTGCTCCGTGTGTCGTGTCATGCCATGGCGGGACCCCGGGGATGGGAAAGGGCTGAGATTTGGAGAAACTTGGCATATGGCGATGGGTCAATGGTTAATGGGTAATGGTGAATGGTTAATGGTGAATTACTTGGCATATCTCAATACCATCAGGGAATTATCATTAATTAATCATTAATACCATGTTTGGAGAAGTGGTTCATATGGGGATTATCATGGTTAATAGGAATTCAGGATTTAGATTATCATATCTTATCATCCTGTCGTGTCTTTTATGCATGTTTGTTTGAAAACGTCCAAGCACTTATTGCATGCCTTGAAGATATGTTGTTTATACGAGTTTTTCATGGATAATGGTTTTTGAACCGTACTGGCACGGGCTGTTCAACACGTTCAGGGTACGATGTGTAGGGAC
>VSDK01023660.1:115918-129422 GCA_009767595.1 Symbiodinium kawagutii
GGGAACATGCCTCTAGCACACCGTTCCAAAGACGGTCCTGGCCGTGAAGGTCACTTCGATCATGAACGGAAAGTGTGACTGGTTGCACAGTCTTTTGTTGATAAACATGTTATGTTTCAGACATGGTGTTATCGATTCAAACTTATGATTTCTGCGTGGCAAGGATTGTTGGTCCAGTGGTTTCCAGCAAGATGTTTGTCTTATATCCCCATGACGATGGATGACAAATCAATCCGAGGATGAAATTTGGGTCCATCTCATACCTTGGCAATGAGTGTTTCCATGTGAAACAACGCTCAGGGAGATGTTCAGATATGGTCAAAAGCAGTGGGTCTGGCAACAGAGACGCATGAAATGAAAGCACTATTAATATGGTTGTGTTGAAGCCCAGAAATATGAAACACATCCAAAGTGGTTTTGTGTTTCAAGCAGCCGAAGGAAAGTAGGATATTGGAGACTGTCTGACCAACCAATACCGATTGACAGGACTGCTTTGTTGATCATGGAACATGTTTATTGGTCCAGTCTTTCAATCAGCAAGTGATTGGTAGGTAGTGGAAGATCTTTTCGATATTTGAAGAACACCGAGAAGTGTTGATCCCTCTCAAGCCATCACCCATTTATCATTTTTTTTGAACAACCACTAAGTATGATTAAACATTGTTTTAATAATATTTTTTTAGTGGAACCGCCACTAATTTTGATATTCCAAGCAACGATTAGATCATGTTTGAATATTCCACTTTCACCAAAAAAAAATGTTGTCAGTGCCAGGACTGTTGGATTTCCAGGTTCAGCTCAGCCACGTCATGTCCTTCCTCCAGGCCATGTGTAGCTGAGGCCCACCATGATGCTGGTGGCGCGCTTCTTCTTCGGGTGCCCAGGGGGTGAGCCCAGGGGGTGCCCAGGGGGTGATGCGTGGCCCACCTAAAAATGGCAATTTGATACTATTGAAACTGTAGAATTAATTTACAAAACTATTTCAAACTGTAGAATAAAACGGGTTATTACTATTGAAACTAGTTTCAAATTGAAACATGGTAATTCCACAGTTTCAAATGAAATAGTAAATTATCGACTTAAAAATGGTAATTACATTGTATACAGTACATAGACACATGTAATTACGTCTTACGTAGTATACACTTTTATACTCCTTGAGTAGGGCACTCAGGATCACATTTCCCGTCAAAGTGCAGTCTCTGAATTTGCTCGCCCAGGCTTTGTTATGGCTTCGGCATGGGGCCATCATTGACCCTGCAGGTCTGGATGCAATCGCTAAGTGATCCCGGGCTATGCTTTGGGCTGTCAATGGACGCCAAGCCAACCACACATGCGACAGGTGGAGATCTGTCCAAAGGCATGGCGTGGGCATATGGTCAACGTGCGGGGCCCGAGCGATGGCTGGTTAGGGGAAAGTTTGGCATTTTTTTGGGCTTGTAGATGGTTTAGCTATGTTTAGCTTGTAGATATTTATAGCTTCAAGGGTTTCTTATTTGTGTCCAACTTGCCATTGTGTCATCTTCAAGTTATTGATGGCACCAGTTGGCTCTGACCCCCAGAAAGCAGATTTTGCCTTTCTTGAACAGGACGTGATTTCAATGGAACTCTCAGGGGGCTGAACCAGACATTGTCAACCTGCCACGGGAGTTGTCCCAGACATTTTTCGGGCGGAGAGATATCATCATTTTGGAGGAAGGCAGCCGGCCTGTGATTTCTAGCCAGCACTTCGGGAAGCGATTCTGCCACAGCCACATTGCTTGGGCTGCTCAGCGGGTGCAATCGCTAGATGCTTTGGGGGAGCAGCAGAGTGCGGCAATGTGGTGACCCGTGAAGTTTGATGCAGCTGAACTATCAGTGATGGTAGATCTCTAACTGTCTCAATGCTTTTTGAAACAAGTATATGTTGGTTTCTTAAGCCATTGGGAACCCCAAAAAATGGTCGATTAAAATCGGATGATGATTTGGGGGTACCCTATTTTAAGAAACCCCCATATTCTAATTGGACCAATGGATTTCTAATTGTCTGAATGCCTGGGTAACTATCAAAGCCCTCTAAAACTTGTTTTGAACCAGTCGATTTGTGTCTGATTTGTCAAGACCCTTCTATTTGTTTTTTGGCAGTAGATCTACAGTAAATGGTGGATCATATAGTAAAGTGGGGGTTACCCCTGAATCTTCCTATGTTAATCATTTATGTTCGCAAGCCAACCATGGGCTTGGGTACCCCCAAATCATCCAATTAAACCTATGTTTGGTATTAGTCAATCATTTGTAGTAGTAATAAACCAACCCTTTTTGGGGTTCCCAATGGCTTGCCTCGAAATCGCCACACCCATCCGTAATGGGAAGCCGGATCCGCGACGGATCCGTAACGAGGTGAACAACTTCTTCTTCACCTTGGGCGAGATCTACGCCGTGGGGCGGCCTGGTCAACGGCTTGGGAGCGAATCATTGCCATGTTGATGAGGACATAGATGGGTGTTTCTCAAAATAGGGGTACCCCTAAATCATCCATTAATAGTCATTTATAGTAATAAGCCAACCATTTTTGGGGTTCCCCATTTTGAGAAACACCCACATAGATACATAGAACATGTGGCTGTGGGTGAATATTATCCAGCCAAAACAATGGGGATAATGACCAACAATCATGAGGAAAAAACAATGGCTAATGAGGGGGAACCAAGGGTACGGGGTTTTGACCCGCTGCCATGTATGGTTACGCAGATATACAGTACAATATGATTTTAGTACCCATATAGATACAGTACTCTTTGTGTGGGATCTGTCTTGGCGAACATACATGAAGTGTAGTATATTTTTTCAATGATAAAGCACAGCACATGTAGACCGGCAAAAACAATATATAATTATATATGTATATAAACACATCAATACATTCACATTACACCTATGAAAATATGTCAATGATCATTGTATGCTTCCACGATATTCTCTTGCGACCAGAGCAACACCAGGTGGACAACTGGCCTCACTTGAATTTCTAGATGGTTTTCATCTAGAGCCACACCTTTTGATGCAGAGACGGGTTACTCTGTAGCTTATCCTGGATCAGCGATCTTTTCCAGGTTGAGAAACCTGCACAACCGAGGGGACACTTGGGGGACTCGTCGCATTGATGCTATGGACAAAGAGAAAAAAACATGGAGGACAGTCACTGGAAGTTCTAAACAGTTCCATATGACAGATGAGAGCATAGTTGACGAGAATACCCATTGCTAATATTTGGCCTACATGGTCAAAAAATCGGGAGTTTTCAGGGGTGCGTCTTGAGTTCCCTCTTTTTTATCATTCTACCAAATGCTTGGGCCCATGATGCCTCCAGGTTGATTTGAGTGGTCTGCCAAGCGAGCTGTTAAACCCGGATGGTTGACAGACATTGTTCATTCAGAGCATTATTGATACAGCACTCTCATATTTGTATTCCCCATCAACATGTAAGTGTTACTCCTTGTTCCCCTGAAATAAAACGAAGGTTGGTTGATGAATATTGACCCATAGCCACTAGCCTGGCTCATTGATAGGGGGTTATCGACCCACGTGAGTGACCAGATGTCCACAGTGGCTGCTTTCCCAAGGCCTGGCTGCTGTGGGCCTTCCTGAAGGATCTAAGACAAAGCTCGGACGAGGACCGGGACGGCGCGGTTTAGACATCATGGAGTTCAAGGAACATGGCATTATGTGTTCCACCGAAAATGGGGGGTTCTCAAGCCATTGAGCCATTGGGGAACCTCCAAAATGGCTGGTTTACTACTGTAAATGCTTAAACTTGGATGATCTAGGGGTACCCCCTTTTTTTTCTAGAAAGCACCGGAAATGAGAGAAAGAAAACGCCTCTGATAGAGGCTTCAGATACTGCCTGCTATCCAATCGGAGACTATTGCAGGAACCATCATCACATAAGCAACAAGTATCAGCGGATATGATGTGACATGCTTACTTGGCCCCTTGGCTTGGGATCAAGTGGGGTACCCTCACGTTACCATGGCAATAACAGCGCTTGAATCATTGCGAATGCTGGGAAAACTCCAGCGCTGAGGCTACTGCCGCACTGCGTGAACCCATTTTCCCCAGCCTTCCCAGAAGATCAGACTTTGAGCATGCTGAAGTTTGTAAGGAACGACAATGAAGGGCATGTCAATTTAATGCAAATTCTGTGCTCTGACCTCAATCTAGCCTCAATCTAGATAATGGCCAGCTTGGTTTGACACTCGTCTCCATTGCATCACTGCAGCATCCTTAAAAAATCTTTGCCAAGTTGGATGCTCCACCCTTGAAACTACTCAGGGCCGGAGTGGGATTGTGTCTTCAGATTAGAGCGATTCCAAAGCCTAAATGGTTCGCTGCTCAAAGAAATGCCTCTCCAGAAGTTGCATACATACTCTCTTCAATTTTTATCATTCTTATTATATGCTTTTATTCTATTCTTGTATTTTCTATTACCATAAGTATCTACATATTCTTTATCACCTGTTATTCTCTTCCTATCCGTCCCTAAAAGAATATTCTCATTCTCTAAAAGAATGTTCTCAATTTGGAAGAAGAATACTCTTATTATCTAAAGAATTTTTGTTCTCTTCTTGTACTCTCTATTCTTGTCATGTTGTCATCTTAACCTTGGGGATCTTCAAGAGCCAGTCATGGCCCCCACAGGGAGACACAGGCGCCCACCGGCAACGTCAGGAAAGCTGGCGCTATGTCACAGCTTTGGCGATCAGCCCTGGGCTCTGAAGTTGATGCCTAATGATGATCAGTAGTGGAATCAGTAGTATGACAATGCATTAACTACATTGAACTTCAACGTTAGGAATACAGTACTAATTCATTTCTTTTGATATCTTTTGATCAAAGTATCACTATGGACTATTAGAAACACCAAGCGGATGAGCATCCCTTTAGAATAGCAGGTTAGTCAACCACCAATGATTATGTCGGGCGAAGACTTGCCTGGAGTTATTTTGTGACTTCAATTGGGGTACCCTGCTTCACCTACGTGTTTGACCATCGGCACCCGAACCTCATTGAAAGTTACATTGGCGGGGTCTCCGTTGAAATCACCACCTCAAACAGACTTCAAACAGGACACCCCACTGGTGTAAGCTGCGGCGCATTTTTTCAGAATTCTGGTAACATGAAAAAACCAAAAGTGTATTTGGGTGTTTCTCAAGCCATAGGGGACCCCCCAAATCATCCATTATTAATCATTATTAGTAATAAACCAACCATTTTTTGGGTACCCATATTTTGAGAAACCACCATTTGTCCATAGATCAGCTGCTTTGGCGCCCAAGAGTTGTGTGGGTGAGATCTCCAGCGACACCCAGGCCCTGCTTTGCTGATCTTTCCCTTTGCAGTGCACGGGGGCTCGGCGGTTTCACCGACATGGCCAGTGCAGCTCGGTGCCAAGTGGCTCAGATCGGCATCGGTGACAGCAATGAATGTACGACTACAGTGACTACAGGTCACCATTCCAACATGAGCCTTAGATATCTTTGGATAAGCTTTGAGGGCCGGATTTTTTTGGGACCCAGTCGATCAGTAGTTTTTGCTAAACCATTCGGCTGGTCATCAATCCGTGATTAGACTGGTTTGGTCGAAGTGGGCCTTCTTTGTTTCGTCCAAAGGACATCAACCAAAATCACCAAGGTTGAAGTTAAAGAGAAGGATGACGCGGTAGCTACAAAATAATTTGGCTCCAAGATTGGATCCGCGGTATGTCTGAATTTGGCATATGATTGTGAAATGCCTTGGTATCCTATGGTAGGTTCAGGCGTTTTAAGTTTTCACGGTCTACTTTAAGAATCTAAAGCCATCTCTGTCTAAAGATTCTTGGGTCATCTTGGGTCCATTCAAATCCTGTTTCTACATCCCAACTGGTCTACAACTGTTCTCTAGGGCCTCACCCTGGCGACGGTCCCAAAACTAGGCTGCTTCGCTGCTTCTCCAGGCTGCTTCTCTACGAGTCTCCGCACTACCTCGTCAATAGCTCAGTTTGGTTGCATGGAGCTGTCATGGGATGTCAAGGGCATCTGACCTCGCCCAGCACGGGCAATATGGCTGTGGAAATAGCAAGGGCTTCAGAGTTCACAGTTCTCGTTGATCCTGTCAGCTGATGCCGTTGGTGACTGCGATTGTCATATGTCACTGCCCTTGTAACGCAAAGCTCTAATGATATCTTGAACTCCAACATACATCACATGTTCATGAAATCAAGATATCATATGAATTCATATGAGCTACTGTCAAAAAACCAGGCCTCAGTAGATTCGTACTGAAGTGGAATATCGAGACCAGGCCTCAGTAGATTTGTACCAGTAGTTTGTACCAGGCCTCATATCAAGTTGGTGCTCAAACTCTCGAAGTCTCATCACTGATCACTGGACGACAGCTTGGATCGTTGGATCGTTGGAGCATCCCTGGTTCGCAGTGGGAGCTCTGGACGTAGGGGGAAGCCACGGTGACGTGGGAAGGGCGACCATTTCGGATTTGACATGGATGGCTTTAGGCTTCTTATGATGCAAAGGCGATAGTTTCGTATCTTGGAACGGTTGGGAGGTACCCATAGGTATCCATAGGTATCCATAGGTACCCATAGGTACCCATAGGTATCCATTTACTATGTGAACCTTGGCACAGGCGACACCCCTCACTGAATCACAGCCTCGCAGTAGTCCAAGGTCACCAAAGGACGCCATGACCAGGTGGGAAGTCCATCGGCCCCGTGGCACAGGGGATGCAGCTGTCGATCTCATCGAGCCATGGCTAGGTCATGGTAGGTCAACATCCCAACAGTTGGACTGGTCATGTGTGGGATGTGAACAGCTTGGGGTGGTTTTGACGCACTGCCCTAGATAGATGCCACATGCCAACTTGATGACAGGGAAAACTGGCACAGCACGGACTTCTACGCCAATCATTGGAAACACTCAGGATGCTTCGGCATCAATGACTGTCCTCATCTTAAGAATTGAAGCAGAAGGGCGTTCGCCGGTTCGCACCCGCAGTGTTTATGGGTTCTCCGCAGCCTTTGGCCTAGAAGTTAATCAACTGCGATCCGGTGCTTACACGCGACACCCAGCCGAAAAGGCCAGGTGTGATGGCAGTGGTGTCGGGGGAGCAACGACGCAAAGCTATTACGGTTGGTTGACTGATTGGTTGGATGGTGAATGTTGGTAAAGCATGGTAAGGCAACAGTTGGTGTAGATCCACTACCACACCTGGTTGGTTGGTTCATCGATATCCTCTGTGGATAGGAATGCCATGCTGCAACATCCGGTGTCCTTATCACAACTCCTCGTGTTCGATCACAGAACGAAAGTCCGAAGCTTCACATGCCTCGACCCTGGTCCCTCATGGTTCCTCTATGTTGTTATCCCTGATCATTACCCATTCTTGGCCATTTTCGGCCATTGTTAGCTATGGTGAACGAGCAAAGCTCAGAGGGTGGAGGTGTTTAGGTCACTGTCACCATATCGAAACCCATATCCAACTGCATCAAAAGTTTCGGAGAGAGCTCCTTTGACTTTGATGGATGTTGATGGATGTTGATGGATGTTGATGGATGTTGATGGATGTTGATGGATGTTGATCGATGTGACCATGGATGTGACCCTGGATCGGTTTCCGTCGCTTGTGTCATCCCTATGCATTTGCGTCTACTCCTCGGCAAAAATGGTGCCACCATCGAACTGTGACCAGTCAAGGTGTCCAAGTTGGTCAGGGCATAGGACTCCATGGACCGAGGATGAGCTTTGCCATCTCCGATTTGCCCATTCGCTGGTTGTGGATGTGGTCCTGGTCCTGGTCCCCCTCCCAGACTTCATGTCCTACCCAAGGGTGCATGGACGTCCGGGTCACCGCAGCTTGGATCTCCCCTTGGTAGCACTCAGCATTGCTGCGTCCGCTGTGAGGCCTTCACCGGGATGGAGCGCAACGCATTTGTGAGGCACTTCAGCGGCTCACAAAATGTCCGCTGAATTTCGGTGGCTAAGTAACTAATATCATATCTGTAGTTAACCAACCAGCCAACCAATGGTTAATGGTTAATAATAGGGGATGATAACCAGCAATCATAGGGGATATACCTGCACCAGCTAAATAGGGAAAATATCTCTGGTGACCTAAAATATGGCACGGTTGGCAAGCCATTTTCAGCTGTTTTCCATTCTTTGTCTCAACTACTTGGGGTCTGAAATTGGACTACCCGGCTTTTGGGGTCAATGTAAACACCAAAGTCCCAGCCAAGTAGCTGAGAGTATGAACATATACAGGCAAATGACTATCTCGTGCCTCATTTGGGCAAATCGCTCTAAAACGTTGCAAATACCATATGAAACGCCACTTCTGGAAAGCGTGCCTTTTTCGTGAATCGCAGGCGAACTCCATAGATTTAGAAACCACCTCCAGAAATGACATTGTTTTTGAGCGTGACCAGTTTGATTGCCCAATATCATTGGAATTCACATGTTTCTCAGGCAACCCTTGGAACAACCAATCAACATGTTAGTGTAGCGTTTAGTATGGTTTTTTGATTTCTTGCCATTTGCTAATGTTGAGTGGGTCGTCTGATCACTGGCCTGTCTCTTGGGCAAATCGCAGGCGAATGCCTTTTCATATTTCATATGTTTCTGACAACCCGAGATAATCCCAGATACAAGAATCACAGCTGTATGTGCCTATCACATAGTGTCACACAAAGATATTATCCCAAAGTAGCACTGACACATGTGGATACATACAATCGACCATTTCATACAAGTATGTGCAAAGAATTGTCAGCCTAATGGTAAACGTATTGCCAGATCTTTCTACTCCACAAGGTTTTTCTTTCGAAACGGCCAAAAAAATGAATTTTCCCTACCTCGTCCGTACCTCGTCCGGATACCTCGTCCGGTTCAGGTTTGGATTTGTACTCCCAGGTGACAAAGTCGTTGCGTTTTTGATAAAAATCATCCATGCCTATGGGGAGAGCTCTTATGGGGGTCGCTGCGAGAGGGTGTGCTCCTTGCGGACTTGCGTATCCCAAATGTTGAGGGAAGTGGTTGCGACCAAAATTCGTGAGCATGTTGAGTTTCAAAGTTTGATGTGCCTATGGCAAGCTGCGGCAAAACATAATTTTTGCTGTACTACTAGAGGTTGATTCTGGCATGGGTTTATATCAACTCCGCATAGGCACACTAGATGTAAGGCACACTAGATGGTCCTGCAGCTGCTTCTCTTTCTGCTGTTCTAGGTTCTGCTGCTGCTGCTGCTGGTTCCGCCTGCTGCTGCTGGCAGACAACAGTTGAACCATTGTTTTCGCGGCGTTTAGATGCAGTTCTCCAGCCCCAAGGCATCTGTTTTCAATCCCGAATGGTATATTTAGATCACTAGCGTTCCATTGGTTTTTGGATGTTTTTACGACAAGAAATGTCAGTCAGAAGACGTTTTCCCATCAGCGTTCCATGGTGTTTTGGACTTAGGCATGCTTTAGGCATGCTTTCTTTCAAACAGCGTTTACATTGTGATTTGACATCAAGAAAGGGTCGGGGCATGCTTTAGGCATGAGATTGTCGGTTACCTGTACTGGTTAAGAATAGGGATTGTCACCAACACTGATGGTTTACAATAGGAATTACCGTGGTTAATAAGGGGATTATCATGATTAATATAATTAACAGGAATTCATAGGGGATAATCACCAACACTGATGGTTAAACAGTTACTATATGGTGGTTTCTCAAAACAGGGGACCTTCCAAAATGGTTGGTTTATTACTAAAAATGATTCAGAAAGGATGATAACTGGGAGTACCCCTGATTGAGAAGCACCCATATTGACGCAGGTAACCAGATACATTTGAATCATTCATTTGAATATGTGTGTTTCATTGTGTTT
This sequence comes from Symbiodinium kawagutii, assembly GCA_009767595.1. Taxonomy (NCBI): domain Eukaryota; class Dinophyceae; order Suessiales; family Symbiodiniaceae; genus Symbiodinium; species Symbiodinium kawagutii. The sequence continues at coordinate 125,819 of VSDK01023660.1, forward strand.
CTTGCGCATGGGAACAGCTGCCTGGACTATCGGAGTTCCTTACGATCGACCAATTTCAGGAGGAGTTGCAAATAGTTTTGGAAGATCTGCCCTTTGTGAAAGGTCATGCATCCCGGAGTATGGTTTCAATTTCCGTCACATGTTTGGGCGTATTTTTCGAGAATCCACATCGTACAAAACGCCAGATCCCGTTGTAGTCCCATTGTGGACAAGTATATATGTTTTCAAGACGAGGATGCCAGACATGCTTGGAACACTATCTCAAGAATATATACACAGAGGCGGGGTGCAATGATCTCGATGCCCTCATTGAAATCGGCGGTTGTACTGCCGAAATGAAGCATTGTATGATCCAAAATGATAGTGAAAACGAGGTCGGTCTCGCATTTTCGATGGCTTTTGTTAGTATCTATGCTTGCTATTGTTTGCTTGTTTCATGAGACGTTCGCGATTTGACAAGCTACATTTGTGACTGAAGTATTTCTTGCGAGTTGTTGTTTCGCCGGCAGTGTTTGTAGGTCGATATTTGCTTAAGTGAACATATACAGATAGATTCGATGTGTACAATGTCATATAATCGTCCAAAGAAAGCATTTCTATCTAATATAGTGCACAGAAACGAGAAGGCACATGACTATCTACCAGTAATAAAGTGCACAGAAACGAGAAGGCACAATGATATGATTTTTTTTGGATCTAACCAAATAGCTTATCGCCCTTCCCAGCCTGCACTGGGTATTTGGATGGGGCCGTATGCAACCTTGGACAGAACAGAAGGTATGTTATGGTCGGTTAATTTGTGAGCGAACACAGATTGCATGATGATCAACATACTGTACATGATGTGAGGGTGGCATTCAAGATTTCAGGAAGTGTTTGCGGTGCTCTTATTTGCTTGTCATTGACAGAGAATTATTCTGGTTACCTGATTGTCTCAGATATCTCGTCACCAGGTATATAAATCCCATCCTTGTGGTGCATCCCTCTTGTTGGTTGTACTTGCAGAAGTGTTACTTTGATTTAATTTGTACAATTCATTGGCTGCTGATTGGGTTATATCTGATTATTCAGTTGAACAACCCCTTGTTGTAACTTTTGTTGTTGCCCAACTGATGGTTCAACTATCTTAAACCAGAGGGGAATAGGTGGTTAACTAGTGGTTAACAAACCAATTCACTAGTGGTCAATCAGTTCATCATGATTAATCACCATTAGTTAAGCATTAGTTAACCACCTATTGGTGATTAATCACTACTCCACATCACTACTCATTACTCAACCATTATTTCCTCGCATTATTCACCATCAGCTCACCTCAGAGTAGTTATTAGTCAATGACCTCGGATCTTCTGGTGATTCCACCGGAACTCGAACTCAGGCAGTCTTTGCAAGACTGGGATGCTATGAGTCCCATGAGCGATAGTGACCATGAGGCCGCAAACGTCGCGGGGGCGTGAGCCTGTTGGTACCTTCATCTCCCACCTTTGAGGATATTTACAGTATCAGTTTTCTCGGGGTTGTCCTGTTACTTAGTAGTTATCAGTTTTGTCAATTGTCAGCTGTGGTGGTCAGTTGTACAATTACTCAAGAGTTATCAGTATCAGCTGTGGTGATCAGTTATACAGTTATATGGGGGTTTCTCAAAATAGGGGACCTCATCCAATATGAACCACTTGTCGTAATAAACTTAATAAACCAACCATTTTTTGGGGTATCCCTATGGCTTGAGAAACTACCATATGAGAACCTATATCTTGTTATATCACTTTTAAGTTGTCGTGATCAATACTTTTCAAGTAGTTATATCAAGTAGTTATATCAAGTAGTTATATCAAGTAGCTCTGAGTTATATCAGTAGTTTCCAATCCTATCAGGTGTCATCCGTTGCAGCCGGTTCTCACTATAATCACCACCAATCCTATCAGTTGTAGTGATCAGAAATATCAGTAGTTATAGTAGTTATCAGTTGTAGTTATAAGTTGTCAATCCCTTACAGCTGTCTATCATTAATCTCTTGCAGTTGTCGACCATCAGTTTTACCATTGATCATTACTGATAAATCATTGACCATCAATCATCAACAACGCTAATGAAGTTGTCACATCATTGATCCCTTCCAGTTGTCAATCATTAACCTTTCAGTTATTATTAACCATCCGTTTGACCGTTATATAATCATTACTCATAGATCATTAACCATTAACCATCAACAACCCAAATGAGGGTGTCGCATCATTGATCCCTCACAGTTGTCAATCATTACCCTTACAGTTATATACAGTTATCATTAACCATCAGTTGTACCATTAATCATTACTCGTAAATCATTGATCATCACCAGCCCTAATGAGGTTGTCACATCATCAATCCTTTACAGTTGTCAATCGTTAATCCCTTGCAGTTGTTGACCATCAGTTTTACCGTTGATCATTGCTCATAAATCATAAACCATTAACCATCAACAACCCTAATGAGGTTGTCACATCATCAATCCTTTACAGTTGTCAATCATTAATTCCTTGCAGATGGTAACCGTCAGTTTTACTATTAACAATTACTCATAAATTATTATAACCATTACAGTAACCATCAACAACCCTAATGAGGTTGTCACATCATCAATCCCTTACAGTTGTCAATCATTAATTACTTGCAGATGGCAACCGTCAGTTTTACTATTAATCATTACTCATAAATTATTAGCCATTAACCATCCACAGCCCTAATGGGGTTGTCACATCATTAATCCCTTACAGTTGTCAATCATTAATCTTACAGTTATCAATGACCATGAACCATCAACAATCCTACCAGTTGTCACATCCCATCAACCATCAACCATCAACCATGAGATAACAATCTTGATTAACCATCAACCATCAACCATCAACCGTCAATCCATGCTCAATGATTTACCACCCATTACCTATGGTGAACCATCAACCATTAACCATCAACCATTAACCATTAACCATTAACCATTAACCATGAACCATTAACCATTAACCATCAACCATGAACCATGAACCATTAACCATTAACCATCAACCATTGACCATCAACCATTAACCATCAACCATTAACCATTAACCATTAACCATTAACCATCAACCATCAACAATTAACCATCAACCATCAACCATTAACCATTAACCATTAATCATCAACCATCAACCATCAACCATTAACCATCAACCATCAACCATTAACCATCAACCATTAACCATTAACATCCATTAACATCCATTAACATCCATTAACATCCATCAACCATCAACCATGAACCATCAACCATTAACCATCAACCATCAACCATCAACCATCAACCATCAACCATTAACCATCAACCATCAACCATTAACCATCAACCATCAACCATCAACCACGAACCATCAACCATTAACCATCAACCATCAACCATTAACCATCAACCATCAACCATTAACCATCAACCATCAACCATTAACCATCAACCATCAACCATTAACCATTAACCATCAACCATTAACCATTAACCATCATTTATTAACCATCAACCATTAACCATTAACCATCAACCATTAACCATTAACATCCATTAACATCCATTACATCCATTAACATC
>VSDK01023660.1:141503-157941 GCA_009767595.1 Symbiodinium kawagutii
GCCTGTGGCGCCGCCTGTGGCACCAGTCGTTCCAGGGCTGGGCGCCCTGCAACAGCTGCCTCAACAGCTACCTGTGATGGGCCAGCTGCCAATGCCGGGAATGCTTCCAGTCCTCATGTCGAGACCCGGCCTGAAAAATGCACCGAACTTCGATCCGTTTCTCCACAGATTCAGACTACCCAAAATGATTCGTGGCACTGGATGTGGCACTGTCAGAACAACGAAGTCGTCCGAAATCGACTCAGGATGCCGCAGCAACCACGGCCTGCAGTCAAGGCTCCAGTGATTGAGGCCGACATTTCCCCCGAGATTCTCCATGAGTGTGTGTCAAGCATACCCTTTCAATGTATTGAGGCTTGTTGAGGGGGTTTCGTTTTCCACGATTGACTATTCTTCATGATTCTCTTGAATATAGTCCATGCAGGCGATTGGTATGATACAACCAACAGACTATGCCAGAGAATGCTCTCACCTAACTGTGAAGCCTTTCCATGCCAACTGGACACTTTTTTCATAAGGTTTACTGAGATTTCGAACCTGGGTGTTCCAGTGATAAACTTCATTGCTTCGGAATGACTTGGCATGTTTTCGGCTACTCGTGGTAGCCAAATACATCTTGATAAACTAGAAAAAGCATGATAAATCTGGAGGACTTTCGAGTGCTTCCAACTCAAAGGAGTTCGATGGCTGAAACTTGGGGATCCAAGAGACTCATGCGCTTGACATGGATCCCTGACAACGACATGTCGCTCACGCGAAGCGTCCTTTTGTGGTTTGAGCTGGCGACTCCATGAAATGATTTAATTTGCGATTGGCTGATGCACTCACAGAAATGCCAGACAATTGTTTGAGCAGATCATGAACACATCAGAAGCTCCAAACGGTTGTGGATTATGTCAGCAGATGCGAGGATAACTAGAAATTCGCCAAGTGTGATCATATCATGTGATCATTTCAACACACTTGGCTGGCTGGCTAAGTAGTTGTACGGTGTCTTCCGTGGTCCAGGTGCCGGCACGTCCTTTTCGAGGCAACCCTACCAGTCCTGCCACCTCTGGCCTCGAAGGTGTTCTGGAGCAATGCTTTGCGGCTGCGGGAAGTTGTATCACCACTGGGTATTTGTTTGGTGGAAATGGGGGTACCTGCAGTTATCATCCTTCATGTTAAGTTGCAGTATAATAAAGATATATCAATCATGGTTAGTCATAAACCATCCATGTTTGGTGAATGTTATGCATGCGGGTGTTTCTCAAGCCATAGTGAACCCTCAAAGTTATGGCTGGGGTTTTTCTATAAAAGTTATGGCTGGTTTCTTACTATAAATGATCAATACGAAGGATGATAATTAGTGGTACCCCGATTTCAAGAAACCACCATTCTGTGGATGTTACACATTTGGTTGCCTGGTCAATATTAAGCATCCCAAAGATCAGTGGGGGATGTTCTCCAGGGCAGGGTACCCACCACCATTTAATCGCTCACCAGTGGCACAAGGGAAAGCATAGCAAGGTTTCACCGCCTGGTCACCGATGACTTGCAGGAAACCGGGGGCATGAAGAAGCATTGACAACCATTAAGAACCTTTGTGAGTCTTTGTATGATATATCAATGATATACCAATGGTTGATTGGTGACAACCATTCATACCAATGTCTTGATATTACATTATTGGTCAATTGTCGTCTCGACATATCAACAGCCATATACTTCCCCTCAACAACTCTCAAACAAGAAAACCATGCCATCAACGGAGTCTCCTTCCCATGATGACCACAGTGGATTCCAACCCATAGTATTATATTCTGTTTGTATTCAAACATGTAACACAGGAGCCGGCAGCCAGGTCCCCCATTTGGTCGAGCACATCGCTTCCACCAAAAGAACAACTGCATGGGAGTTCTGTCCAACGATGCGCGAAACTTCACCAAGAAGTACAACAAGGAAGGGCGGATCAGGGGCTCCAGGACCTGTGAGCTACTTGGGCTGTGCCATGGGAATAGCTAGAGATGGACTGACTAGAAATGGAATGAAATGGACGACACATTCTTCTCCCAGAATTGAGTGTGACATGGGAATAGCTAGGAATCGAGTGGGACACATTCTCTCAGAGAGTTTGGAGAAGAAAGCACCTGATTGGCTCTGCAGCCTTTGCTTTCGCCAAACTCGACACGAAATCAGAAGCTGTATGTGCATTGCTGAGACATCTAGCGCCAACTTGAGACGAGTTGAATTCGCCACACCCGCCTTGCCCCCAGGGCAGGTTGAGCATCATCTGTGAGAACAAGGTTCACTTCCACGGAACTGTACGCTATGCAGTGCCCTGGCTCTATCCTGGCCACCCTCTGACCGTCGATCGTATGATGATCAGAGGGCAATGGGCCACGATATTGTCATAACGAACCGTAACCAACCATGCTAAAATTGTGTAGGTGAACATCCCAACAGTTCGACAAGTTTGGTGATCTATGTGATATCGGCTCCCACAGCCCAAACGGCAGGTTGGGGGCCTTCAGCCAAAGAAAAACCTATGATTCATGGGATGTTCACTTGGGGTACAGGGTATTCACCCGCAGTTATGAGATTATTGCCGATCTTAGATCATTCCAAAGAATGTTCGATGCCATCCTTCTCACACTCTCACTTTTCTCAACAGATCAGCTTGACCCTCTGAGTTTCCTATTTATCTTGGGGACGGTTGGGCCAGCGGGGTCGACGAGAATGGAACAGAGATATTTGGGCAGTGTGGCAGCGTCATTTTCAGAGATGCATACTGTATATCCATAGCTGAAACTGGCCAACCCACCATCCATTGTGTTGACGTCCACCATACCTGCACATCCAAACGTACTAGAAATAAGTACCTCCCCCCCTATTCGTACTACAATTCATCCAAACGTCAAAAAATCATCGAAAATGATTGATTCGTACCACTTTTCTTGAGCTTGTCGACTTTTTGGAATTCATTCATACTACTTTTTGTGACAGTCCCTTAGCTGGCAACTTGACTTCCAACCAGCCCGGGTGTTTCTCGAGGAAACATATGCTGCATGGAATTACTAAGTACTCAGGGATATCTGAAGTTAATGCGCAGAAACATATATCCCTCAATCTGCGGTTTGATTGCAGGCAGGTAATTGCAAGCAGTTCAGAAGTTCTGCTCAATTCAACCTATCCCGATTGCAATTCATATTTGGGCGAACAAAAGGTCAACTGTTCACACTACAACTCAAAATTTGCACATGAATGGCAAATTTGGAGTGCAACTCGTGCGCAATTTATGTGCAACCGGTGCGCAATTTTCCGCAACTCATCGCAATTTTCAAAAGAAGTGCACTAGGATACACTGTCAACAATTGATGTGACAACTCTTTGGTGTCATGAGATGTTTTTGGTGCATTGCAGCTTTTTGACCATCCCAGTTATACAACAAGATAGCAAACCTGCATTACATGTCTGAATCAAAGCTGGGTTCCTTTCGGACTTTCCTCGAAGGGTTGAGGATATGACACATAGGATCAAGTGTCCCATTCGCCACCCCAAAACGTACGACCTCTTTTTGGCTCGTGCTACTTTTTTGGGATCGTGATACTTTGTGGCAATCCGTCAAGAAATTGAATCGTGCTACTTTTTTGGATGTCAATCAGATGTCTAGGTAAAGTGTTTTTGCTTCCCCATGTCGCCACTGAGGAGAGTTTGGTTTTGTCATAGTTTCTATTCTGTTTCTATTTTCTATGGTTCCCTCCCCAATGTCATAGGTGCTCTGGCACGTTTTTGTTCCTTCAATTTCTAGTTGTGTCGGCTTTTGCATGCACGGATTTGCTTTCGTACATCCTTCGTACCAAAAAATATCCTGCTTTCACTGGAGTTTTCACCAACATCCAGGTTCCACATGTGGATTTTCACCAACATCCAGGTTCCACATGTGGATTTTCACCAACATCCAGGTTCCACATGTGGATTTTCACCAACATCCAGGTTCCACATGTGGATTTTCACCAACATCCAGGTTCCACATGTGGATTTTCACCAACATCCAGGTTCCACATGCGGATTTTCACCGACATCCAGGTTCCACATGTGGATTTTCACCAACATCCAGGTTCCACATGTGGATTTTCACCAACATCCAAGTTCCACATGTGGATTTTCACCAACATTCAAGTTCCACATATGGATTTTCACCAACATCCAAGTTCCACATGTGGATTTTCACCAACATCCAAGTTCCACATGTGGATTTTCACCAACATCCAGGTTCCACATGTGGATTTTCACCAACATCCAAGTTCCACATATGGATTTTCACCAACATCCAAGTTCCACATGTGGACTTTCACCAACATCCAGGTTCCACATGTGGATTTCACCAACATCCAGGTTTCACATGTGGATTTTCACCAACATCCAGGTTTCACATGTGGATTTTCACCAACATCCAGGTTCCACATGTGGATTTTCACCAACATCCAAGTTCCACATATGGATTTTCACCAACATCCAAGTTCCACATGTGGACTTTCACCAACATCCAGGTTCCACATGTGGATTTCACCAACATCCAGGTTTCACATGTGGATTTTCACCAACATCCAGGTTCCACATGTGGATTTTCACCAACATCCAGGTTTCACATGTGGATTTTCACCAACATCCAGGTTCCGCATGTGGATTTCATGGCAAATCAGAAATTTCATGTGGTTTCACCAACATTCATGACAAATCCGATGAAACCTCCTGTGTTTATCCAACCACGCGTTGGGTGCACCCCGCTGCACCCATGCCTTCGCCGGCCTTCAAGGTGCAATTCACCGACGGAGAGCTCTGCAGCGCAGATGGAGCTGCTGGGCGTAGCAATGTGGCGAGCTGGGTCAAGGCTTTAACCAACGAATGGGGAGAATCACCAGGGATTTTTTGGGGAAAACAGTTAACCAACCATGTGGCGAGCTGGGTCAAGCAGTTAACCAACCAATCATGGGGGATAATGACCAACCAATGATAAGGAAAACAAGGGTTAATGATGGGGGAACCAGCCGGACTAAGGATTTTGACCCATAGCCATGTTGTGAGGTGTTTCTATTAATTGTTGGGTGTTTCTATTGAAGATTAACTATGCGTATGAATTGTGTTTGAGTCAAAAATGTATGAATGTATTGACTATCAATGATTGACATGTGATTATTCAGCAATAGTTGTAAGCAGTAACACTCACAGCCAAGCGGGGGGGACTTCCTTCTCCGGCAAAAGCCAGACACTGGGTAGGTTTCAAGACCTTCAAAATCCATTAGCCACGTACGGAGTTGCATTTGGTTTTGTCCATCAGTAGTAGCGAAGCGCTTCCACAATGGTAGTGGCCAGGGCAGAACTTTTGGAGAACCCATTTTTTTGAACATGGGTGACAAATTTGGATGTTTTTGATTCAGACATATCATCAAACAATCATCCATATGCACAATCATGCACGTATACACATAATTATGCATTATGTCACATACATAATTTGGTCGGCCCAGAGGATGCATTTCAAACATCCATACAAGCACCAACAACGAATACTTTGCTGGTGACAGGAGAACAAACCTAGTGTCGCGTGCAATGGGGATCCCATTGAGGAAATGAACACCGACTCCCATATGGAGTGGTAGTACCTGTCAGGCTCTATCAGGTTCTATCAACTACCAGCTATATGACTCCTCAAAATTTGTTTCCTGGTTCTGTGTGATCTCCCATGTTTTGAGTTGCTTGTTCATCAATGGGCACTCCTGGGCGGGTTCTTTGATGTTCTGATAGGCATTGCCCCCAGGTTGGCTTCATCCTCTCCTCTGACTTGCCATGCACCCGCAACATCCAGAAGATCGTGTCCATTTTCGCCAACCGCACTGGACGCATTTGTACCTTGCACCCGACGACGGGGCCACCACTGTTACCGAACTCGGATTCGCAGTTGACTGGGAGGCGCCGCCACCATTTCGATTCTTCTCAATGCTCGAAGTTTTTTCATCTATGGAGTGATACCACCACTTGTGGGAGTGGAACACTGACTGAGCAACTGTTGCGGCTGCAGGGGATGGAAGAAAAGCCCATTGGGACTGTGGTGATGTCACCAGCTGTTAAAAAAATTCAATGAGGTGGTGAGTGGTTTCAGGGGTCGCGCAGAGTCATACTATCTGTTCGGTGCTGTTGAAATGTGTTTTACAGTCCAAGCTCAATGAGCAACTATATTTGGCGAGCATGTTTTTGCGAGTGGTGGTTACAGCCTTCAGGCAGCATGCAGCATCGACTCCATGTCTCTCCCATTGGGCAACAAAACCATATTCTTGTTTTCAATGATGAGTTCATTTGCTATTCCACAGCATTGGCTCAACCTCCAAAGTGTTCTTTGATGCGTTTTGATTCTCATTCGGGCCTTGACACTGTTGGCCCCACAAAGATACTGGAGACAACCAACATATCAAAATGGGATAACATGGGGATACCAATTTTGGTGTATCCGACAAAAGGCACGGCCCAGATTGTGGATGCCCAGTTTCTCCAATCATCGTCATTTCCAGCAAGGAAACCAATGACTTTGGGTTCCTCTGCTTTGATTAGCACCTAGCTAAGACCATTTCAGAGTCAATGGTCTCCCTGAACACAATCAGCTTCCACGGGTGTTCGGGTCTTCCATTTTGCAGTCATGGCCATGCGTTACATTTGATCAGTCTTTTCTCAAGAAGACGGATAAGATGTGATAAGATTAAGATTGAGACTATTTTCCATGCTTAATTTCTAAGGTTACCTCAACATACCCCAACTGGTTATGCAGCAGCAGTGGCTTGTTCAAGGGAACCAGCCATGTCGTTGTTGGTTTGTTGGTTCACCAGCACTGCCAGCACCGCAGATCGTTGCTTTGAGGCATCCGAGTTCATGATGAGGTGACTCGATGCCCTCAGCGAGTGAAGTGCCTAGAGATTGGAGATTGGCTTGAGGCGCCTTCGACCAGTGGGAACCAGTGGGAACCAGTGGGAACCAGTGGGAACCAGTGGGAACCAGTGGGAACCAGTGGGAACCAGTGGGAACCAGTGGAACCAGTGGGAGCCAGTGGGAACCAGTGGGAACCAGTGACTACACAGGAGGTAACCTGGTTGGGTGCATTGATGGAAACCTGCGATTCGCCCAACCAGAACCTGCTAGCACACGAAGAAAATGATGAAATGAGAAGCACCTGCGATTACATTGTGAAATGTGCTCAAGCAACGATGTGTATATACCACATTTGAATCACTGGGGAAGCGAACGGGGTTCCACTAGCTACTGTACAAACCACCACTGTGTTTCTTCCTTCTTGACTTGCTACAGACACTGATGGGAATCTTCGCTGCTGATGCCTTTTCTGTGGTCGGTTTGTTACCATGGTTCAAAAGCTGCATGACAACTGGGGACCCCGACTTGAGGAACATGGGCGTAGGACTGGGGGAAGCCGTTCACTGTTGACAGCTTGCTGGCTCAGCATGGGAATCGCAAGCATCGCTGGACGTCGAAGGTCTGAAAGCCCACGCGTGCTCAATCAGTCATAGAGTCAGAGACTGTCATGCAACATATAGCATTGAACAATGTAGAGAGTAGTGAGAGTAGGGTTTCAGTCCAAATGATTCTACGCTAAACCTGCTAGATATCTACATGATAATGTATAGAACACTCCATTACTCGCAGTGGTTTTGGGTTTGACGGCTTCTGGGTCAGGTCAATGCGGATTTGGTGAACCAGACTGTGAGCTTCACGGTGTGGCCTCAGGCCTGTGTCGATGTGGCACCAACATCTTGTGGCCAAGCATGGCCATGGTTGCGGACCAAAACCCTGTAACTACCCTTGGTGAACATCCGAATGAACACTGTATTCCTTTTTGAGGTTCACTCAGGCGTCTGATTACCAAGCTCATCTGCAATTTCCAGTGGCAAACGTCTACTTGGGTGCAGACTTTTATTCTTAATCGATCTGGAAGATCTACTGGAAATCAGCAGGGGCTACAAGCTGCTGGTGGTCATTGGTAATACTACACTGTGGGTGAATGCGGTCCTGGAGCAAGGTCAATTTGATAGCCCCATATTTCTTTTGCTTGGCTCTAGTGCTATCCATTAGAATATGAGACCACTCCTGTACAAAGTGAGCGCTCAAGTGTCATGGGTTACTTCATTGGGATTCCGTCCGCTTGTAGCTATTTACGGATGGTATACAGTAAGAGACGCAAGAGTAGGTTCATTCAGCTCGATATCCCCTGGCTGCTTGAGTGCGGATCATGGGCTGCCGGGGCCTCAGGACGGATCTGAGCCTTCCTTTGCAACTGTTTCCTTCAAAGAGACCTTCCAAGATGTGCCTGGGCTCAGCGGTATTTTTTGGTGCGTCAGCTGCATGCAAGTCTCAGGCAAAGCACCCATGGACTATCAGCGTCAACTGGTGTTTCAGCTCTGGAACCATGAAATCCACTGGACCATCGGTGACTGGATCGTCTTTACATCGGCACACGGCTCAAAATCTTCAAGCCAAAAGGATAGCAGGTCATTTTGACTGACAAACACTTGCGAACCATCCAAATTCTTCAGATGCCTAGACATTTGCAGGTCCAAGTTAGATTTAGATTCATATTTCAGATGGCAAAGGTGAAAATTGGTCACATCCAGAAACCCCTGGCATGAACGGTACGGAAGCTAGCTGTAGCGAAGGGTACAAAGAGGTCTCAGGGCTGAAATTTCACACTTTGAAGGCGATTGAGTATTGTATCATACTGTGTTGTATTGTCCCCAAACATAGGTCTACGCACGACTTTCCACGCTTCAACGTCCCTCACAGTTTATCCCACACCTACTGTAACCCATTCAGAAACGAATATGATGCACCACAGCATGCACAGCGCTTGCACACCACAGCCACAACATAATGACAGACCATTCTTTGGCGATGCAATGAGCAACCCCTCACTGGCATGGTGAGCCCTACCAGTCGGCAACTACTCCAATTGCCAGTCATTATGATCTCACAAGTGACTCACCAATTGAGCAACGGAACGCACGGCGCAGATGCAATTTGATCATTTCTACCAGTAGGTGTTCTCAAGTGGCAAGCCTAAGCATCATTTATAGCCCATGTGGTAGCGCTATGAATGATAATTAGGCCAGTACAGTAATTACACTTAGTATACCTCATTCTTCGGTTTACACAGTCCATGTTTCCTCGGGAATGTCACTGTGAGCCCTGTAAACGTCCTTGGCTTTACATCCGCTCCTGACATGGCCCGCCTGGTCACCATGTGCTTGAAGAATTCCTCAACATATATGGTGAATCCTTGAATACGCATGACATTGTTGAATTATCATGGCCGGGACAATAATCACGCACCGTCAGCATGACGGCTTTACAGCATCACTTCATTGATTGTCTACTAACCTCGCACATGATTGTTCAACCATCTGCAATGACTCTAAATTATGATGTGTCAGCATTTTTCATCATCATGCTAAGCATGGCTATCACAAGCATGGATTTAAGATAAATGATGGATGGTGAACCAACATTTTTTTGCATTATAGCAAGCTCTGTTTATGTAAGCAGCAATTTCAGCAATAAGAATCCCGATCTAGTATTGAGAAGAATCAACCATTAGTAATATTTGTAGCCATCAATTGTAATGATTCTAACAGCCATGGTCCAATGGTTGTCATTGTTGCTTGATCATTGCTCATGATGATGACAACCATCATTATAACCATTGCAACCACCATGATATTCTTGTCAGAATTATAACACAATTATCACCATCGTGACAACCATTGGATAAATAACACTAACACTTATTACAACACACTTATCACCATCATATAACACTTATCCACTTACCATGATATAACCACACAACCATCTAACCATCATTATAACCATTCATCATTGGTCATGGATTCAACCACAATGATTCTGACCATTATCCAATAACTAACCATGACCATTATCCAATAACACTTTTAACCTTACACCACACTTATCATCACTAACTAACCACACTTATCACCATCATGACAACCATTCTAACCATGACCAGTGATCCAACCCCATCATGACTCACCTGGGCACTGCTGAGGCGCGTGGTCGCGTGAACGGCTTGCCGCGTAGCCCCTGTGGCACCTTGGTTGGTGACCGAGGTTCGGTGACTGCGAGGGAGGCGTGGCAGGGTGATGGTAACACCCAGGTGGTGATTGGTTTATTACTATTATATAATGGTTTCTATTAGCACTATGAATGGTTGCTATTAGCACTATGAATGGTTTTTATTATGAATGGTTTTTATTAGTACTATTAATGGTTTATTAATTGGTTCATTACTATGGATGGTGGGTTTATTAGTAGTCAGGTGGTGGTGGTCCCCTATTTTGAGAAACCACCAGGTAAACAAACATTGGAGATTCTCGGAACAGGGACCCCCCAGAAGGTCAACCAGAGGCTCGCAGTGGCGTTGGTAGATATGGTGTTTTTTGAGGGGCTTGGGAAACCGAGGGTGACGGGCACTCAATTCATGAAAAGCCCGATCAACAAAGCATCGGACTCCAATTGGTAAAGGCTTCAAATAAAACGGATAGCACCGTGCAATAAAAAAGGACTCATAACATGGAACATCATGGAACATTATGGAACTCATAATACGGGCTTTGGTCTCTGCCGAGATCGCCTTGCAATCCGGACTTTTTTTCTGTGATCGCGGATAGTAGGTCATAACCTACTCCAAGGCCACTTTGCGACCCACCTCATCAAAATTCGTAAGTTGTAAAAGCCGTTGTCTAAGCTTATACTCCGAACAAGAATAACTATGCCCGAGGAGTGGTGTATCCCCTTGGCAATTGAGCCTAAGAGCCTGCTACCACGTACAAAGTGCAGGAAGATGCCATCGGCCGTCAGACGGCGCGTCTGCAGTGTATGACCACATTTCCTGAATTATCAGCAAGAGTCCACTTAGAAACACCTGGTTGCCAAGATCAACTCAAAAATCCCCAAAGATTGCATCTACTATCATCTTATCCTTTTTAAACCGCAAAAACCTATAGCATCTAATCCTGGTTGAAACCCAAAAAAGCCCATCAGACACGAAGAAAACAGGAAAAGATCTTATGAATAATAACTTTCGTTTTCATGATAGTTATTTTGGAATGAACGCAGAACAAAAACATGACTTTTCTGCAGCTGTGAATGCTGTGACTTTCCTCCCAGGTTTCCTGGCGGTCGTGGTGAAGCACGTTGGTGTCTCCGTGAATCTGGGCTCCTGAGGCTGGGAGGCACATGCGGAGTGCCAGTTTTGCAGGGAAGATCATGAAAGATCATGAGAGAAAACCGATTTTTCATTCGGTTTCATCCCTCCGATTTCGAAGTTGCAGCAGCGGGGCCGGTCGTGACCGTCAGTGGTAGTGAGTGCGGTGGCAGCTTGGGAGTTGCTCCGACACATGTGCTGACGACTGGCGAAGTGAAAGCCTGTATGCTAACTCGGTGAGAGCATCGAACCCAAACATCCAGGGCTTACACGTATGTCTATGTATCCAATTCTATCCTGTCCATCTATCTATCCAATTACATTGATTTATATCGTTTAGGTACTTGTATGTACATGCATGCAATGTGACGTGCCGTTACGTGATGTTGACGTAGTCTAATCCAATGCAATCAAGAGGAATGAAAGTGAAAAACTGTATTCATGTCGAAGTGATACAATGGTATGGAATAGAACACGGAGCATTGTAGCTGTAAAGAAATGTAGCGGAATGAAATGGAGTTTTGGAATGTAAGGTAACAGTATATTGTAATAGGAAGGAAAGTGAGTGTACGTAAGGTCAAAATTCATAAAATATCATGTAGCGTAGTGTTCCGTAGTCTGCTGTACCCAACTTTGAAGTACTGCACTATGAACCATTGTACATATTGTACTGTGCGGTACTGTCTTGCACTTGAAGCTTTGTAGTGTAATGCGATTTCATGTCAGGTCATGTGATTGAGAGTAGTCTTATGTAGGGTAGTGTAGTGTGATTTAGTGCGAAGTAGCACAGTAGAGAGAAGCCTGTGTGGTCGAATGCAAGGTCATTTGATGTATGTAACGTCATTTCATGTATGTAATCATGTATCTCACGCTCGTATTGTATGTAAAGCATGCCATGTATGCTGTGTTTGTGATTTATGTAATTACTGTATCTAAAGTCCTGTCATGCATGTCATATATGTATTGAATATATGTGATTGAAATATGTAATGTCCGCAAGAGTGCGTAGACAGTATATTGGATTTTAAAACATCAGTGCCCACATAATGTTTTCCTTGTTTGCAAGCGCATGTGTCCGGTGTAAGTGTACTGTGTAGGTGTACTGTGTAGGTGTACACTGTGTAGGTGTACACTGTGTAGGTGGACTGTGCGGGTCTACCGTGCACATGTATGTGTAATCTATGGTGAGAATGTCAAATGTGCAATGTGTAGTTTGAAATTTGCAATGTGCGAAGTGTGGTGTACATTGTGTAGTGTGTGATGGTATGTATGTATTTGTGGTGTTTGCCTAAATTTTGATGTAATGCGATGCGGTGTGATGCCCTGTAATGCAGGGCTATGCAATGAGATGTAATGTAGTGGAGCGAAAGGTCATGTACAAAATGTATGTCGTGTATGCGATATACCATATGCAATGTATGTATTATTGAAGGTAGTGTGTGTGTGTGTGTGTGTGTAATGTGTGTGATGCATGTCATGTATGGAATGTATGCAATGGGTGCAATGATCATTTGCCAGAATCGACAGCACAGCTGCAGAATTTTTCCGAGACCTATCGGACAAAAGC
This sequence comes from Symbiodinium kawagutii, assembly GCA_009767595.1. Classification (NCBI taxonomy): domain Eukaryota; class Dinophyceae; order Suessiales; family Symbiodiniaceae; genus Symbiodinium; species Symbiodinium kawagutii. The sequence continues at coordinate 154,334 of VSDK01023660.1, forward strand.
GATAGAAACCAGGAACGTTTGAAGAACCCAGAGCCAAACTTTAAAAGGTGTCCTTCTGCAGAGCGACATGGAATTAGAATGAATGAGAATAGTGTTTACAAAGTGATATAAATGCTGCCCTGAACTGTGGGTAGTGTTGGGCATGAGACATGTATTTTTTCACCGTGCTGGTTGGAACCTGAGGTGTGTTTGCGTCAAGTGGTTGGATGTTGAAGACTCCCCCTGGCAAACTATGTCCCTCAGGCAATTCATTATTGAATGCTAAAGGTTTGCCATTTGTTGAACAAAATATAATATATAGTTACAACTCATTTGCAATTGAGGATGGCTGGAGCCCTTGCAAGCCGATGGAGTCTTGCACAAGCTAAGGAATGCCAAGGGATTGTTCGGACTCTTGCACTAAGACTCTTAGACTCGACACCTATCGGCTTTCTGATCGATTGATGGCTTTCGTGATCGATTGCGAATGTTTGATTGGCATTTTGAGTGGCATCAAAAAGCCATCGGCTGCAAAAGCAGTGCAGCAGTTCCCAATCAGCGGAGTTGCATTTCGGCAGATTTTCGATACCTGTGGGTGTGCCAATTGATGGTGTGCTCAAGAGCGGAAGCTACAAGTTTCAAAATTGATCTGCAAAGAGAATGACGGTCCTCTCAGAACATTAATTCTTGGGTTTCCGCATTGATTCATGGCTTCCGGTTCATGGATCAGAAAGGCAGGGGACTGTTGTGGCCGCCTCTTTTTTGGTTACTTACTGCTTCACTTATGTCCATCGGCTTCACTTATTTTCATAAATCTTCAAGGGACAAACTTAATACTTATTATTCTAGAGAGGAGCTACCTGTTAGCACGGGATTTTAATGAGTTTGAGCTTACTTGATTGCCTTTTTGACACCAAGTATTTGTATGTATATATTATATACAGTATATAATTAGTTTTTAATATTGTGAAATGTTGAATAAGCATTCTTTGTAAGAATTGATTATAGTAATGAAAGCTAGCAACGTCTCAGCTTCCTAAGTTTGTGGAATTAATTGGCCCTTGTATGCCCTTGTGCAGGATTTATATGTGCATGTTATCAATATTTTAATATTCTAAATGTGCATGGGTTCTAGTGGGCTGATTGTGCTATTAATCGACTTATGAGCTGCTCAAGTAAACTAGGATGAGAGTATGACTATCTACTAGGTAATGCCATATATATTTTTTGTAGTACTAGCTAGTGGGGAATAAGTGGATGGGTTCTGTTGGGACTCAGATTGTTGAAGTAAATTGGGGCAGTTCTATTAGCTTCCTCTTACGTGAAGGTACACATTTTATTTAGTCTATGATGTTTGATACTGGGTTGAAAGCTGGGGCAGTTATATCAACTTCTTTGTGCTGAGGGCAGAGTTACTATCTAGACTATGATTTCTGCAAATTAAGCTGAAATCTGCTGGCTTGACACTGTCTATTCATTGTTCATTCTAGTTCAATGATTTAGTTAATATTTAAGATGGAGCATTTTGCCATTTTATACACAGTACTAAAATCTATAATGACACAATTTTGAAAGTCCATGTAAGTCCATGTAAGTTATTTTCTCCATCCTGTGGGTATAACTCCCAAAAGACTTCAGTCAGTAGCCAACCTATTCCAGTGAACTATAAGTAGCTAATAGATTGCTGCAATAGCTACAAGCTACCATAAGCAACTACAATACTATCTATTGCTGTATGTATTATCAAAATAAAATCGAACAATACATGCAAAAACAGCATGATTGCCAAGGTATCAACATTCGACATGGTGAGTACCAGTACAGTCTTTCTAGGTAGTATGGAACCAGTAGCCTGCTGTCCAATTGTTTGTATCTACATAACAGGTACATAATTTGTAGGTATATAAGTTTATGGAACAAATACGATCATTGAGATTTCTGGCAATACTATACAAAATAATCAAAAATGATAGTATTTAACCAATAATATTGTAATGAATTATTGATACTATAGCCACAATGATTGCTTTTGAGTGACCATGAATGGCCATGAAACTAAAGGTAGCCATAATAACCACACTATCAGTAACCATCCAAATTGATTTGAACCAAATAATGTTGATACCGTTACATTTGCCAAAGTGTTAAGGCCTCATCCAAAAGGACCGGCTTGGTGTTGATACATGTTTTGGTTGTAACGAAAACAAAAAAACAAATAAAACCAATGCTTTGGAGACTAGTTTGAAAGGCGCCCTGATCCAAGTCCTGAAAGTGTGTTTTTTTTGCTTTTTGGTTCCAGGATTAATCCAGATTTCCAGTAGATTGCCAGAATTAATTTCCTTTTGGTAGAGATTGGCTGGCATTGGGTGAAAATTGAAGACCTTATTGTTTACAAGGCCTCAATATGCTACTACAATTGACTGCTGCAACAACCAAATGTTACAAGAATCACAATGGGGGTAAGTAGGAGCTTCATAAGAGTGAAATTTGGACGGCCACAACAGTCCTTCGTGGTCCTTCGTGATCAGAAATTGCGTCGCTGAATCACGATGGCCGATGGCTGACCAGCGCCATTGACCCTCTGCAGCATGGCCAGACTCATCATTGACCGCACTGATTTTGCGTCACTTTTAGCTGCATGGAAGCTGAGATGGCCAGATTCCCAAGAAAGGTCACTTGAAAAAGGCTGCATGGGCTGCATTTCAATGGTCACAGTTTTCATGTAAAAGATAGGTGGATAAGAACAGCCGGTGAAAGCTGGTGAGATAATCTAGCGTAGATGGCATCCCCGCAAAGGATCTGAATTTGTTCCTATACAAAGCGGCACGAGTTTATTCCAGAGTCTACAGCACTTCATGCTTTGGCGTTCCTTCATGATACCTCCGCCTGGAATCCCAGGCTGTACGATAGTCCCGTGTCATTTTCTTTTTGTTGTTGTTGTTGTTGTTGTTGTTGTTGTAGTTGTTGTTGTTGTTGTTGCTTTTGTTGTTGTTGTTCTTGTTGATGCTGTTGTTGACGATGTTGTTGTTGGTTGTTCGTTGTGATTTTATCTTTGTTCGTTGTTCGTTGTTATTTGTTCTTTGTTCTTTGTTCTTTGTTCTTTGTTGTTGTTGTTGTCGTTGTCGTTGTCGTTCTTGTTGTCGTTGTCCTTGTCGTTGTCGTTGTCGCTGTCGTCGTTGTTGTTGTCGTTGTTGTTGTTGTTGTTGGTGGTGGTGGTGATGGTAGTGGTGGTGGCGGTGGTGGTGGTGGGGTTGTGGTTGTGGCTGTGGTTGTGGCTGTGGTTGTGGTTATTGCTGCTGTTGCGGTTGCGGTTGCGGTTGCGGTTGCGGTTGTTGTGGTTGTGGTTGTTGTTGCTGTTGCTGTCGCTGTTGCTGCTGGTGTTGTTGTTGTTGTTGTTGTTGTTGTTGTTGTTGTGGTTGTGGTTGTTGTTGCTGTCGTTGCTGTTGCTGCTGTTGTTGCTGTTGTTGTTGTTGTGGTTGTGGTTGTTGTTGCTGTTGTTGTTGCTGTTGCTGCTGTTGTTGGTGTTGTTGCTGTCGTTGCTGTTGTTGCTGTTGTTGCTGCTGTTGTTGTTGTTGCTGCTGTTCGTTGTTGTTGTTGTTGTTGTTGTTGTTGTTGTTGTTGTCGTCGTC
>VSDK01023660.1:157957-176377 GCA_009767595.1 Symbiodinium kawagutii
GTCGTCGTCGTCGTCGTCGTTGTTGGGGCGGCGGCGCCCGTCTCGGTGTTGGCAATTCTTGTAGTCTTGCTGCTTCGTTGTTGTTACTCCTTTCGATAGAGTCGGGGATCGAAGCATTTGCAGTGAATCATGCTTGGTCACTGGCCAGAAAGGGTATGAAGCAAAAAACAAGAGAAACATATACTGAAAGGGTGACCCCTGGCAACGACCTCAGACTCATCCTGGACCGATTGAATTGCCACAACATGTGCATCACTGGCATCGCCTGGCCCATCCCCAAATGATCATTGTCAGGAGGGTAACCAGCCAGCGAGTTGGGGGTACATCATTGACCCCAGAATGTGTATACATTACATTCGGATACACAATGCATGATATACTTCGCTTCTGTCATCTTGTGGGACCCACCATCCTCAATGGATACATGAATATTGTTTCAATGGATCACACAAGACCCATATATTTCGACATTGCGATAGACTGATCAGGCAGCCATTTGGATGATGAGATGACACTACTTTCTGGCTTTGAAGCCTTGGATCACTTGGGATTGGCCATCTTGCTGAAGCTGTGGATTTGCTATAGCTTGCTGCTGTTACTCTGCTCATCCAGTTTTGCACGGATGTCCGTTGCGGACGAGGACTGCCTCTGGCACAGATGGCATTCATGGGCTAAGCTCCAGAGTGTGTATAGTCGCAGAGAGAGTTCAGACCCAAAGGTTTTGAATCCATTCAAGGTAATGGCATCTTCGAGCCGAAGAAAAGGTAGGCCGCGGGTGGGACATCCTGGGATCCAGAGTTTCGGAGAGTGATATCCTCTCGGCCCACAGTGTGATTGTGGTTGGTACTTTCTTTTGGTGATCGTCAATGGGTCCTGAAGTCACTGCTTCCTGGAACTTTTCTGGACGTCTTTTCATGCAGTAGCAGATGAAATCAGAAAAGTTCTACTGCACCTGTGAAATTGTTCTATGGCAGATTTGTGTTTATATAATTGTTTGAATCAGCCTTTTCATTCATTCCCTCTTTTTGTTCAATGCTTTGAATCTTTCTCAGGTATTCACCTGGGAGGGCATGGACTTGAACACTGGCACTCAGCCATTGATTCTTATGAGAGGTTCTAAACTCCCGGATTGTGGGTCGTCGTCATGCCGTCATCATCTATTCTGGGAATTCCCGTCAATCCAAGGGCAGACATCTTGAGTCTGAGTTTTATTGAGTTGAGTTTACGACTGACACTCCTAGATATTTGCGTTCGAGTGCAGCAGAGATTTTTCCGCAGCACCCTTTTGGTTGTGCAATTTGACGTCACTTTCCGTGGCTGCACCACGTCGTGTTTGCACCTCAGATCTGGCGTCTGCAACGGAAGGTGTCAGGGCAGATGCACGTTTCATGAAACGGGTAGAATGCTATGATTGATGCTGGTCACTACTAGTTGTTTTCAAGTGGATTCATTGTGGTGAAAAGCTTGCTAACACTTGATCATGTCGATACTGGCTTTTAACAGTTAGCAAGAATGATGGTAACATAAATAGTGGATGAACGGTTGAGAATCATCAAACAGAACCGGCTATTATTGTTTGTGTGTTATCCCCCATAGTTAACCACTATTAACCACAGTTGAGCATAGAAAATCCATGAAATCCCAGGGTTGCCCTGTATGGGTTAACAGTGGTGACTAGTTCCGGCTACTCGTTGCAACCGTTTGCTGTAGCGGTGCTCCCTGGCTTGTTGCATAGCCTTGCTGTGGTTTCTAACTATCACTCATAGTTGTCGTTGAGGAGTGATATGGTGACCTAACTATTCATTGGTTATCATCAGCAATGTTGAGATATTGTTACCTAACAATCATGGAACAAGAACAAGACTGCAACAGAAGAAAAAACAGAAAGACAGAGAGGAGAAATGCGAACGGGAATAAATCAGGTGAATAAATGTGAGTATCTTCGAAGCAAAGAAGTGCCCCATCTACGCTGCAAAGTCTGCGCAATGACACTGACAGTCCCACATTTTCCCGCTGGTAGGGCAGAAAGGCTCCTTATTCGGTGGCGTTTTACTGGCCCTTCGAAGGCTGATGCATGCGATTGATATCTATTGAGAACCACCATGACTAGTAGTTGTTTCACCACTGTTGTTTGTCATCCCCTATGATTAATCAACCATGATATCAATGATATCTATTGATCTCTATTGATTGGTGTATTTCTTATGGCGATATAATGACGTTTGCATTGCGGATATCGTGTTGATGTGTGTTGACTGACCTGAAAGGAATCTCAACATCGAGCGCCGCCCCTGAAGCTCCTCTGAACTGGTCTCCCGGGTGGGGGTGCCCCCGCCGTACCGCAGCTGACGCATGTTGCACCATGCAGAGTGGCAGCACCAGTCAACGACTTGGCGTGGTGAAGTCCAAATCGAAATCCACAAAGGTATCGACAGGTGATTTGGAGGTGGGGCTTGGGTGGATCTTGATATTGCTTGACCCCAAATTGTAAAGGTGCACATGTCAACATGGACGCATGTCATATCTATTTTACATATATATATATAAATATACAAATATGTATATGTATACATGCATGAAGTGCAGGGTTTCTATGGTTTTGATACCAAGTGGTCACCCAAATGGAAGGCAACGGGTTTTCCCTTTCAGGTCATTTTCTTGATGCACAGACATGGGCACCGGACCCAGAGTATTGGAATGGGTCACAGACCACCATCAAATGCGAGGAAGATACCACAAGTGACTGGGTTGGTTGGGAAAATCTGCAAGAGACCCTTGTATTAACCACCAATTGCTGTATGTGGTGTTCCTCTAGATTTTGGTATGAACCATGTTTCGGAACAAGTGGATTGACAGCTTGCAGCTGTCCACAGGAGGGTGGTATCTCAGCACGAATCCAAAACCTCGTGGACTATGTCATCACTGGCGACTTTCGAGGCACTGATGGTCTGAATCCGCAGAGTGTAGTGGGAGGAAGGGGCCCCAAAGTCCTGCCTGTTGAAAGAGTTGTGTTTTTATCAAAACATGTCTGAAAGTGCAAGGCCTGGAGTGTGTGAACACAAGTTCTAGACTACTTTAACCATCTAAAAACTACACTTTCTTTGGGGCTTATCACAATGAACTGGACACGATGTTGCCAGACCTTGCTACCGTAATTTCATTTGGACCACAGTCCAGAATTTCATAATATCTGACTTGTTTGCCTTTCCGTCACCAGCAGAACACGTTGTGCGGGGTCCAGTTTGTGTCTCGCCAGGGCTCTTCAAAGCTTGCAAGTATGGCTTTGTGAACTGCTTCAGGGACCTTCAGGAGCGCTATAGCAACTTTACAAAATGGATGCTTTGGATCTCAAGCTATGGCCAGCTGGGTCAGCCGCAGTTCACCAACCAACGGCTTCATGGGGGATAAACACCAACAAAAATAAGGGAAAACAATGGTTAATAGTGGGGGAACCAGCCAAATATGACCCCTTTGCAACCTCCCACGCTTCAAAAAGTCTCATCTTGGGAGCAACCAGCATCCGGTCTTTCCTCTTTTGTTTAGGCGATCATTTGTGGTGACTTGCGAGTTCACAGTAGGAAATCGCTGTTCTTTCTCCGAAGGTGTCGGTGTCAGGAAAATTCAGGAAAGCAGTTTCATTTTTTTGTTTCTCCAGGCTTTCCTGAGATTGTCAGCCTCGGTCAGCCTGGTCCTAAGGATTGCCGTCCGAAGGAAAGAGCACGAGCAGAGAGCAACGGACAGGTCTCTGGAGCATCCATATCCAAGAATACGCTCGCTGGTGAACAGCAACTTGGAACATGAGGAGGGAATAATGTTGGTTTCTGATTAGTATCTACCTGTTGGTTTCATCTATTTTCATTACTTTAGGGGGGGTTACACTAATCAGAAACCAACATTAATAGAGAAAACCGATGGAAACCTGGTCGCCTTGCACCGCAAATTTTGACATTTTGTGGCCCATACCGCATACCTTTGTTTTTGGCCAAAGCTGACGTCCGCACGAGAAAACTCGGCTACTAAAGTGGTGCAATACCGTACTTATCCAATGGAGTCCTGCAACTCCGAACATCATTCTTTGTTGACCTGGGCCATCATCCAACGCTAAAGAAAGATTGGATTATGGCGAATGGATTCCTAAGCCAATTCAAACCCAAGCAATGCTAGTAATTAATCCAAATTGACTGTGCTCATTGGCATCGAAAATGAATGAGTCTGAGTTTTTATTTGTGGTTATCGAGTTCATAAAATATGGACAGCATGGATGGAATACATGCTCCATTGTTTTCGCGCTTCCCTATTTTCCTTGATCTAAATGGGATTCCAAGTATCTCCAAGTATCTCTAAGTATGTTTTACTGTGGAAAAGGATGACGTTTCCACTTGCTGCTTCCTGGGGTTACCTGATGTCCCAGCGAGGTCCTTTTGTAGGTAGCTCCTGGCATGTCCCAGCTGTCATTGGTCGGTTCACTGATCTACTCGGTGTTACCCCACTGATGACAGCCATGGCCACCGCCGTCAGGCAACTGCTTCGAAATCGTTGGAAACTTCGTCATTTTCTGCAACACCTTCGTGGTGGGGTGGCAGGCCGAGAAGACGCCAAGGAACACGACGGATCAAGACAGAGCCTTGCCATCCTTGAAAACGCTTCTCCCATGACTCCCAGGGCTTCCCAACAAAAATGACTCGACTTGAGAAGTGAAACCTGAGCCGAAGATTGACTTATGCAGAGATCTAGGAAAGATGTGGGGAGCACCGAAAGATCAGCCGAAGGTCTTGCAGCGACCTTAGGGATCGACAGCTGGGGCGAGGTACCAACGAGTGTTTGATACCATGCTTAGTGAAGGGACCGGAGAGAACTATGATGGTCCAGTTGAAAAGATGTGATGCTTTGGGGCCTTTTGGGGGCCACCAAATAGAGGCATGGGATGTCGGATCTCTGACAAACCAGGACTTTTTCGTCAGGGTTAAGAACCATTCTGCGTTCTCAGTCCACTTGGATGTTGTTTGTTGAATATATGTGTTTTTTATTCTCGTTTCATTCCCACCCTTTGGAGAGAGAATCTTGATCCCTAAATCAGAAACTGTCCCAACAGAATTAGACGAGTAGGTGCACTGGTTGATGGTGGTTGATGTTCTTTATGAATCCACCATACACCATAATCCACCCTTACCTGGACTAGTATTTGGTTAGTCGAGATCGGGGCTGCGACTCTGCGTCCAGGATTGCTGTCCACCATTTTCGAGAATTTCTTCACCTTTGCTTTCGTGTTTGAACTGTCAATGTCAACCTTGTGCTGGGGCTGGACGTACTTGGTGAAGCGCGAGATTCTTAGCGAAAGACTGGCGAAGCTGTTCTGTAGACTTTGGTTTGATGAAAAGTTCATGAGTTTGTTTCCCCCTGACTCTCCTCGCTGCTGCCATTGAAAGGAAGGCGGTACCATGGCCATGACAGGCACTCAATCTCAGTAAAATTGTGATAAGGGGTTGGAATATGTTGGAATTTTCGTAAGGCTTAGTGAGGATACCATAGTTCTAGTACGACAAATGTGGTTTTTAAACTGGTTTGGGACATTTGGAAATCAAAGCTCAGGGAGATTGCTCTGTTTGGTGGGATGCTTGGACACCGTTAAGCCTTATAAATGCAGAAGCCACTTGAATCACACTGGCAGCACTTGAATCCAAGATTGAATCATCGTTTCTTGGACAATGCTGCGAGTGTGATTCAACAGTTGTCATCATTATGTATTTATTTGAACATGTGGGTCCGTCCAAAATGGTGTACCCCCGAAACTGGATTATCTATCTAATGGTTAGTAGGTACCCGGTACCACTATTTATGGACGACCCCATATGGCTGGAAGACTTTTGAATGGGCAGGATACGCACGACAATGAACGATCCCATCATTGTCGTTCTGTCAAACTTGGACGGCCACAGGCATCCACCCTCCCGACAATGGTCATTTGTTCTACATGAACCGGGTGAAGAAGCTACAGTCATGCCCTATCAGAGTCATGCTGATCATCATCAATCATCATTCATCATCATCAAACATCATCAATCATCATTCATCATCAAACATCATCAATCATCATCAATCATCATCAAACATCATCACTCATCATCAATCATCATCAATCATCATTAATCATCATCAATCATCATCAATCATCATCAATCATCAATCATCAACATCATTAATCATCATCAGTCATCATGAATCATCATCAATATCAATCATCATTCATCATCATCAATATCAATCATCATCAATCATCCTCAATCATCATGAATCATCATCAATCATCATCAATCATCATCAATCATCATCATTCATCATCATCATCATCATCATCATCATCATCATCATCATCCAATCAAACAATCAATCCATCCATCCATCCATCCATCCATCCATCTATCCATCCATCCATCCAACCAACCAATCAATCAATCAATCAATCAATCAATCAATCAATCAATCAATAATCAATCAATCAATCAATCAATCAATCAATCAATCAATCAATCAATCAATCAGTCAATTATCATCAGCATCATCATCATCATCATCATCATCATCATCATAATCATCATAATCATAATCATCATAATCATAATCATCATAATCATAATCATCAGAATCATAATCATCACAATCATCATTGTCATTGTCATTGCCATTGTCATTGTCATTGTCACCAAGCATGCAGGAATTGGCTTGATGTTTTCCTCGTTTTCTTGGGTGTGCTCACTACCTGGATCTTGGGACCCTTTGGCATCGAGGCGAGAGGTGCGGATGGATCCCAGGAAGCTGGTAAGGATGGGAGCTGACTCCCGTAGATTCACGGGAGATATCGGGTAATGTCAAGCTAGTATTGACATTTTCTTCAAATCATGGGTACTAGTATTGATAATTCCCCCCAATTAATCAACCCCTCCTCCCCAGACTCTGGCCAATACTAAGGTGAATTACTTGCGGATTTTTCCCCCTAATAGCTTGCATCTACAACCCCCCCCAATGAATCAACTTCATTTGGATCCCCAGATTTTGGTAACGGTTCTCTCGATCAGGTAAAATGGCTGATTTTATGGCTGCTGGAACACTCATCATGGTTCCACCCTCCCCCCCTTCATGCTGGAGCTGGATCGCTGACCCAACCCCCCATAGTTTTCATGCTTGTTGAAGGGTTTACCTATGGTATCCTAAGGTCCCCTAATCTAATCTTCATGGCTGTTGATTTCTCATCTCACTCTTGGGGGTCATTAATTGGGGGTTGTCCTACTTGTTGTCCTAGTCCAAACCTTCTGAACCTTACTGACCTACAGGGGGCGTTCTTAATCCGGGCTTGGCACTAGAGGGTCAGGCCAGGTGCTGGTTCCCCAAATACTAAATATGACTAACATATAACAACCCTGTAGGGTGGGCGAATGAACCCCTGGAACAAGGGTGCGGAAGCATGCACGAAGCATCTTCGCAGTCATCATCCAGATGCTTCCGGCGCCGCTCATTCCTGTGTTGAGGTGGACTTCCTTCGAAAGCTCACCGCTTTGAGAACAATGCGTTTCTTGGATGACTGTCACGAGTCACGAGATCTCTATTTCCAACAGGAGTACCTCGCACCCCCAAGCATCCCAAAGAGGCAGCATTTGAACTAGATGGAAGCCAGCCACTTTGCAGACAATTTATTGACAACCCCCTACCGCTTCAGCCTTTGTTTTCCTGGAGATGGGTTCCACCAGTTGGGACTGCGACGTGGAGCAACAGGGTAGCTCGCTAAGTCAAATTGATTTGCCGAAAGCGAGCTGGGGAAAGGATTATCTAATGCATATATAGTTTACTAAGTTCAACAGGTTCAGAAGTGCCATTTCAAGTTTAAGCCTAAAGTATTTTGAATGTACTCATACTCTGAAGATTTAGTAAGCTACCCACCATCATCAACGCACCCAGTCGTATTTGCCCGCGCCGAAAATGCAATTGCTTTCCCGTCAGATGAGTATCCAAATTTGACGGCCACAAGAGCTACCAAGTAGTCCCAGTCAAATTTTTCGTGCGTCTTAGTCTCAATCGTTCAGTTCTCTTCGAAATTGGAACGGTCACTGTCTTCAACGGTACATCCTATGCTTCCAGTTACCAATTATAGTAACCAGCTGGTTTCTACCATTGTTGGTGAGGGCTACCTACTATTTCGTGGTAACTGGTTGCGCATAGGGACAGGAGTGTTGCCTTGGAAGTTGTGCTCGCCATGATCGAGTCTCACGACCTTGGTGTGCATCAATCCTTGATCGTTGAAGCTCCAACATTCGTAGCCGCTAACTGGGAGATCGATACGAAGGACTTCCCCAAATCACATTCTAAATTGACATAATGAACTGGCGGATGGTGTTCAACATTTTTGTTCGCCCAAATCTGTTCACAAATAGTTGGTTGACAAACATGTTTCATGACGGGCTGGTTCAACCACCAACCGGATGACATGCTGAACCAACTGGTTTCAAGGGTTGGATCTTTGCACGAAACCACCAATGAGATTTAGCGGGTGATTTTTCATAGGACTTGAAACCGCCACCAATCAGTTGAACCAACAAATGTAAATCCAGCAATGATGATTCTTAGTCAATATTAAGCATGATTAACCATTACGAACCATGATTAATTAATCATGATTAATCAGATATGATTAACCATTCTTAACCACTGGCAAACCGCCATCAATGACCCGCATCACCCGCCTTTGTGTGGTGCTCCACCGCTATATCTCGGCGCTGAGGTTTGATCCGCTTAGCGCGAGCCGTGCGGCTGCGCCCGGAGTTCAAGGAGATGTGGGCGCTGATGAAAGGACTCACCGAAAGCGGTGAGACTTTGCAGCTCGGAGGCGTTTTCTGTGGGAATTCTTCGATGGTTTTTTGGGGATGGAGGTGTGATCGAATGGAATCAATGCATTTTTATACATAAACATAACATATCTTTATATTTCTGTGTATACTTAGATATACAGATATATACTGTAGATATACAGATATAGATAGATAGATCGATCGATCGAATGATCGATAGATAGATAGATAGATAGATAGATAGGTAGGTAGGTAGGTAGGTACTGTAGATAGATAGATAGATATACATATGTTCATACTTTTTCATGTGTACATATGTTGGTTAAGCATATAGATTTTCAAAAAAGATCCACACAATCTGAATTATGTTAGCTCTATTTGTAGATAAGAATGCATATCAACATTCAAATGTTCATATGCTCTTCTTTGAGAACAGTTTCAGCTCACTTCCAGAGCGAGCATCTATGGTCACTCGCAAGTTCAGGCAGCTTGAGATAGATCTCCCATTCTAGTGCGTTGTTGATTGGGAGTGATGTTTTGTATTTGTCACCACTTCAAAGTGGTTCGAAGAGAGTAGAGTGGATGCTGAATGGGAAAAAAGGCATAGCATGGCATAGCTTGCAAGCTAACTTTCCGGAAGCACCCTGCATTTCTAGTGATTCAATCGTGGATGTCGATGGGGCCATGCCTTCGATTTCGGCGCGGGGCCATGTACGCCGAGGTTTTGGACCTATGTGATGATCGCATGTGTCCTGTACTTCTTCGCAATCATCGCCACCTCTTTGATTGGCAAAGCGGATGCCTTCAAAGATGACCCTTTGGCTCAGGAGAACACCAGCAGCATGCTGTAGCACTGTGATGCAGGGGCTTGGCCATAGATCTTTGGGATCTCCCCCGATCTTCCCATGGTTTCCCTGAAAATCGGAGGTATGACCCACCTAAGTGCCAAGGGGGATGCTCTAAGTATTTTTGAGGATGAAAGACGGTGAGTTCCATGGGCCAGTCGCATTTGTGTCGAGGACTGCAAAACCATCACACACACGTCACACACACACACACATTCTCATATGGACCAGCCATTCTGTTCATTCACGAGCCGCCCAAACTTGCAAAGTAGGCTTTCCTGGCCGAACCCTTCAGAGTCAACAATGTGTCAATGAAAGATCTCAAGACCAAATGGATCCCAAATACAGATCTTGAACACTTCTATATCTCATATATATATATATAGATATATGTACATGCATTTGCACATAAATGTATGCCACAATCATATACATATGCAATTGTATGCATATGTGGGTTGCACTTTCAAGACAATTGTAGCACGGGGAGCCGTGCAAAGAAATGGCAAGATTTTGGCTGCTCGGATCCTTGCCAGGAGTATTTTGGAGATGTTTTGCGCTCGATGCTCTCCTTGTTCCAAGTGATGACTCTGGACAGCTGGGCGTCGGGCTTCGTCCGGCAGTTGATGGACATTCAAGTGTGGACTGGAGGACGTGGAAGGGAACATGCCGGGCTTAGGAACCAACCAGAGGAAGATCTACAAGTGTAAGTAGCGGGGGTTCAATTGAGAGATCCTGGCCATGATATGGTTTAGTTGCTGATTCGTTTGTTCCCCATTTCAGGAACCATGCATTTAGATGTCCATTGGTGGGTTTGGACTAGCCTTGAGAATTGGAGTCATCAAAAACACTGCGATGCGGTGAACGTGGTCCAATTTGACCGGATCACGACCTTGTCGCGAGTTGCATGTCTTCTTTGCTTGCTACCATGGCTCCTCAAAGGGCAGAGAGCTCGTTTACCATGTCCCCTTTCTTTCTTTGTTTGTTTGTTTGTTTGTTTGTTTGTTTGCTTGCTTATTTGCTTGCTTGCTTGCTTGTTTGCTTGCTTGTTTGGCTTGCTTGCTTGCTTGTTTGCTTGCTTGTTGGGTTTGCTTGCTTGCTTGCTTGCTTGCTTGCTTGCTTGCTTGCTTGCTTGCTTGCTTTTTTGATTGCTTGCTTGCTTGCCTCTTTGTTTGTGTATCTATTTTCGTGTACGTGTGTGTGGTAGTTTCTCAAAATAGGAGTGCCTCCTGATCATCCAATATCAACCATTTACAGTAATAGAACATGCTTTTTTGGGTTCCCTTTTTGAGAAGCCAAAATGTTGTGTATGCATTTTTGTTTGTGTGCCGGCAGTTGCTGTTGCTGTTGCAGCCGGCGATTGTGTCTTACTTGAGAAGGCCAGACTGAAATTGGCACCAAGAAGAATTTCCCGTCAATGATCGGGTTGGCTTCCATTTCCTCAGGTACTTTCACTGCATCTTTTTAGAATCTGAGGTTCTGATTCGTCGCCAAATCCATTCAGAGCTTGCTTCAGGATTCTTCATATTCTTCATAGCAGTCGCTGTTTTTGTGATGCTGAACCTTGTAACCGCGGTGATCGTCGAAAATGCATTCTCTGATTCCAAGAGTGAAGAGAAAGAGCTTGCAGTACGACTTGAGCGAGAAAAAGAGGAGGAATTGGAAGATTTGAATCTTGGCAAGTTATGTGCATCAAAATCGAGTTCAGGCAATCCAGCCAGTCAGAAGAGAAGCAGAATCCAGACAAGTGAGGGCACTGGATGTGCTTGGACCCAGTGTATCTGGGGTCTTTGTTTGGTTCTGTTGCTCAGCTGAGGAAGCAGTTCTTCCTGCAAATTGACCTGGATGGCAACGGTTTTTTAACAAAGCAGGACGACTAGGGATGAATGTTTTGAGTCAAGTCATGTGGTGTCGGCTTGCTTGACAGATCTTGACAGCTAATACCTAGAAATACTGTAATTACATTATTTTCCAAGGAACAAGGTGTACAGGAAGAACTGTTTTTGGAACTAGACTATCTAAAAGATCGGGGTCTGTAATAAGCCCGCTTCCATGAACTAGGGCTAAGTAAGGCCTGGCCATTTCATCATCTCTGGGCCCAAGTACCAAAGAAGCCTTTCTGCGATCAAAGCATTGGAATGTCAAAACATTTGCCTGTACACAAACATATATGTATATATATATATACATTCTCCTATATAGGATGGGTATTCTGTATTTATGTATATGAAAATAGAAGTTCGAACAGGATAGACAAGTAAATAGATAGATAGAGAGATAGATAGAGATAGATAGAGACAGATGAGATAGATACAGAGATAGATAGATAAAAAAATAGATAGATAGATAGATAGATAGATAGATAGATAGATAGATAGATAAAGATAGATAGAGATAGAGAGAGATTGATAGAGATAGAGAAGATAGAAATACAGAGAGAGAGAGAGGTAGAGATACAGATGGAGAAAGAGATAGACATAGAAATAGAGAGAGAAATAGAGATAAGATAGAGAAAGAGATAGACATAGAAATAGAGATAGATAGTAATTGACAGAGATAGATCGAAATAGATAGATAGAGATAGATAGAGGTAGATAGATATCGATCGAGGTAGATAGATACCAATCGAGGTAGATATAGATGGATAGAGATAGATAGACAGAGAGAGATAGAGGTAGATAGATAGAGATAGACGGAGATAGATGGAGATAGATAGAGATAGATAGAGATAGATAGAGATAGATAGAGATAGATAGAGATCGATAGAGATAGATGGAGATAGATGGAGATTGATAGAGATAGATAGAGATAGATAGAGATAGATAGATAGAGATAGATAGAGATAGATAGAGAGAGATAAATAGAGATAGTTAGAGATAGACAGACAGATAGATAGACAGATAGACAGATAGATAGACAGATAGATAGACAGATAGATAGACAGATGGATAGATAGATAGATATACATTCTCTAAGAGTACAGATAGATCACTGTTTGCGTGTACACAACCAGAGGTCGCTTGCATAGATGACAAGCATTTGACACAGTCAATACCGAGTACTGCCCGTAGTGTTTTCTTTTCGATGGTGATTTATGTCATGTATTTATTTGTCGATCACCTATGATCACCTGTAAACACAATATACATTGTTTGAACTGTATGCATTCTATATTAGATGTTAAGCTGGGTTTATATGTTTGTGTATCGGCAGAGTTCAATACATCAATTTGTGGTCCTGGGACTATTCTCCGTGGTTTAGCATCATGAAATTTTGCACCCTGGGATCCCAATTTGCACCAGAATAATGAAAGCACAGCACCAAAAACTGGCGCTCAGAAACAGACACATCTAAGTCTACATACTTATACATGTATATATATTTATATATAGAGATGTAGATATATCTATATTCTATTTATATATATATATGCATATTAGGTATTTTGATATATAGATATATCAATATACATGATTAATTACATCATCACATTCATTGAGAGATCCTGTGACGGCACGGAAATGCTTGGCCAGTGTAGCACCTTTCTGTGGCACAGGAGTTCTTCAAGGCCACGAAACAAAGAGCCTTGGAGTTTACGTGTCGAAGCGTTCCACGGGGAGGAGGTACCACCATGAGTTTCACGATGAAAAGCGTGAGTTTAACGATGAAAACGGCGAGTTTTACGGTGAAATTCACCCATGAGTTTCACCTTTTTTCTCCTGAAAACTGCTAAATGTACGACCACTCGTGATTGGGCACTGCTGGTAGCCTTTTCTTGGATTGCTGGGAGTCATGGCAAGTCACTTTTGGGGGGCTGGTGGAGGAAGTTTGAGGAAAGAGAGATAACCAGACAAAAACGAACCTGGAAAGTTACCAATCCCAACTGGTCAAAGATTTCTCTTTGGTGCATGTTTTTTGGGATTTGAGACTGGCACATGGACTGAAACTCAGATTCCTTCAAGCCGAGTCAAACGTTCACAGCTGCTGGGAGCCCGAGCGCCCATCGACCTGCCGAAGAGTGCCCAAAGTCGCAGCAGTGAATCTGTGAATCTGAGGAAAGATCAGACAAAAGTTGAGGGCATTGGACATTATGCCCAAAGACATTGATGAACTCTGGGACATCTTGGATGAAGGCAAGGGAGAGCCTCGACTTGATGGTTTCGTTGGATGAAGGTCCAGAATTCACAGGTTTTCGTGGATAGTGAGGATGGGAGAGGTATCTAAGGGATACATATGGTATCATATGGTGGTTTCTCATATTTGGGACCCCCAGAAAATGGACCATGGAAAATGATGTGTATTGGATGATTTGGGGGCACCCCCATTTTGAGAAACTACCACACGTAATGTGCATTTGCCTTGATCAACTTCTTGGATCTAAGGAGATGAATGTGGAAGATTTTCAATTTGGAATTCGGAGATTAAGAGGTGAAGCAAAAGCAAAGGACGGCCTCTGGGAGGCTAAGACCACCAAAAGATGATCTCAGGTTACTCACACATTGGTGGTGGCTGTGAAACAGGCTCGGGAACAACTGCCGCCTATGAGCAATCGGTGGGGGGAATCAGCACAACCAAATCTGAAGGATGATGACCGGAACTGTCATACAGTGACTGTCGGGCCGCGGGGCATTCGAAGCAGAAGGGTGAAAATCAAAGATCCTGAATGATCCTGATCTTTTAGTTTCTCACGTGCGAAGTTTCTGGCGAGATTCAGATCCCCTGTCTTCCTTTGCCATGACACACTGCAGGACATTTTGCGCTTGTACAAAGAAGTGAGGCAGTTTGAGTCCTCCGTGGAAGAAGTTGAAGGCCATTGGATTTACAGTGTGTGTGCGTGTGTCTGCGCGTGTGTATGTGTGTGTGTGTGAGAGCACCACCCGTTTCGAGGGAAACTCATTCACCGCAGGGGCGTGTGGCACTCATGTCCTAACCACACGCAACGAAGCTGTGGACATGAGTGGGAAGGGAAACTTGGCCAGTTTCCTGTACCTGCGCTTTCAATCAAGTGATCATCACAAGCTGTTCCAATGCCGTGTTTCTTTCAGCCGTTGTCAGTTTTCAGCTTTCAGCCGTCAGCCGCCACTGCATTTTTACATGAACCAGGGAATTCCCATCATCTGATCACAACCACCTTCATCCTCTCATCGCCAATTTGGCTTTCGTGTCTATCAGGGCACATCCGATGGGTCTTATCGATTATGATACTGGTAGCATGTGACCCATTCGGTCTTTCAAGTGTGTGTGTATCCATGAATCGTTGTTCCCCTCAAGTTCTTAGCAGTTTCTACATACTGATCACTTCAGTTGTTCGGGGCTCCCTCTATGTATGCATCCCTACAGTATATGCACGTTTCCCATTTACCCCGAATCCATTGGTTTTGAACGTTTCTGGGTTTGATTACGGGTGCCCAGATAATTGTCCATGTACGTATCCACAACATGTCTACAACACATGCAGCCATCACGGCACCTTGAGGCCACTGCTTTGGTTGTACGAAGTGGGCTCGCAACACTGCAGACGATGGACTCTCTATGGATCTGAGAATTGTTTGGTGAATGAGATGTAATCTATGGTCATTATAAATAGCTGGTAGAGAGCAGTGGGGATGCACAACTGGTGTTTTCATGGCTGTAATCATGTCACTAGAGATGGACAATGGAAATGCTACCTATGAAGACTGAGTAGGAATGGTTGGTGGTTTCAGCCATATTCCTGTACTTTCCATATCGCGCAAATTTACAGAGTGAAGCCGCCAAACAACAACATGGAGGTTTGCCCTGGAGTCGTTGGCTTCGCAATTGTTCTTGTTATGTCTTTATATACATATGCATCTATTTTTCTCTCTCTCTCTCTATCTACATATGTTTATATACATATTTATGTGTATATATGTATAAATGCATTTTTAGAAATATGAATACATACATATATATATATATATATATACATATGCAAGACATTTAGGAATTGAAACGTCCTGCACCGGCTTGTTGTCTTGGAAGCATCCTAGTCGTAAGTTCTGTAATTGTTTTATCCTTGAAAAAGGGTTTCCGATGGCAGCAAGATGGAACATTACAATTCTTCCCAAGAACTTCGAAAGAACAATCACAATTTGCATCTCACAATGTTTCAATGTTGCACCCACTCCAGTCGCAACCAACTGGGTTTCGGGCAGCGACGGGAGGTCGCCTGTCGCAATCATCGTTTGAATAGTGCCGAGTTGGTGGTCCGGAATCTCAGTGATGCCAGAGTGCACCTTTGGCAATGCGGTAGGACTATGAATAAATCCAGTGTGAGGAGGAGTAGAATCAGTAAATTTCTTAAATAAGAATTGATTCAATCGCATAAATTAGATATTTTCTTAATATCTGTTTGAAAGAGCTCTCAACTGCTACGATGCCAAATCAGAGGCTTGGACTTGCACATGTGAGAAATAATTCCGGGCAAAATTACCACAAGATGTCCGTCAAGGCCTCTCAAACCGAGACAATTCCCAGCACAGAAAGTGAAAGGAAAACACAGTGATGACACTCCCAAATCCTTGGGTTTGTCATGAATTCCAGTTTTTTCAAGGGTCTACCTTCCAAGTGAGTCTTCAGAAGTTTTTGAACTGGCCAACGATTTTTTCGAAGATGAGTTTTACGCCTTTGGTGGTTTGTTTCTCGCTTTGCTGCCTAGATAGCATTGCTTTCATGTGCACCATGCCCACAAGTGACTGGCACATTTCAATTGTGATGCCAGATCACAAGAGAGTACATTGCCATTTGCGGAAAACTCCTTGTTCTTGTTCTTCCTCTTCTTCTGGTTCTTCTTGTTCCTCTTCTTGTTGTGGTTTTTGTTCCTTTTTTGGCGATTTTAAACAGGTTTGGTTGGTTGCCAGCATCAACCTTCGCAGGTGAGATTGAAGCGCAACCAACGGCGACCCATGTTGCACTCGGACGGGGCCGAGGGGTAAGAGCCAATGCAACTGCTACAACTTTCAACAAGAAAAGCATTATTATTCAGCTGGAAGTTTTACCTTTGGACGCCGGAGAAGGCAGCAAAAAGTTGAAAATACAAAGTAAAGAATCAAAGATGTAAATACCTAGTCACTAAGTAAAGAAGTAAACTTCAGAGTTGAATCGATTGAACTTCTATGAGTTGTGAACCCACCAATGGTGGCAGCCATTTTGAACCTTGCATGACCTGAAAGATCTCGTTTCAAAAGAATCAGCAAGCATGACCTTTTTGTGACACGCAGATTGCAACTATAAACTGAACATACGAAATCATGAATTCTTGGTGCTCCAAACCCATTGCTTTCCCCATGTTGTGAACTAATTTTGTGGGTACAGATGCATAGCCTGACTTGCGATCCATTGTAAGTGATCCAGGCCTCAACGGATACAGAATTGTATCACGTTTGAATTTAAACCTCTGATCTTTCCTACTAGACTCTTTTTTGTTTGATATTTAGAATATGGTTGTTGTGTTTTCCCTTAGGGAAAGTATTTTTTTTGGCCAAGCGATATGCGGCCCATGTTGGGCTACATGTCAGCAGCAACTTAGGGAAATTATGGACAGGCCAACTGTTGTTGGAAGTTCATGGCATCCTTCTAGTCGCAGCACAGGACGAGATCTATCTCCAATGCCGGACTGCTTGGGAGGGGAGTATGGAGTGCTTCAAAGAGGGAGTTATCGCTTCAGCTTAGTCATGAACCCAGAAGCCAACTTTATGATTTGACCAGCAAATGCCAAGTAATTCTCTTCATTTCAGCGCTGGTAAAGCAGCGGTGAATCGAGTAGCCATTTCTTTGACTGCCTCCCCAATCAAATTTTGAAGGTGCTGGGAGGTGAAAAACAGGTCGGGAGGTCTCAGATATGCTTCCTACGATATGAGTCCATGACTCGTGAAGCAGTAGTTTGAAAGATGTTTGCCTCTTGGAAGCTGGTACATTGTGTACTACTGCCCAGGCAAGAGATCCCAACAGTGGTGAAGCACACATTACGCACATGTGAAAGAAAAATCTAAAGAAGAGTGGTACAAGACCCATTGCAAGAGCTCTCTAAGCAACTCTGGCAAACTTGTTCAAAATCCCTAGCAAAGCTTTGGTCCTAGAGCTTTCTAAAAATGATCCTGCGACATCCTGCGACGAGAGAGCTTGGCATTGAGAAGATCTCTGCATTACGGTGCCCTTTGAGAAGATCTTTAGATCCTTTCTGTGAGAAGAGAAAGATGCACAAGAAGAGCACTTTTCTATCAGAGCTCTCTTTGAGAAGACCTCCCCGAGAAGACCTCTTTGAGAAGACCTCTTTGAGAAGATCTCTTTGAGAAGATCTCTTTGAGAAATCTTCTTGAGCAAAGCTCTTAGATCAAAATGGAGAGCGACATGCACAAAGCCCACAAAGATCCACAAAGCCTGCACATTCCCTGTGTGAATGCAATTTCGCCTACGTGCATTGTGCGTAGTGATTGTGCTATATGGAAATTTGCACATATTTACTTAGGCTATTATGCTAAATGTATGCTATGCTTTATACACAGTGCCGCCGCAGCACATCGATGCTCAGAAACAGAGATGACAAGAGCACTTTGCCCAGTGGAAGCCCAGTGTTGGCCTAGGCCAAAATCTCAAGGATGTCTGGATGCTTAGGGGTTGCAACTGGTTATGACTCACAACTGGATTTCTGAACATGTAAATGAATGTAAACAAGAATGTAAACGAGAATGTAAACGAGAATGTAAACGAGAATGTAA
>VSDK01023660.1:179660-190530 GCA_009767595.1 Symbiodinium kawagutii
GAGCATTACACTGCTCTAGGTGTCTGTCTTCATCGCCGATCTCTCGGAAATCTTCGCATGGATACATTGAAGAGACTGGTATCACATGCATTGTGGGAGAGGATGGACATTTGGCACTCCCCTCGCAATATGAGATTGCTGTACAATTCAAATGCCTGGGGAGTGGCCCCAGCCCTACAGCACATACCATATTGGTGGACCTTGGAAGACATGCTTCGGACTTACCCCAAAGACCGTGTGAACTTGGGCATGCAATGGGCCACGATGGAATTGGGCCAAGAAGCGATGGTCGGGTGGGAAATTGAAGACGTCTGGCGCCACGGACATGTGTTCACAGCTCCCTCAGGCACTGAGATGTTTCACATAGAGTTGATGTTCGTCGCTGATGAGCCACCACCCGTTCGACATCTTCGCACCAACTGAACAACCCAACGGTCGACACCGAGTGTTTTTTCAGGAGAAAAAAGAACCCCGCGCTTAGTCGCTTTCTGTGTGAGAGCACCACCCGTTTCGAGGGAAACTCATTCACCGCAGGGGCGTGTGGCACTCATGTCCTAACCACACGCAACGAAGCTGTGGACATGAGTGGGAAGGGAAACTTGGCCAGTTTCCTGTACCTGCGCTTTCAATCAAGTGATCATCACAAGCTGTTCCAATGCCGTGTTTCTTTCAGCCGTTGTCAGTTTTCAGCTTTCAGCCGTCAGCCGCCACTGCATTTTTACATGAACCAGGGAATTCCCATCATCTGATCACAACCACCTTCATCCTCTCATCGCCAATTTGGCTTTCGTGTCTATCAGGGCACATCCGATGGGTCTTATCGATTATGATACTGGTAGCATGTGACCCATTCGGTCTTTCAAGTGTGTGTCAATGAGGGACAACTGATGAACTAGCAAACATGACAAAGAGCGGGTTTGCATCAGGCGGCCTTGGCTTTTTTTTTATCAATTTGATGGGAAAGAAAGCGGCCCGAGTGGAGTCATGTGTGGCTGTGATCCGAACAAAAATATGTGGATCCATGAGCGGGGATACCCTGTATAACTCCTTGAATGATCACTTCTGATAGGGAACTATGAAGTATAGTGGTATAGCCCTTCAGGATGTACAATGATCGCCCACTTGGCCGGAGATTCACTGGGTTTGGGTAGAGACGCGTTTGTTGATGTTTTCCAACGTTCTTGAGCCTACAGAAGTGGTCCTAGCTTCAGCGTCGGCTGGTGATGCTGGATGCTGAAAGTGACCACTCATAAACCACTCATTCATGAACCAACCATCAACCAACCATCAACCAACCATCAACCAACCATCAACCAACCATCAACCAACCATCAACCAACCATCAACCGACCATCAACCGACCATCAACCAACCATCAATCGACCATCAACCGACCATCAACCAACCATCAATCGACCATCAACCGACCATCAACCAACCATCAACCGACCATCAACCGACCATCAACCAACCATCAATCGACCATCAACCAACCATCAACCATAAGACATTAATCCTCTCTTCAATCGTCTTCACCTTGAGCCACCATGATAACATTCCGCGATACATCGACGTCAGGTCACCTTGACGTCAGCAGGGAACGACTTCGCCATGTTCAGGAGCAGCTGTCCCGATGCCGTGTGGACGTGGCAGCCTTTACGCGAACGCTCGCGAGGGCCAAAGAGGCGGTCAAGATGGCGGCACAGACTCAGAACATGGGTTCCCACTGAGTGGGGCCCCATGAATTGGTCGATACGTGGGCATGTCCATGTCGATGGCGTACCCCGTTTTGTTCATGTCTTTGCGATGCATGCAACTCATGGACAGAGCCCAGTTTTAGTAGGAACTTCGTTGGAGAAACTATCCTCAGAGTCAGCCCGGTAAAAATCGCTGGGTGAAATCTTTGTAGACTGCTGTTGGAGACGGAACCCGCGGGTACTGTCCCTCCGGGTGCGGAAATGGTTTTGATGTCATTGGCCATGGTTACTTGTTGTTCTATTGTTGGTTGATCATTCAGCGGTTGCCTATGGGGATTAATTACAAACATATATGTATCTGTATATATATACATATATATGGTTCTATGATTCTATGATCATATAATTCAATGGTATGTAGTATGTTCATACCGGGTTCCTCAAAAAAGAGCAAGAGCCATCGCGTCAGAGCCCGACAACAGCCAACAGAAAATCCATGAAAATCCTGAAAGCCCCAGATGAAAAGTTGGTCGTTGGATTTTGATGGATTTTTACTAATCATGCTGAATGTTTGATTATTGCTTTTCATCTGGGGCTTTACTGGGCTTTTGATTATTGCTTTTCATCTACCAGCAATGATGTTTGCAATTTACCGCAGTTGATTTTGACCATGCTGAATCAAAGTGTCCGTTTGTTTGGAAGGCCCCGACCCGATATTGCAAGCACAGAACTTTGAATTTGGGGGCTCGGGGGCGTGCAGTGAGAGAAGGTATGTTGCATGAGGGATGGCTGTTTTTGAACTCGGCACGTAGTCATGTATTCATACAAAATTACGGTTGCTTGTCTTTCTAACGCCCGCTTTGTTCAGTTTCCAAGCAGAATTGTTGCTACTGGGGGTGAAAAAAAGGCATCCAAGCACCAATGCTGTGCGTGTCTCGTCCTGTGGCGCAGAAAAACCGGCACCAGTTGGCAATCTGGGCGATTCTGTGATCGACCTGTGGTGGGTTCTTGACATGCGGAACCCGCAGAAATGGTTGGTTTATTGCTATAACTGGTGAATGAACTGGATGATTTCGGGGGTCCTCTATTTTGAGAAACCACCATATATCCTTCTAAAGAGGGAGTGATTTGCAGTTTTGTGCTACGAGATAGCGACTAAATTGAACACTTCGAATGGGAAGCCAATGAATTTGAAGGTAAAGTTTTCTGCTGGTGGTAACATTGGCCCACGGCCATGAATCAACTCTGAAATGCCAGCAGAGTTCACAACGCACTGCAAGCGCAATCCCTAGACATACTTGGTACCAATCATGTAACTTTAATGACCTGTTTCTCTTGCAAAATTGCGGTGGGTCACTACACCCCAAAGTGACCATTGTGAAAAAGGGGGAAACCGCAATCATTCACCCGCTCATTTGGTGGTTTCTCAAAATGTGGGATTCCCCAAATCATCCAATATTAATATACATCATTAATTATTCATAGTAAATTCACCTTTTTTGAGGTACCCCTATGGCTTAAGAAACCACCAAATTTGTTCCCAGATCAACACACACCGCGCTTCTCCAGCTCTGCCAAGGTGCAACAGGTCATGGCACCATTGATGGAAGGCTCCATCGAGCGAATCGCTTTTTCAAGGCCGGACATGGCCCGGTCGCACAGGTCACGGTGCAAGCAGGGTCGCAACGGGGCTGGCAAAGACCAAACA
This sequence comes from Symbiodinium kawagutii, assembly GCA_009767595.1. Taxonomy (NCBI): domain Eukaryota; class Dinophyceae; order Suessiales; family Symbiodiniaceae; genus Symbiodinium; species Symbiodinium kawagutii. The sequence continues at coordinate 183,066 of VSDK01023660.1, forward strand.
AATGAACACCCCTAAACCAGGCCGCAGGCTGTTTGGCAACCGTGAAACTCCCATCTAAGAGCAAATCATCATTCGAGGCAATTCGGATGTGATTTAGATTAATGGTGTTTCAGACGCTGGTCTTTCGTGGGTCATTTTGCGGTTTTAATTTAAAAGTTCTGCGTGTTCTGTCAAATTTCCAGGCAAAAAACATAATGTTGGATACCAGCCAGGCTTTCAAAATGCCAGGCTTTCAAAATGGGTATGTTCCTGAAGGCAGTCTGTGGACTTTTTTGCGCGTCACTTCCACCCCAACTTTGCTAATTCTTTGGCCAAGTCTTTATCCATGGCTCCCGCAGTCGGTTTTATGCCAAGCATTTATGCACGTGCCCACACACATGGATCAAAATGGGCAGGGTTCGCTCTGCCATCGTTTTTTCTGTTTGCGGCACACAGGTCTATACTTTTTCAGCGGATTCCAAGATGCGTCAAAAGCCTGAGTGCCAGCCATTTTCAGGCCTCCTTTGGCTTTTGGTTTCAAATTCTTTGTATATTGGTGCTTCTTCTGGAACCTGTTTCAACTTACCCTTCAGATTTTTAACCCATAGCTGGGTAAGCTTTGCAGCCTTCTGGCGACGGAACAAGGACCGATCGCTCTCATCGCCCCCACCCCACCCCAAACCCTCCCAAGCCCTGGGAACCACGTGGTCATAGGCAGAGCAGATGCGGCAGTGGACCTGTGAGGACACAGCAACAAACGACGGAGAACTGGACGGCGAACCAGCCCCCCCAACAACCACAGCAGCCCATAGTGATCTTTTGACCTTGTCTAAGTCTAAGTTTAGACTGTACCATCTGTACCACTGCAAGATTGTACAGGGATCTTGCCCACGAGTCTATGAACAGAGCTGGTCCATGGATGGCCAGGCCATCTGAGGATGTTGACTTCGACACCTTTACCCCAAACGAGGTGGCGGACTGCAGGGCCGGGTTTCGCCCCTGTGGTTGTACCCCAAGCCATGAGCAGCCGGGCCGCTTCCTGGCTCATCATTAGCTAACAGTTTGCCATCACTCAACCATCACTGATCATCAACTACCCCCATGTATCCCTATAATGATTGCTTATTAACCCCATTTAACCCCACTAAACCCCAAAAACTTCACCATCTAGGCATCATCAACATTATTCAATCAACCATGCAAGAACCATCCATCAAAAATCAGGAGTCAACCAGCACTTCACCACCCCCCTTGAACCACCCCCCTTGACCACCACCACTGAACCACCCACCATGGACCAGGCCGAACTCATCGACCTTGCTGGGCCCAGCGGCCGCTTCGTTGCGGCAGCAGCTCACCGGCGCTCCAAGGCGCAGGGGGCGGGACTGGCGGCTCATGGCTGGCCCAGTAACCAGCTGTAACCATCCCAAAGCATGGGCTTATGCTGGGGTTTATTAGGTAAAACTGATATGTAGAAATATGATGTTTACATACGTTTACTCATGTGTTTGCTGGAATTCATGGCTATTGTAAGCGATGGATCTTGGCTTGTGGCATGTTGTGGCGAACCAAGTGGGGCTTAGTATGGTTAAAACCTACACTAAGCATTCTAAGTACAGTAACCATTCTAGACTATGGTTGATTACGGTTTATTGGGTTTAATCTGAGGATTATCATGTTTATTGTGGTTCTTAAACGGCGTACTACAATCATGCAACCATCCTAGACTATGGTTCTTATGATGTGTTTTTTTTTATGGTTACTTATGGTGTATGATAGTTATTATGGTTCACTAGTTTATATAGCGATTTGCTCAATTACATATGACTACATTTATGGCCATTCTAAAGTATGGTTCCTAAATGGTTTACAATCGTACTAAGACTGGTTATGCTACTCATTGAATGGTTCATTCATGGTTACTTTATCGAGTTCTCAACCACTGAACCATTATTCTGTTTTAGGATGGCTCAAAACGTTTACACTCATGGCCTTTATAATGTTTCCTGGATTGGAAGATACTGTACTGGCCTGTAACGGCTTCTATGTGTTTACTTCAATGGCTTATACTGGAATACTCTCATGGCCTGTAATGGTTTGTAATGGTTTGTAGCGGCTAAACAATGCTTGATTAAAGTGATCAATGCCATTCAATAACTTTTTTATTTAGGTCTTTTTGTGATATGCAAGAAACTTCAAGAACTTTTTCATGGTTTCTGTTATGATTCTTGGATGTCCAGGCGTTCCCAAGTCTTATACCTCCACGTGCCACCGTGGTGTCTCAGGAGACCAAGGTCGTCCAGGAAGTTCCCAAAGCTGCGAAGGCACTGGAGCGATGCTCGGGTAAACTTCCCTTGTTGCGTGGAAAATTCACTATAGACATGGTCAGTTTATCCATCACAACTAAAAATTTCAAGCGCAACCAAGCTAGTTCACCAGATGGTAAGCAATATTTCATGGCTCACAATGGTGCACAATTTGGTGACTGAGTACATTTACATTGGTTGACCATTTTGGTGAGGGTGCCACAGTTCATGCTCAACCATATTGGTTACCACCGGCACGCTGTTATGTAATGCTTGAGAATAGTTCGTTCATGATCAGCACAAGTTGATTTCTGGTGACTCCTGGTTGATATTGGCTAAAAAATCGGTTAATCACTGGCTAACTTGAAATGGCTGTGGTTCCCCTGTCATTCACCATTGTTTCCCTTATTATTGTTGGTGGTTATCCCCCATTATTGGTTGGTTAATATTGACCCATAGCCAAATGGATGTCACAATTTCTGGTTTCGGCTTGGAAACCTCAGCAATTTTGCCGCATGGTGCGGCTCGCCAGACCCCTGAGAAGAAGTCCTGGGCGGATATGATGGAGGAAGATGTCGCATCCTCACCTGGCGGGGTGAGAGTTCGAGCATGGAATGTGTGAGCATATTAACCACCATCATCAACCAATATCTATAGATAATTGTATTATCAACCGCCATTATCAACCATTATCAATCACTATCTATGGTTATTAAAAGTTATTAAACATAATTTGAGTACTGGGTTTCCAAACATTTGTAGCGTTTTGTAAGTGTAGTGAAGGCCTTCAACGGTCTTTGCCACGCGATGCCAAGTAACGGAGTAATTCAGTTTTCCCGATGCGCCCAGAGCGACCCCCAAGATGTATACGATCAATGGCTATGGGTCAAGCAGTTAACCATCAATTTCATGGCTTATAATGACCAACCAAATCATAGGGAAAACAATGGTTAATAGTAGGGGAACCAGGGGGACTAAGGGTTTTGACCCACTCCCAAATGGGAACATTAGTTATTATGTGCCTAATAAAGACAATAAACGTAACAATAATGTATTGGATACATCTTGTCCGACATTAATTGTTAAAGATATAAAGGCACATCCTAATGTATTTCATACCCCCAAGATGTCGGATATTAGGCACTGATATATACGACATAAAGCACTACATCATAAATGAGATTGTGTCGAAAACCGTTTCAATTAGATTTAGTAAGGACATGCTCTACTTTTCCAAGCCGGCTTCCATTCACTGTAAAAGGATAAGGAATAAAAAACGACAACAGGCTCATCATTGCTTGAATTATGCCAGCAGCTTTTCAGACGAATGGATCATACGGGTCCAAACCGATAACAAAGCGACAACAAAAACGATAAGGACATCTTTTCCGAATTAGACTTTCCACATCTCTCCCTATTTGATGAATTCTACTGGCTCTCCGCAGTGTCTCCGCTATTATTGTTCATCAGTGGGAAAGAAAGATCGGAACACCCTAACCTATAGCACTTAGAGGGAGTAAAATGGAGTAAACACCTTTTTTTTTGCAGGCCGCACTGTTTCTTGCGTTTCTGCTGCGAATGTGGTTTGGTATCATGTTACATGCAGGTTTTACTGTAAAACGACAAGGAATGAAAAACACGATAAGGCGGAAAGGATGGTATTAGATCTATAGTAGGGGGATGTAGGGGGTTCTTACAACCTCAAATGATCTTATATGTTGTAGATTGTTGTAGTACAAACACTAGTATATACGACATAAAGAACTACTGCACATCATAAATGATCCAACATGGTGTAGTACACTACATTCAGTGTAGTATGATATTATTTGCAGCACGTACTATGTTATGCCGCATCATGCAATCTCATAGTGCGCCATCTCTTTTAGCGTTGTTGGATGGCATAGATTACACAACATTGTATTTTTGATCCGACGAGATGAATTGCTGCATATACGTAGTCGTAGTGTGTATATTACAATGCACTTTCTGGTGTCTGTTTCCTTTGTTGTACTTATATATATATATATGTAATTTACTATCACATCAACTACTGTAATCAATGCGCATATCCGCTATATTGTGCATATATCATATGATCCCAAGGAAGCTGCGGGAAGCCGTTTTATATTATTGCTGGTATCATATGTTGCTCTAATGCCATATCATCTATTCATGCTTATACATGCCCTATCATGTGTGAGATGCATTTATGGACGTCGAGTTAACGTGTATGTGTACATTTCTGGTTTCATGTCACAGCTTTCATATTACAGACACACATATTCGATCCTATATTGCATGCGATGTGTTTGCGGTAAAATGGAGTATTTGCCATAGAGACAGTACACAAAGCATACAATATACAGTAGTATGTGATTGGATCAGGATGTATGGTAGCAATTGATGTGTATACAGTTTTTTGGCTGTGGGTCAAAATCCCGTACCCCTGGTTCCCCTATCATTGACCATTATTTTCCCTTTAGTTTGTTGGTTATTATCCACCATTGTTGGTTGGTAAACTGCTTGACCCATAGCCATATGAAACGCACACTTGTATTTCGTTGCTCCCGGGACTCATGCTGGCACAGGGCTCCCATAAAGTCGAAGGGGATGGTAGGTGACCCAAGCCGGTGATTCCCCCGCGGAAACAGATGGTTAATAAGCCTTTGTTAAGTAACCACCATTATCAACCATTATCAACCATAGATTTACTATCTATCTCAAATAAAGGCTCATTGTCAACCATTATTATGAGCCGCTATTGTTGGAAATCTAAGTGTTGTATTTGTATACATGCATATTTATGTATTTATGTATCTACACATATGGGCGTATACATAAATACATACGCAAATGCATACAACATGCAGTGTCTACTATGTATACAATACCAAGAGTACGTCATGTAAAGCATGTGCAACGCCTATGGCTTTTGACATGGCATTTACGGGTTTATTAAACAATATAATTACACACCTTTCAGTTTAGACCTGTTTGTAAAATTGGAATATATTATATATGATGTATGTGTACTTATGTGGTATTGTTACGGGCAATTCCCACCCTTTGCCCCGCAGGTACAAGAGTGACGGGATCATCATCATCATCAGCATCATCAGCAACATTATCATCATCATGATCATCATCACCATGGTCATCATCATGACGATCATCATCATCATCATGCGGGACGTGGTGGACCCGCACGCACTCCCGGGGCTACCTCTTTTGTGTATATGAAACATATAGTTCAGCGGGGGTGGGACTTTTGATTTTGGTAATGAGTTCTTTTGTATATATGAAACATATAATTCAGCGGGGGTGGGACATTTGATTTTGGTAATGAGTTCTTTTGTGTATATGAAACATATAGTTAGCGGGGGTGGAACATTTGATTCTGGTACTGAGTTCTTTTGTCTATATGAAACATATAGTTCAGCGGGGGTGGGACTTTTGATTTTGGTAATGAGTTCTTTTGTATATATGAAACATATAATTCAGCGGGGGTGGGACATTTGATTTTGGTAATGAGTTCTTTTGTGTATATGAAACATATAGTTAGCGGGGGTGGGACATTTGATTCTGGTACTGAGTTCTTTTGTCTATATGAAACATATAGTGCAGCGGGGGTGGGACTTTTGATTTTGGTAATGAGTTCTTTTGTAAATATGAAACATATAGTTCAGCGGGGTGGGACATTTGATTCTGGTACTGAGTTCTTTTGTGTATATGAAACATATAGTTCAGCGGGGGTGGGACTTTTGATTTTGGTACAGAGTTTTTTTGTATATATGAAACATATAGTGCAGCGGGGGTGGGACTTTTGATTTTGGTAATGAGTTCTTTTGTATATATGAAACATATAGTTGAGCGGGGGTGGGACATTTGATTCTGGTACTGAGTTCTTTTGTGTATTTGAAACATATACTTCAGCGGGGGTGGGACATTTGATTCTGGTACTGAGTTCTTTTGTGTCTATGAAACATATAGTTCAGCGGGGGTGGGACTTTTGATTTTGGTACAGAGTTTTTTTGTATATATGAAACATATAGTGCAGCGGGGGTGGGACATTTGATTTTGGTAATGAGTTCTTTTGTGTATATGAAACATATAGTTAGCGGGGGTGGGACATTTGATTCTGGTACTGAGTTTTTTTGTGTATATGAAACATTTGGTTCAGCATGAGTTCTGATGATAACATGATTCATGGGTGATGGATGGTTGATGGATACCACCAACAGGGTTGATGGATAGACCCACCATGGTTGCTGGATACACCCACCATGGTTGCTAGTAATACGCGCACTTCCCACCCTTTGCCCCTGCGGGGCAAAGGGTGGGAATTGCGCGTATTGTTACAGTTTACTTGCATGACATCATTAATACAACATATCTACACTGTGATATGTAGAGCAATGGGCACAGAATATGCTACCATCTATAGTATCATATGGTGTCTAGCCCTCTTGCAGTGAAAATGTAGCACACACACATTTGTATTTAGATTTCTAAGTTCGTACATCATGGTTTTGATACAATGTAGACCTAGCATTCAGAGTACCTTAGAAGATAGGGAGGCAGCACACAATCCACAATGCATTGTATTGTATTTTGCGAACATATAGAATTGATATATACATATGCTACCCCCCCCCCCCCCAACCCCGGCAGCAAATGGGTAGCCTGTAAGCAATATGCAGGTAGTATATAAATAGTTTATAGATAAGATATAGCTAATATATAGGTACCCCATAGGTTACACATAAATATTTCACAAGTACTATAAAATAGTATTTAAGCAGTATAGATATATTATAGTGGTAGCATGTAGGTACTATACAGATATTAAATAGATACCATTTAAATAGTCTTCGAGCAATATACAGGTAGTGCATAGGTAGTAAACATGCAATACAAACATATGAAAAATATAGTGTTTAGGTAGGACATAGGAATTATACATGTACTATTTAGGTAATTTATAGGTATATAGGTAACATAGAACAGTGCTTAAAAATAATGTATGGGTTGTAGTTAAGCAGTAATAAAAATAGTACAGACATAGTATATAGGTATTTTATTAGTAGTATATACATATTACTCGGCAATAGAGAGTTAGTTACAAGCAGTGGACAGGTAAAAAACATCTTAATACTTAACTTACTAGTTATTCCTTA
>VSDK01023660.1:194537-221896 GCA_009767595.1 Symbiodinium kawagutii
CGGAAGAGCTGTTTCTACACATGCGGCACTGCACGGATGGCAGGTTCCGCGGCCAAGGTGTTGACACCACTGTGGCGGTGTCTTAAAATAGGAGTCCCAAAAAATCATCCAACAATGGTTATTTTGAGTCATGAACCAACCATTTTTAGGGAAGCCCTATTCTGAGAACCCACCAATATGGCTCATCAGTTGATTCCTCATGGGTTGTGGTGAAGCCTGGCTGTGGAAACGCGCTAAGGTCTTGGAGCACTGCTGCTACGGACCAAGACTTTGAGGATCTTTTGGAGGACCCCGCGACGCGCTTGTCGCGCAGCGATGCACGACTTGGCTGTTGCGAATCCAAAAAGCCAGGGGTAAAATCACCAAAGTTGGGAGCCCCCCGACCTCCAATCCCAATGAGTTCTCTGCGGCTTTGCCACAGATTTCAAGACACATCGACAAACGCCATGGCACGCGAGATCTTAGGAGGAACTGTTAGCGCTGAAGAGTAAAGAGATATACGAGAGATTCACATATGGACCTGCCATTCTGCCAGGAGATGCCGGAGTTTCCGAGCTGCATTGAGGGCCGTCAGAACTTTCGCAATGACTCGAACCTTGTAGGTATATAGGGGAGCTTCGTTTCTTTTCGAGTTGCTGTGAGTACAGAATGTGGAGATGAAACCATCCGCCTGCTCGCAGTCCCAATAGAGACTCACAGCCGAACTCCCCCCATCTACAGGGTACTTGCACAGATTTTGCAGCTTACAGGTTTGATAGGTTTGGTCATTTGGGAACTTCAATCTGTCATGGTGTGATGACACTGAATAGTCTAATGACCTACATAAGGGTAGTTTGATCCCAAGCAGTTCCAATCTTTCGATGTCGCTCCAATGTGAACCCTTCAACGTTGGAGATCGGAAATGGCAGAGGCTGGTTCAGTATAATAGCTGGTCTGTGAAATCCTGGCCGTACTGAGGCCAACTCCAACAATGATCCCCAAGAGCTACAAGGAACTGCAGATGGAGAAGGCAGAGAGCCAAAAACAGGAACAGGAGCTGCGAAAGCAACAGGAGATTGCCAGGGAACGTCAGATGTTGGAGGAGCTTCGCAAGCAACAGATGGAGCACCTGCTTAAACAGCAACAGTTGGAGCAGATGCGCCAACAGCAGTTGCAGCAGGAACAGATGCGCCAGCAGCAGTTGCAGCAGGAGCAAATGCGTCAACAGCAGTTGCAGCAGGAGCAAATGCGTCAACAGCAGTTGCAGCAGGAGCAAATGCGTCAACAGCAGTTGCAGCAACAGCAGCTGCAGCTGCAACAGAATATGCAGATGCAACAGCTGCAGCAAATGCAGTTGCAGCAGGCCACGGTTTGAGATGTTGCAAATGAAAGTGATAATTCGAAAAGAACGATCTTAAACGATCTTAAATGGTTATATATAGTTGAACCTGCCGGCAGGTGGCATTGAAAGCAAAGAAGTGCCTCGTTTTCATCCCACTTCCTTTACGGGTTGCCCCACCAGGCTATAAATTTGGACCAGAAATGAATGGTCAGTTTGGGCTGAGATAGCCAGTTGAATGATCAACGATCAACCCAAACAACTCCATATCACCACGGATCGCGATCTGGAAATTACATGGCAACCTGTTTTTCGCTGCTTTCAGAAGCATCTCCAAACATTGCATGGTCAACACGGACAGTAGAATTTGCCAAGCTGAGTTGTTGATTGCTGAGTTGTGACTAGTGGCAGGTGCAGGTGCTTGTTGTCCCTTGCATGGCAGTCCCAGCCGCTGTCCCACTTGCAACGTGCCTGGGACGCTCATTTCCGGAGCCGGTACCGAAACAATGGCTGTGACATAATTACAAACAACCATAAGTTGAGAGCTATATTGCTGGAGATTATGCTGAAGATTATGTATGATTTGAATTTATGAGAGGATAAACCATACATACAAGATATACAAGGATAACTTTGAAATACCTCTCCAAATTATCCCAAGACGCCATCGTTCGAATCATCAACTGTTTGGGGACTCACCATGTAGAGCAATGGGTCATTGTTTGAGGTCAGAATTGGATTTCCTTGTGAAATGGTCCACTGAAAGTTATCCGCGCGGGCATGCCCATACCCTGAAACCAGGCAAAATGGGATCCATAAACCATCAGAAACCACGAGTTTTGAAGGTGAATTTGTGGGCACGGCCAGATCAGATGGTCATTTATGATGTAGATGAAAGTTGCTGTGACTGATCAGCTGGTACAAAAGCTTCAAGCTCGCCAATATTTGCTTGACACTTTGATACTCGAAACTCTGGGGTCAAATCATTCCACGGCTAGTACTTTCATCTATATTTCTGCTGAATCGTGCTGATACTTCGGGTATCCCGTGCTCATCATGTTTGCCAGGCGCTCTAGGATGGTAACTTCGGCAAAAGAGCGGGATCAGAGACAGAGAGCGATAGCTTGGCGGTCTCCAATCCCGGATTTTGATTCACATCGTTCTTCACATCTCCCATTCCGCATTGGAGACATGCTCTCCACCATGGCTGGAAGACCGAAGCCTCAGTGCAAGGTCGAACAACGTGTCCGAAGTGAAGATTGAGGAGAAAAAGAAGAAGAACGATGAGGCCCAACCTGTCAGGGAATCACCTTCCCTTGGTTCTTGATGTTGCTGATGTTCGTATTACCGTGTTTTGTAAATGTTGCTTGATGCTGCTTGTCATTGAAGAAAATCGTGGCTTATAGTCTTTGATGACTACCAGACATCCTGGTGCGGGACATTTGTAGCGGCTAGGAGGGAAGAGAATCGCTGGCTCTGAAGTGGGGTTACACGGTTACACCATGTTACACCATGTTACACCATGTTACACCTTTGTCCGCAACCTTTATGCATGTCATAGCTACACCAAGTCTGACCGGGCGTGGCACTGATGAACCATGGCTGCTTCATGGTGAATTTGATGGCTATCAGCTCGCCTCAAGCGGCAACAAAGGGGGCCTTGGGAAAGCTGTTGTGGCTGGCCATGAGTCTCGCTGAATTGGCTGCATATTGGCTGGATATTGGTTGGTGGATGATTCAAAACTTTAGTAGATTGGACTTGCTTGGTTGATGATTCAAAAACTTTAGAATTATATTGGATTGAGGCAATTGAAGTCGAGATTATGTTCGATTCATATGGCCAATTCAGGCCAAATCTGGACGCTAATACCGAGCCACCAAGTAGTGAAACACTAGGCCCAGCCTCGAATGACCTCGCCGCAGGTCGTTTTGTCGCACGGAGGCACCGGGGGAAGATGGAAAGCACCGGAAAAGGCGGATGCTCAGATTCTGAGTCCACTCATAAAGGTGTTTCTCAAAATGATAAACTGAATGAATAATTTACTACTATAAATGGTTCATATTTTTCTCAAAATAAGGGACCCTTAGATCATCCACTATGAACCAGTAGTAAACCAACCATTTTTTAGGCCTCCCTATTTTGAGAAAAGACCATAATGTCGTACTAAGCCTCAAACCCAAAGTCTCACCCTAACAACGCCAATTTTTGGCTGGAACCTCTCCCAAGTAAAACACACTAAAACGAACTGTACAGGGGCTTTTCGGGACATGACTGCTTGTGTCAGCAAGAGTTAGTACTATAATTCCTGCACTATACCATTCAGTGAAAACATGTGAAAAGCAATGTCTTGTCTTGCAGAGTTCACAATGATTCTTGGCCCGTTCCCGGTCCAACGGACATGGCAGTGCTACAGGTCCAGTGTTCGGCAAACAGCATCGATTCCACCAGAAGAACAGCTCCATGGGTGTCCAGGGCTTAGGCTGAAAGATGTGTGTTGCTGATGGTTGCTGTAAGATCATGCATATGGCTATGGGTCAAGCAGTTAACCAACCAACTAATGGAGGATCTACCAACAATAATAGGGGAAAACAAAGATTAATGATGGGGGAACCAGGGGTACAGGGTCTTGACCCACACACACACATATGGGTGCTTCTCAAGCCAGTTTGGGGTACCCCCACTTATCATCCAGCTTATTGATCATTGATAGTAATAAACCAACCCTAACTTTAGGGTCCCCTCTGTGGCTTGAGAAACCCCCAGATCTGAAGTATTCGCAAGTCACTGTCTGACCAGAGATAGCTGAAAACCTGTACAGTACAAATAGACAAACCTTCTCTCGGGCGTCGGATGGCTGCAAAGAATGTAGGCACCAGCCCTGTGTTTGCCGCTAGCCCTCCTTTCAGGACGTATAGGTTGCATCAATGAAACGACCTGTGATCAATTCATGATGGCATCGACTGCATTGTTTGTGGTTGGAAAATGCTTACAGCTGTAGGATATGAAACTTCTGGGTCTACAGAGGTGCTGGTACTCATGATTGCTGTTGCATGCTGTTGCGACTGCATTGATATTCATTGGTGAAGGAGTTCATGATTCAGCATGGCTGAGCATTGACAGCGTAGGCATGGTGGGCACAGCTGGGCTGGTGCCTGGAACGGCGCGTCCCAGGTGCTGTCCCCTGACGCTCGTACCTTCACGAAGTGTTCCAACAAGGCTTCTCCTTGGGCGAAAGGGAGGGACCCCATTTTTTGGGCGAGCCATTTCGCACGCTTCGCAAAGCACAGTTGAGCAACCATTTGATGCTTTTCCGTTGAAAATGGTTTGCGCTGGTTATATCTGTTTCCCAATTTTTAGGGATCTTTGAGTCTAGACATGTCTAGACGCTCAAGGAAGCAGAAACTGTGAGATTGAAGAAGTCCAATTCCAGGAATTTTTCATACATTTCCTCTAAGATCAACCCCGACCATGCCAAACTCAACCCCCAGCTGATCCTGTGTAGCTGCCACGTGGCGCTTCCAGTAGCCACCGTTTGTCACAGGGCCCTGGTACTCTGGGTGACGTGGGTTCTTTCATCCTGGTGGATCGAAATAGCCACAAGGGCGAAAGAGATGCAATGGTCAACTGGTCAACACTGGTCAAGAAATGTCAAGAATAACAGTTGATTGATGAGCAATTCTGATTGATGAAATGGTGCATGATATGTTGCCGGTTGGAATAATGGTTGTTGTTGCTTCTGCTGGCGTTGCTACTGGTTGGGCTCTTTTGGGTTCGGCCACTCCAAAAATGCAGTGATGGGCTTTGTGATTTCATGTTGTACCGATTTTGCGTTTTCTTGTTGAGGAACTGTTTCCTGCAGGGGTTCGCATGTTGAATTCGAGCACACCCTCCTGTTTCCAGGACATTGCATATTCTTTGACCCACAGTCCCAAAGGCCGTGGGTTTTCAGCGCATAGTTCTAGCACCCTTAGTGAAATATGATCCTCAAAGATATCCGACTATCCATCCCTTTGTATCCCAACCTCATATTCATCATCTCTGTACATTTCTGGAAGGGTTTGTTGCCAGACATGCGGATGCCCCCAAATTGATGAATTCATATGAATTCCCTCTGGGCGGAACTGCTGAAGAGATGTCTCTATGAACCAACGATGACTCCAGCGACCAACTGGTTCCCCAACTCCTCAACCAGCACCAACCATCACCAACCATCACCGAATGACCGACCATCACCAAGCGCATCCAACTGGTTGGACAGGGCCGTCTGAGCATCGTCTGCGAAAACTGCGTGCACTTCAACGGAGTGGTGCGCTATGCTGTGCCTCGGTGGAGGAATTTGCGCCACGTTTTTTTTGCTATAGCTGGGTGGTGGCTTTATAGAGGTAATAATGGTTAGTAATAGGAGATAACAAGCAACAATAATGGTAAACAACAGCTGGTTGGTGGTTTGCTTGAACTTTTTTGTTTTCCTTAGTAATTCTTTGACAAATGGTTGGTTCACTGATATTTTTCATAGGGGTTGAAAACATTCCGTAGCCATTTTGGCTCAAGTCTCGAAAGAGATCAGCAGGAGGTCAACCCCTCTACTGAGGGTGGAAACTTCATGGCAACTGACCTGGATCCAGATCGCGGGCAATACTGGCCAGGTACCTGAAGAGATTGAGAGCTGGACTAGAGCTGTGGTCCACATTGAAGGTGCTAGGTCCCAGATACCTCTGCAGAAATTGGCGGTGGTACAGCTGCCATCGATTGCAGAGCTCAGGAAGAGCTCTCGAAGGGCCATCACATCAGCAGGTTCAGTAGGTGGCGATGCAAGGATTGTGCCGCCCGTGTATCCAGCTGTCTATGACCGAGCTCAGAACGTGGCCTATGGCATTGCACCAGGGAGATCTGCAGTCTCCATGCTGAACAGAGGTGCAAACCTTCAGGTGGGTGCGAATGGAATCCCACCAGAAGACGCAGGGGTGCTGGCATACGCTATGCTGTCCAACAACCTCCTGGCCAGCAGTGACCTCGCGGGAATTGCCTTGAGGAGCGGAGAGGTTCGTGAAAACAACGACTCCCTGATATATTATCATCCTACATTGGAGGACGAGGAGAAGGAACAAGCAGCTGATGACGCTCTAGAGTCCCTCAAGGCTCTGGGACCAATTGGCATGGTGGGTGTTGAGTATCTCAGGACAGTGGGTGTCGAGTTTGAAAGGCCAGCTGCTGGTGGGGCATTGGCAGTGGTAACGGATCAAACCATCTATGGGGGTGGCGGTGGAGCAGGAGCTGCAGGAGCGGCTGCCGCAGGACCAGCGCAGCAGGCTGCTGGTCAAGCAGGAGCACCAGGTCTGGCTGGACAAGGAGCCCCAGGGGCTGCTGGAAATCATCTGGACTCTGTTCCGGCTGATCTGACTATCCGAAGAGCCGGTGCTCAGCCTCTTAGAGGGGATCCTTTGTCCAGAGTGCGCAGAGACCTCGATCGTCTCTTGGACATCCTTGGGCTTCCTGTAGGGAGCTCATCTCTGACGAAGCAGAGATCTAGAGTAGCTGAGGCTCCTGTGTATTTTGATGTCCTCAGGGCAATGCGTGATGCAAGGGCTGTAGCCAAGGGAGAAGCCACTGAGATATCTCGTCTCCGCGTGAACATGCTGTCTCAGATCAAGGAAGCAGGAGCTGTAATTGCTCCGCCACCGGTCCTCCCACTTTCTGCATACGCTGAATACGGGATCCCGACTGCTCCGGCACCCAATGGAGCAAGACCCACTGCCGCAGACATTGATGCACAGGCTGCAGCAGTCATCACTCGAGAGCAGAATCGGATGCTGGCTTTTGTCACAAATCCCAGGTTCAATGAAGCAGCCATCGGAAGCTTTGGAACAAGACCTGTCCTTGCACCCAGGCCAGCAAGGGCCCCACCTGTGAATGCACAGCCGAACACGCTGTCCACCTGGCCTCCACTCTTGGCCATCCATGTGGTGTCTACAATAGACCATCATGCATTGGTGACGGCTTGCACGACCATCTTGATGGCAATGACTGAGAATCCAGATCAAGTCTTGGATCCCAGGGTGACTGAGAGCAAACTGTCGGGCCTGCTTGCGTCAAAGTGGGCAGCATTGGTCACTGAAACCCGAAACTCTGCAGCTCTGGCTCTCTTCCAAGAAGACGATGGGGTCTATGAGGTGAACAATCTCCAAACAAGCCATCCTGCTGGATTTCAGGGGATGATCCAGGTCACAGGAGATGACTTTGACAACCAGTCCCATGAATGGCAGTACGTCGAGAGCATCGCCCTTGGAACCTCGTACTGCTCCATTGGCCTGTATGGTCCTCAGGCCTACGGAGGACCTCTGAGCCAGAGGCCTCACATCTTGGAAGCCCTGCGCGGCGCTTCCTTGGCGTTCCATGAGCGCTTCCAGGCTTGGTCCCTGGACCCTGGAACCATCGTGGTGACGCCGGCAGGACAAGATTTCATCCGGGGTGCGACAGCTCTCTTTCACATGGGGAGAACGATCACCCAAGCGCCTGGCAATGACGCCGTCAGACTGGCGTACGCGTCCATGACAACTTTTGCTCTGGCAAACGCACGACTCACGGATTCAAAATACTCTTCAGATAGTCATTCGTTGGACCGGGCCAAGAAGGCTCCAGCGAAGGTCAGAGCGACCGGGCCGTTCGCAGATGGGAGTGACAACTCCATACATGATTACGTTGGATTGACCACCCATTCTGCAGACGTCTTCAGTCTGTACCTTCTGCTGGGCGGACTATACGCCGACGGATTGGACTTCACCCTGCTGGCGTTGCAGCACACTCGTCCGCCGAATAATTCGGCTGTCCTCGGCGCCTTGCGCGCAATACTCGCGGAGATGGCGTCATACGAAGGGCTCTACCCAGAAGCGTTCAACGCCGCCTCTGAACTCCCATCAGCGTGTCTGGACGCGCTGGCGTCTTCCTACGGAAGGATTCCGCGCACGGCGGCCTACACCGCCCACCTCACGGGGGTGCCAGGAGAGAAGTTGGCGTTGAACTCAACTCTTCCAAGCTTCGGAGCATTCTATAGCGGCAGGATCCTCATTGCAACAGAGGATGAAAGCATAGGACGTGCCATAGCGCTCAGGAACCACGGTGCACGCAATGGTCAGGCTCAGAGAGAAGGCTCCATCTTCGCACGCCAACTGATTGGAAGGCACGACGTGGCAATCGAAGCCTTGGCAGGAACAGCAGTCGGCTTCTCCGTTCGCCGGGGAATGACTACAGTGGGCGGAGCAAGTCTGTTGCAGACTGGGGATGTAGACCAGTCTGTGGTGGACGTCATCGACAGGGACAGGCCTGCAAGGAGGGGCAGGCGCCGTCAGCAAGACCAAGGGTGAACCCTGAGTGACGGCTGCTTTGGAACTGCAGGCAAGGATCGATATGACCTAGCCTTTGACGGAGAAGGCCTGAGGATTCTTGCTGCCTCCTGGATCTGAGCGGTAAGTGCACAGGTCTAGAGCTCTTTTGCAATTTTGATTGCCAGCAGCTTCATAGAACTGCAACCATGGCGAAGGAGAACAAACCTCCACCGTGGAAGTGTCGACCGTGCAAAAGAGTTGTCTCTGGCAACGACGAGGCATGCCCATTGTGTTGGACGCATTGGACGCTGTGTGCAGATGCGAATTTCGTAGCACCACGGAGGCCTTCGCAGTCCCAGAGACCGGTATGGAACTGGTCACAATGGGACAACCAAGCGACTCCACAGCCAAAAGATCGTCCAAAGACACCGAGAAGAAGAGAAGGCAAAGAGCAGAGAGAGGTGCAGCAGCCAGTCCAACCGGCCCCGCCTCCTCCTGCTCCTTTTCCAATGCCTTTCGATTTTGCAAACGTGATGCCAGCAGCAGGTCCCTCCACAGCATATTCAGGTGCACATGCGGCTTCCGTGCCCTGGAATGCCCCATATCAGGAGCCCAAAGAAACAAAGGAGAGCGACCAGGAACTGCTTGCGATCCTTCGCAAATCGTTTCCAGACCAAGGAGTCCTCCCAGAAGAACTCCGAGAAGCAATGAATCGCTCGAGTACATCAGTGTCCAAGAGCATTACTGCCGACATGCACCGAGCCACCAATTCCCTCGGCAAAGCGCGCAAAGCATTGCAACAGGCTCAGGAAAGCCAACGTCTGCATCGTCAACAGTGGCTGAAACACTTGGAGGAGTCAACAGCAGCTTGGAACGCTCAGTTGAAAGCATACCAAGTGCAACAAGCACAATACGAAGCAATGACACAGCAGGCTCGTGCCGACTTTGCATCAGCAAGGGAATCCATCAAGAAGCTCAACGAAGAAGCTGCCGAGATGTCACTTGTGAAAGCAGAAATTGCAGACGAACCCACATTGGGTCCGGAGGAGAAGCTCGATGCGCAAGAACAAGCCATGCGAGCTCGTCTACAGGACGCGCTTCAGCAATGTGCTCAGGCAGTTACTCCCCCATCCGACATTCCATGTGTCGATCTCGAAGAGGAGGAAGACGAGGAGATGGAAGAAAGACGCAAACGGGCGCGTTCAGAAGCTCGAAAGTCCTCATTGCCCTCGTGACGCTAGGTAGCGAATGGCCATGTCTTCGGAATGACGTTCGTGTGCCTTGTTGTCCTTTCCAGCAAGTGAGATTCTGTGTAGCTGATGCCTGTTCTGTTGATGACCAACCGAGCGCAGCATGCTATCAGTATGATCTTGTTGGCAAAAATCGTTACTGGCCATTCACTGACGGTTGGAATGCAGCCTATGAATTCAATGAGTTCCAAGCTGTTGCCAACGCCCAATCTCTCAGATGGTCAGTTCTCTGTGACATGTTTGAAGATGACATGAATGAGTTGAGCACGCATGGGAACTTCTGTGGTGATGGTGCTCCACAAGGCGATGGCTTTGTGTCGAGCTCTGACCCTCGGATTCTCCCCATGCAGTGCCCTACGCACACCACTCAATCAGCAACAGCTGGACCAAGTGCCCCTAGTGCTTCAGGTGTATCTACATCGCGCAAAGTTTTTGACTTGCATATGGAACCTCTATGGATCCAAGATTTGGTCCATTTTCGCAAGCAACTCAGTGTCGATGCAACAATGATGCAAACCGATAGCTTTCAGGTGCGAACTTGGTTTGTTGCCAACACCCATAGAAGTAAAAGCCGCATCCCACGGGTAGTGCAACTGTCAGACGATTTGACAGAATGGTATGAAGCCACTACTCATGCATGGCTGCTGGAAATTGACTTCAGCCATCTCACTACGCTCACAGCTGTGCATCCGCTCGCACCTCATACCACTCAGGAATTACCAATGATTGATGTCATTATCTCGCAAGGAATTCGCAGGCATGAAGCACCAATTCTTGCAGTCACATGTTCCATAGGTGTCCTTGAATTGGAATTCCAGCGAGTCGCAGCTATTGCACCCAACCCGCCAAGCAAAAATCAGATCGAAGCAATCCTCGATGTGGAAATGGATTGTGGGTTTGCACTCTGTACCTGTGCCCACAATGGGCGCAATATAGAAGCAGTTCTTCAGCCGAACATTGTTTTGACAGATGGAGCCATGATCCTCTGCAGCATCCATCCAGTTTCCACGCTTGCAGATGCATCGTCATTCATGCAGCACACCATGATCTCAAGTAGTGAAGCCAAAAGACCTAAGTGGCGCCTGCATTTCCCCCCAATCAAACCAGCTTTGATCACTGCAAAAACCAATGATGCAACTGATGTGATTGCGCTCATGCAAAGGGGTGCGAATGCCAGGTCCAGATCTCCACGTGCTAATCCTGATGAAGATCCAACTCAAGATGTCGCGCCAGAAGGAACGCCAGCTGGAAGTGCCAGCTCCAGTATGGGCCATCCCAGTGACTTCCTCACGTGGACTCTCTACTTGAGAGCGTCAGATACAATCCAAGCATTGGTCGACGCAAACATGTTCGGCCCTACCATTCAGCAATGTGCAGATGCCTTTGGAATTTCAAGTGAGGACATCTTTGCACTTCATCCAGTTCCTTATATGCTTGCATCAGCTGAGGAACATGTCATATTGGTTGAGCGCACGCAGGATCGCCATGACGATGACAATAGGGCCCTGGTCATGATTGACATCCTGCGCCATCACCAGCAGGAAGATGGCGAACCACCACGAATCCCCAATCAATACACAGTCATTTTCTTGATGCCTCCACATGCAACTTTTGGTGATGTCACAAATGCACTCGCTTTGACCACCATTGTACAGCAATTGCCGCACGACCTTGCCATCGAAAACAATGGTTTTCCATGGTACTCGGATGATGAAACACTCGTAATGTTTGGCCATGGGGATCACCTCCTGTTGAACTTTGGACCATATATTTCTGCAGGACACCAATTGTTGATCCGCCAATGGCTGCAACATATGAATCTGGAGGTTTGGAATTCCCCTGATTGGATCGATCTCCCGGAGACCAGTGCATCCAGTGCAGCCGCCCCATCATCGTCCAGCATGTGCCCTGCGCAAGGTTCGAGTGGGTTCTTTCGATTCCCAGAATCAAGTTTCGTGAGCTGGTTTATCTCACACACTCGATTCCCAAGATGTGAAGAGCCTAGAATTGCCACCCTAGGGCCACCCTAGGACCTGACTTTGCGCAATGGAAATCCAGGCTGCACAGACTGTGGTATGATCGCTATGATGAGCAGCCCACATACAAATCACATTGGTTTTCCCTAGGCCGACGGCAGTAGGAACGCTGCCTGATGACAGGTTGCCCCACATGATCATCGAGCAACATCCAGTGCGTCGCCAAGTTGCTGCTGTGTTTACCATCAGCCGATTGGAGTTCGATCACGTCTCACTCCATCAATATGCGACTTCGCTGCCGGAGTTGTCCTCGCCTGCCACCATTCGTAGTGTCGCCGAAATCACCGATGAATGTGTTGCTCTGTACCAATGTCAGATTCAGTTCGAAGGCCGAACTTTGACTGAAGGCCACCCATCCAGACGCCCAACTGGCATGTCAATTAGCATTCTGATGACACAAGTGATGCAACCGAGTGACCTTCATTCAATGTTGCAGGTCCTGGTCACTCAAGCAAAGCGACCATCACGGACAAAACCTGCTATGACAACAGCTGCACTAAGTCACACGGTATGCACACATACACCTGACGGAGGAACTGGCTCCACAGACAACACAGTGGAACCAGAGACCGTGACCGCTGATACAAATAGACTCAGTGCCCGTCAGCGTGCATTCACTCTCAATTTCCACGCTTTTCGAGACTCGCTCTCTCAAGTGTGGGCACGTTTAGCTGCAGTTGAAATTCTCGAAGAAGGCCCAGTCCTATATCTTCAAACATATTATGTGTCCCCGGTACGTCAGCCAGTGTGCATTGATGGTAGGCCAACCAGAATCACAGGAGGCATTGACACCTGGCTGGAACAAATGCAGGCTACATGGGCAGACACCATTGATCGGAGTACATGGGTTGAGTTCTTCATTGTCGTGCCCCAGCCAACTCAAACCATAGCCACAGAAGGCACCAGTGCTCATGTGCTCCTTGTCCAGCACACGCTTGAACCACATCGAGCAATTTTGATCACCACATGTACAATGCAGACCATCACCCATCGAGCGGTCATTACATTCCCAGCAGTGACGAGGCATGATATCATTCGTCTCGCTGATCAGCTGCAACCATGCATTCTTGCCCAGCCACCAGATGTGTGTGACGTCACGTATCGATGGCAGGTTGTCACAGATGCAGTGCCCCTCCCAGTTGATTCCGGTTTTGGCCTTCAACTCACGATTGCGCCTGCCCCAGTTTCGGTAAGTGCATCAGCAGACCCAAGCATCCCAAGGAATGCTATTCCTACTGACTCATCGTGGCAAGCCAACACACCTCCCACAATGGGGAGGCGGGAACCCGTCACGCTTGTTCTCGATGAAGCAATCCCTCGAGATGGACCTCCTGCATCCAGTTCTTCGCAAGTTGATGATCACTCCCATTTAGTGCTGAATGCAACCGGCCTGACAAGCCTTGCCTCGAAACTTGCATGCCAAAATTTCCCGCTGCATTACGCACCAGAGTGCCCAACTGAGACTCCAAGTGTCGTTGAGCTATACACTGACGGGTCATATTTGTACAATGCTGCCCTTGGTGATGCTGTTGCATCCTGGGCATTTGTCGTGGTCCACAGAAATTCGCAGGGCCATGCAGTTGCAGTTGGTTATGCATGCGGTAAAGTCGCCAGCATCGATCATGAGCATGCTCTCGCAGGGATCCACCCTACATATGGCCGCCACAAACCTGACAGCTGCTCAGGAGAAATCGAAGCAATTCTCCGTGCCTTGCAATGGATGTTCCAATCGGGTGACTTTCAAATTGGAGTTGATCACGAGATTGTGTCAGATGCCCTCACAATAGTCAACTCTGCTGCTGCATCGTGCCAGTTCCAGGCTAGACCCATCGTTTCCGAAGTGGTCCGACCACTTTATGAAGCCGCTGTGCAACTGGGTTATCTCAGACATCGATGGCAGCGAGCCCATGTGGGTCATGAGTTCAATGAACTTGCTGATGCTCTCGCAAAGCAAGCAGCCAGGGATCCCGAAGTCCACTCCATGCCGCCGTTCCTTGATGCAACTGAGCGGAAAGTACTCCCATGGCTGTGGTATCACATCTCGCACCCAAGCCAATATGTGCGCCAAACCACGCAGCCAGATCAAATCAGCTTCTGTATGCCTCTGCCCGCTGGCGATGCTGACTTCGACACGTGGCCGTCACCTATTATACTGTCGATGACACTCCACCGCAACATGCGCATCTTGTGCTCACGCTGACCACTTTTAATGTCCAATCATTAAAGCAGTGGCGACGTGGTACGCCACAGTCGTGGGCATCAAGGCAGGAAATTTCAAGGTCAGGCAGATCAACACCATGTGGTTTTCTTACAAGAAACAAGGCATCGATATTCGTCCAATATCAATGATGGACACTGGCACATGATAAATTCAGCAGCACAAAACGGACAAGGAGGATGCTCCATTTGGTTGAATCAAGCTCGCCCATTTGCGCATTTTCAAGGAGCTGACAGCTCCAACCCCCCCTTAAAGTGGAAGTCCGATGCATGTACCGTGTTGCACTCTGCGCACAATTGCCTGATTGTCCAAATTGATCTCCCAAGAGCCAAGTTCGTCTTAGTGTCAGCGCACGCTCCGCACTCTTCTGCAGACGAGCATAGCATTGAGACTTTCTGGCGCCACCTTAGTCAGAAGCTGTGGCCATTTCGACACTCCATCCTGCTTGTAGGCATAGATGCCAATGCCCATGTAGGACAGGTGCAGAGCCCTGCTATTGGGCCCTTCCAAGGTGAAGAAGAAAACTTGAATGGTCAGCTCTTTCGCCAAATGCTCCATGATTTGCAGATGACGGCCCCAACCACTTTTGTTTCGACGACTTGGAGATCGCCGCCTGCACAAGGGACATGGAAATCGCAATCCACTTGGCATCGATTAGACTATGTGCTAGTCCCTTCCCAATTGCAGTTTGCAAATGTGCAGGCCGAGCATGACCTGTTAGGGTTTGCGAACTCAAATGATGATCATTTGTCAGTCACAATCACATTGACTACCAAGCTTGCCACACACAACCGACAAATCAAAGGAAGCATTCGTCATTCCTTTGATCGACCAGCCATGATGACAGCGGAGGGCCAATCTAAGAGCAAACAGCTGTTGCAGCACTTTAATGCCGTGCATCATCGCCAGCTCTGGACCATGCCAGTGGACCAGCAGGCCGCCCTTTTTCATAAGTGGTTCAGTGAACACCTCCAGTGCTTTTCCCATTGTCCAAGCGTACAAAAAGGGCCAGCCAACTGTCAGCATCCACTTGGGAACTACTCCAAATGTCGAGGAGGGCAAGGCGGCAGCTCCGCACTATTCAACGCCACATGGATGTTGCCTATATGAGAGCTGCATTCCAAAAAATCCGCTGCCACACAGCGACAACCCAATTTCAACCGCCACCTGATCCCAGCCAAAGGTGGCATGCCAGTTGCGTTGCTGCAATGCTACGTGAGACACTTCGCCTTCTCTCAGTGCGTAGTCCATTGGAGCATGCCCTTAAGTCTGATGCTGCGTGGCATGTTGAACAGCATGCAGATCGTATCCAAGACACTCTGTCTGCAGCCCAGGGCGACAAACTGTGGCTGAAGCTTCGCCCTTATTTGCCACAGCAGAGACAGAGGCGGGCTGATGCTCAAGCAAAAATGTGTGTGCCCTATGAAGCCTTCACAGAGCACTTCGCCAAAGTCGAAGAGGCAAAGGTTGTGAGCACGACCAGTATCAAGGAGACGATTGTCACCCAAAACAAGCAAGCTGCTCTCAATGCAAAGGAGCATCTATGTGACTTGCCTGATGTGCCCACACTCTTCGAACTCGAAGCAGCAATAGCACACCTCAAAGCTCAGAAGGCAGTGCCCGGGCCTTTAGTTCCTGAGATCCTCCTTGCTTCGCCAAGAGAGGCAGCTCGAATGCTTTTCCCAGCACTCCTGACAGCAGTACTTCAGCAACAGACCTGCTTCAGTTGGAAAGGTGGATTCTTATATCCACTTCATAAGAAAGCCCGTCCTGCTGATGAAGCTGAAGGGTACCGCGCAATCTTTCTGCAGCAGCTGATTCCAAAAATCTTCGCTCATATTGCCAGGCAGAGGCTGCACTTGCAAATCAGGCCTGCCCTCCAAGCTCTTCAACTTGGAGGCATCAAACGTATGTCTGTACAGTTTGCATCCCAGACATTGGCCATGCTGCGCAAAAGGTCCACGGTGGCGAAGAGAAGCCATGCTATCCTTTTCGTGGACCTACAAAGCGCATTCTACAGAGCGGTCCGCTCTAGAATTGTGCCAGACCGCGTGGGTCTAGGACCAGATCCAGCAGAAGAACATGTCGCCATTACTGAATCAATGAGTGACCCAGCGCTGGTCCATCTGGGAGCGACACCCCAAATGCAAGCATGGATTCAATCCATCATCTCAAGCAACTGGAGCCAAGTAGCCCCTCAAGGACCTCACCATGTCAGCGGTGATGCTCTAGTAGCAGCCCGTGGCACTAGACCAGGCGATCCAGTTTCAGACCTCACGTTCACGGCTGCTATGTGCTCAGTGTTGAACAATGTGGTCCGTGACCTGCATGAAATACTTCCGAGTGTTCAGCTTGCCACTGATTCAGTGCGCATCCCTCCAGTGACATGGATAGATGACCTGGCCATTTTCGTTGAGGATGCCTCACCAATGCAGTTGATCAAAAAGCTTCAGACTGTTGTGGCGGTTGTCAACCATCGGTGTGTAGCCGCTGGCTTTGAGCTCAACCTTCGGCCCGGCAAGACTGAGATTTTGATCAAAATCCAAGGGTGTGGCAGTCAACTAGCCCATCGTCATCTCGAGCAGCACGCCAAGACACATCTCACCTGTCCGAGTGCTCTTGGTGACATATGCTGCCCACTGACCGTTCGATATTTGCATCTTGGCCAGACCCAAACAGCGTCAATGTCCATGCACCCAGAAGTGTCATTTCGCATTGCCAGAGCCCAGGAGGCATTTCAATGTGCCCGCTCAATGCTCACCAGTAAATACCTACCGAATGCTTCCAAATGCATTCTTGCCCAATCGTTAGTTTTTTCACGATTGCTTTTCAGTGCTGAGACATGGACGGACGTCCCCGATGCCATCCTTCAGCGCATGAATGCTTTTGTGATCCGCATATTCAGACGCCTATTTGCACTCTCAATAACTATGCAGGTCAGCCATGTACGACCGACCAAGAAGTCATCGCTCACTATCCATGCCCAACAGCTGAGCAGATGATGCGAGTGCAACGGCTTCGTTATCTCCAAAAACTTGCATGTGATGCACCGCCCATTCTGGAAGCATTAGTCTCTCCTCAAGATGCGCATGCCACATCTTGGCTCAATTTGATCCAAGCAGACATTGACTGGGCGATCCCATTCTTTCCGCATCTTGATGACTTGCCCAGAGTGAGAGAGGACTTTGATGCATGGAAGAGACACTTGCGCCTGCAAGGTCCTCGATGGAAGCGTTTATGTAACACGCTTCTTCGGAAAGCAACTCTTATGTAACACGCTTCTTCGGAAAGCAACTCTGCGAAAACAGAGTTGTGGAAACACCAGTTTCGATTGTGCTTAGGCACAGCGATGCCGCCATCAAGTGAGGTAACAGCCAAGACCGATGCTGCCCATGCTTGCTCCGAGTGTGACCGAGCTTTCGAGACAGCTAAGGCTCTCGCTGTGCACAGACTTGTTGCCCACGGCCGCAATTCCAATGTTCGATGCTGGATGCATTCTACGACCCAGTGCCTATCGTGTTTGAAGGTGTTCAACGCAACGCAAAAATTGCGACAGCACCTGCAACATCCCACCAACCCATGCCTGGTGCATTTGCAGGAAGTGCTTCAACCGCTCTCCGACAGTGACATCCAAGCCCAAGAAACAGTCACAATGAAGTCACAGCGTGCCCAATATCGCGAGCCAGCCAAGCAGGCATTTGGCCCATTGCTCCCTCCGAAAGATGTTTGGATGCGAGCTGCGCCTACTCGAGCTTTTCCAGTTGCAGTTGAAGCACCGGTTCCAGTTGTGCGCTCAACCGCTGAGCAACTCATGGACTGGTTCTTGAACACCCTGCCGTGCTTGAAAGGGCCAATCAAAACAATTCCGGGTCTTACCGGCCTGGCGTCCGACATCCTGCTATCTGAACTCGAAAATCTGGTTGACTTCATCGCCGCAGGTGAATGGGACCACTGTCCTCCAGATCGAGTGCAGGAAGCGTTGCAATGGTGTCTCAGCGTCATGGCAAAACATCAACCCACAGCGGAATCGATGCAGCGCACGCGACTGAAGCACACCACGCTTCCCGAGCGTCTTCCTTCCGATGCAGGCAAATTCTACGTGATATACCTGTATTCTGGCAGCAGGCGTTATGGTGACGTTCACAGCTGGGCTGAGCACTTCACCGAGCGGTGCAATTGTGAGATTGAAATCATTGCCGTGGACATTGTCTTTGACTCCAAGCTTTGCAATTTGATGATCAAGTCCAGCAGGGACTTCTGGCTACGGCTACTCACAGTGACCATTTGTTTTTGGGGGTGCCTGCCGCCCCCCCATGTGAAACTTGGTCCATTGCCAGGTATTTGAAGATTCTGCGACAGGACACGGGACCCCCACCGGTCAGGAGTGAACTGGAACCATGGGGCCTTTGCTCATCAAGTCTTCGGAGTCTGATTCAAGTGGATACATCAAACGATCTACTTCAGGTTTGCCTACTTTTCTTGGCGACAGCCACACGCTTAGGTGTGGCCTGGTGCATGGAGCACCCGGCTGAGCCTGAGCTCCCAGGTGCGCCATCCATTTGGAAACTGGAAGAGACGAAAATTCTGATGTCCTATCAACATGTTCACCGGCATCACATTCTCCAAGGCCTTTTTGGTGGCATTTCGGCGAAACCCACACACTTTTTAGCCTTCTCCTTGGAATCATTGGGATGGCTTTTTCGCCACTGGTCCGAGTGTGGGCAATCGGGACCCTTCTGGCAAAGCTTGTGTGGCCGTGCTGCCGATGGAAGTTTCAAGACCTCCAAACCCAAGCAATATCCACCGCGCCTTAATGGGGCGCTCATCGAATCTTTTTTCCAAAGGTCCATCGTCCTTCGCGCAAGCCTTCCCCCTGTGCAGTCTGGGGAAGTGCCCTTTGAAGCGCTTTTGGAGGTCATGCCTGGACTGAGAGAAGCTGTGCGCACGTCAGGTTGGAGCATGGGACCTGATTATGTGCCACAGCCTGCCTGAATAATTCAATCTGCTAGGTGTGTAGGCACGTCGCCCGACTCAGCTGAATGGAAAATGGTTGAAAACACCAACCAGATCATGGTTGACTACCCTCTGGTAAACTAACCTGGAAGCTAAACATCCCCATTTCTTAGAGGTAAAACCACTTTAACTGGTGGATTTTCCACGCAACTAGGTCAGTTTGCCGGAGAGTTACTGGTCGGTTGAGAAGTGACAACCAGGAAATCCTACCGGCGAACTCCACAACCAGGAAACCCTACCCAAAATTCCTACGACATGGCTACAAAAAGTTCCACCATTTGAGTTTTGTAGCCATGACTGGAGGGCAGACCTATTTCAACACAGCCATTGCATCTACTTGAAGCAGCTTATGCGCGTGGGTTCAAGAAGAGGGTACCTTCTGGTTCGATGTTGATTGGCTGCGTCTCCTGTTTTCTTGATACTTCCGGAGGTTGCATACCACTGTTTATGGAGAACACAGCCATGGATACAAAGGCTCAAGAATGCCGATAACTCTTCCGAAGAGGTGTCATAGCCAATATTACGGTTATCAATATCACCATCAACAGTCAGAATATGTCATAGTCATGATCACAAACTAGATGATAAGATGTCAGAGTCTTTATTATGTTGGCTTGTTATGATGTGTATAGACTATGACACACTATGGCAATGTGTGATATGTTTTGATTCGTTATAGTTGTTGGTTGTATATATGTCAACATCTGATATATTTATGTTACAGTTGATATAAACTACTATATCTCAATATTCGATATTAGTATTTTATATTATATGTCTACATCATGATAATGAACAAGTTGCACGTGTAATAAACTATTGCATGTGAATACTTGATATAGTGTAATAAACTAATTAATGTAATTCATGTTGACATGAATGATATACTATAATGATATTAAACAATTATTTGATATGGTAAAATGCTATTGTATATAGTATACTAAACTAATTAATGTATGTGATATGCTCGTTGTATAGTTGTCGAGTTGTGCTCCTGTTGGCCAGGTGCAGTTCACTGAAGGCGAACTCTGTAGCGCCGACGGCGTCGCTCGCATCTGCGTTCAAGGGGAGGGTGGTGAAGCAACAAGGCCGACACAAGTGGTGAATGACTGGTTGACAAGTGGTGGTTTCTCAAAATGGGGTACCCCAAAAAAGGCTGGTTTATTACCATAAATGATTATATATGGATGATTTGGGGGTACCCCTATTTTGAGAAACACCCAAGTGCTTAAGAAGTCGGCAATATCTAAGAAATGGCTAATGACTGTTAAGTAGTCTAAGATGCTTAAGAAGTAGGCAATACCTAGCTAAGCTGCTTAAGATGTAGTCAACATCTAGCTAAGAAATGGCAAAAACTACTGTTCGACAATTGGTTAATCACTGGTAAAGAAGTGTTTGGGTGAAACCATAGCAGGTTCCAGACTGGTTTTTCAGCACAGCTGATACTGAATAGCTGTTGGGTTTATCAAGAAGCGCCAGTCGCAACCAGTTGGTTGATTAATGCCTGTCCTGGCTCATGGTGGTTCTATATCAATGCTTAGTCTTCAGGGGCTGGTCGTCCAAGTGGGCGATTGCACTGACTGGTAAACCATGTAAGGGAATCGGTGGCAGACAGTTTGGCAAGTAATGACCATGGCTTCCTTTGGTGTGTATGCCTTGGATACCTGCGTTGGGACTATATTTAGTTTGATGCTTGTGCTCGCTTGGTTCTTAGGACCATATTGTACTGCCTTCTGCATGCTTTGAATGCTTGGTTGACCAATCGGAACAACTGACCCAGCTATCGGACATGCAAATGATTAACAGCTTGGGATGGCTGAAGGTTTCACAAGTATTGAAAGTTGAAGATCGAGTTGAAGAAAGTGATGAAGGAATGGAATTGGGTGGAAGCTTTGGAATTACGCGAGGTTTCATCCCAAAGCCAATCCAAAGCTATTTGGATGACTGCGATTGCAGATGAAATCCACGGAGAATGTGTTCAAGTGGTGAAAGGCACAGTTTTCGATTTGAACAACTCAGAGATGGTCAATATTTCTTGGCTCGCCCCATGCTGTTAGAAGATATACCTTGCCAGCTTCAGAAGGTTTCCCGTTATGCTATGACCAGCCATTTGTGGTTATCAACAACGTGATTCAGTATTGCATTAATCAGAACCAGCAGCACCGCAAAAGACAGTGGCGGAAGTTTCCAAAATCGGAAGCTTATAGGAGAGGAAGGCTGCCTAAGATGCATGAATGACAGAGCAACACACCAAGAGAGTAAGAGGCGGCTGGAATCTTCTTGTTTGTTTCTCTCTCTCCCTCTCTCTCAATGCATTTGGGTGTGTTCTTGCCTAGTTGTTTGCCGATCTGCCAACATATTGATCGATGCATTCATTCTATTCTACTCTACTCTTCTCGTTTCTATTCCTCTAGCCTATTCTGTTCTATTCTGCTCATTTAGTTTTCTATCTACCTAGCTATCCAACTAGCCAACTATCCATCCGTCCGTCGTCCGTCCGTCCGTCCGTCCATCCATCCATCCACTTGTCTATCTGTCTCACTATATTCCAACTATTTATCTACCTATCTATCCATCTATTTATCTATCAGTCCATCTATCTAGCAATCTTTGTTTCTAGCTTTCTATCCTATCTCTCTGTCTATCTATTTGATTATTTAGCTGTTTGCGTATCTTTCTATCTATCTATCTATTTATCTATCTATCAAACCAGCTGTCTGTCAAATTGTCTACAAAGCTACCTGACTGCCTGACTATCTAGTTATCTAGCTAGATAGCAATCTGTGTGCTCATGTAACTATCTTGCTTGCCGGCTGTCTATATACTTGTCCATCTATCTAGCCAATTAGCCATCAACCTATACCTACCTATCAAGCCATTTCACTACATCTAATTACTTATTTGTCTATCTAGCTACCTATCTACCTACTGTCCGTATTTGCCTATCTAGATATCTAATTGATATATATATATATATATACACATCTAATATATATACATAATATATATTTACATATCCAAATATCTAAGCAGCCAACCATCCAACCATCTATCTGTTTATCCATCTGTCTATCTGTTTGTATCTGCTCTATCAATCTTTAGCAATCCAACCATCCAACCATCTATCTGTTTGTATCTGTCTATCTGTCTAACCATCTATCTGTTTGATCTCTACCTGTTCTTATTCGAACAAGATTCGAACAAGAACCGTCTTCGGACCTTCAGCCTTCGCTTCGCCGGACAGCGACGTGATCTGAAAAATACGCAACACTTTTGCCACAGACCTTCGCACCCGCCCCTGTTTAAAACACGACGTTTTAGGTAATGTCTCCCTTAACATCTCTTCTGGGCTACCTGCAGCTTTCCATAAATCAGATGTTTGACTTCCAAACTTCGTTCAATCAACTTTGCTGAGCCATCATGAACCATCAGTTTCCAATTGATTCACCATGTTCAACAGGTGACCATCCTTAGCCAAGTCACTCGCACTTCCAAGGTGGGATTCATCCTGTCGTCCGACCTTCCCTGCACCAAGAACATTCAGAAGATTGTTTCGGTGTTCGCCAATCGCACTGGTCGCATTTGCCACTTGTCCACAAGCAAAATGCATCAATATGCTGGTGAAGAAAATCAAAGAATAAGCAAACACCAATGACAAATACGTCAAGACTCATCGATGTAGTAGCTAACAACAATGTAGAATGAACAACAGATGTATTCTGTTGCTGTATTGTGGGTGAAGAATGACACAGGAAGCATCATCAATAGAGGGATGTAGTCAAAAAATCGACGTTCTGATGACTAGAAGCTGGATTGTCACTTCGGTGGCGTGTCCCAGGACTATACCAATGCCTGAGACCACCAGTCTGTATAGATACGTATAGATACATGCTTTTGTAGATGTATGACGTGCAATTCAATGTATGATGACATGGGTGTTTCTCTTAAAATACGGGTACCCGCACATCATCCATTATTGACCATTTGGTGTAGGTCAAAACCCTTAGTCCCCCTGGTTCCCATCATTAACCAGCCAGTTTCCCCGTTACTGTTGCTAAATATTGATGGGGAAAAGAATGACCCATAGATACCCATAGTCATTTGTAGTAGCCAACCAACCATAACTTGGGGTGCCCCAACCATTTCGGATGATCTTCGGTCCCAGCTGCCAACGCCACCACCCGCCTCACCAAGGTGTGCGCGTGCATGAGGATGTGAAGCGCTGCCAGCAGAGGGTGAAGTGCTTGGAGTTGGGCGACTGGTTGGAGGCGCGTGCCGCGCCGCGGCGCGGCGCAACGCGTGCAGGGCCGGTCAAGTCACACGGTGCGGATGGGTCAAGCAGTGAACCAACCAATAGCTGGTGAATGGTTAACAATAGGGATGATACATGGCAAGTATAGGGGATATATACCAACTATATGGCTATGATGTCAAGCAGTGAACCAACCAGTTGGTTGACCATGACTAGTAATGGTTAATAATGGTTAATGATAAGGGATAATTGCCAACAATGGTTATACATATATATATATATATGGCTATGATGTCAAGCAGTTCACCAACCAAGTTCATGGGTGATACTGAACCCACAATCGTAGGGAAAACAATGGTGAGTGATGGGGGAACCGGGGGGACTAAGGGTTTTGACCCACAGCCATATGCCAACCCCGGATTAAGAAACCCCTAGTGGATTAATTGGGGGGGACCGTTTTAGTAGGAAACCAAGCCTTTTGGGGGATGCCCCTCTATTAATCGACCAGGGTAATAGCTATGGGTCAATATAAATCAACCACCTATTGGGAAAACTGGCTGGTTAATGATGCTGGAAGGGGTAAAGGGTGAACTGACCCACATCCAAGCTGCTGCACGATGTTGCTCTCTAGCGCTCGTTCTGCTTGAGAGTGTAGCTTGACGCACTGAGGAAGAACTCGCTCACTCCCAAGAGGTCATGTCCAGGTCTTGTTTTGACCATTCGCAAGGGTACTCCCCATCATGCTTTCACTTCGCAATATCTCATGTGTTTGTTGCTTTCTGATAATTTTATTGCATACCATGTTATGTCTCTCCAAGAGTGCTTGACAAGTTTTGACGAAAGGGTGAACAAACATATATGTGTTTTGCATGTTGATGATGATAATGTGTATGTATGGAAGATATGTACGCTGTGTTGTTCTTTGATGTATTCTTTACCCCTACGATTTTTGGGTCTAGCATTGGGCAAGATCACCAACATGGCGGTAATGCCAACGACTAGAACCACCGCAGCAACAACATCAGCAGCAATTACAGCCATGAACACGAAGGAAATCATGAAATCCCATCAAAAACATCGGCAGCAACAAATCTTGACAACAGTCACAGCAATCGCAGAGATCGCAAAAACCGAAATAACAACAACAGCACACTAGCATTTTGACTCATAGCCCTCAAACGCAGCGTCAACAGCAGCAACAACCAGACCTCCTGCCACAGCACCTTCAGAAGAAGCAACAACAACATCAACAGTAAATTGACAACAACATGAACATGAAGCGAAAAGCAAGATCATGGGCGGCAACAACAACCGCAATCATCAGCGTCGTTAAGGACCGCGACCGTAACAGCAACAAAACAACAACAACCCAACAACAACCCAACAACAACACCTGCACACGCAACCGCAACAATCACTCCACTGACTGCGGCATGCACCGTAAATCAACAACAATTGCCTGAACCACCACAATGATGTCGTCATCAGCAGCATCAGCCGTGCGCACAAACAGAACAGCAGCAGCAACAACATCATACCCATTCACAGCAGCAACAGCCACCACCACTCCACTTGCAAGAAGCACCATTTAGTGACACTAAGAAAGAGAGCAGCATCCACCAGAAAATTGTCAGCAAAACGACAACACAACAGAAGAAAGAGAAGAATAGCAGCAAGGTCTGAAAAACACAAATGTCGAGCTCTGAGCACTAGATTACCCATACATATTCAACTAGCACCTGAGCCATTCTTCACCATTCCTAACCATTCTTTAACCATTATTTCACCATTCTTTCACCATTCTTTAACCATCCTTAACCCTTCTTAACCATCCTTAAATCCCCTCAAGAACCAAGGTCATTTGTGTTTCAACCGAGCCATGCAGCCAGGTCATCAGCGACCTGGACCAGCAGCAGGTGACCTTCGTGGTGTGGCCCAAGGAGCGCCGCCGTTGGGGAAGCCACTGGGCAACCGGGGCGACGGATTTTTGAACCTTGAAATGTGTGATTTTGAACCAGGGGATGGATACATAGGTTTTTGGCTGATGCAGTTGTGATGGGTATTTGGTTGTGATATGATGAAGTTGTGATCAACAATTTGTTGCTGTCAGATGATGTTAGATGATGAAGGTGTGATGAATATTTGGCTGTCAGAGAATGTTAGATGATGAAGTTGTGGTGGATATGTTGCCGTCAGATGATGTTAGATGATGAAGGTGTGATGAAGATTTGGCTGTCAGATGATGTTAGATGATGAAGGTGTGATGGATATGTTGCCGTCAGATGATGTTAGATGATGAAGGTGTGATGAAGATTTGGCTGTCAGATGATGTTAGATGATGAAGGTGTGATGGATATGTTGCTGTCAGATGATGTTAGATGATGAAGGTGTGATGAAGATTTGGCTGTCAGATGATGTTAGATGATGAAG
Organism: Symbiodinium kawagutii; assembly: GCA_009767595.1. Lineage (NCBI taxonomy): Eukaryota > Dinophyceae > Suessiales > Symbiodiniaceae > Symbiodinium > Symbiodinium kawagutii. The sequence goes on from VSDK01023660.1 coordinate 220,381, forward strand.
GTGTGATGGATATGTTGCCGTCAGATGATGTTAGATGATGAAGGTGTGATGAAGATTTGGCTGTCAGATGATGTTAGATGATGAAGGTGTGATGGATATGTTGCCGTCAGATGATGTTAGATGATGAAGGTGTGATGATATTTGGTTGTGATATGATGAAGTTGTGATCAACAATTTGTTGCTGTCAGATGATGTTAGATGATGAAGGTGTGATGAATATTTGGCTGTCAGAGAATGTTAGATGATGAAGTTGTGGTGGATATGCGGCTGTTAGATGATGAAGTTATGATCAACAATTTGTGGCTGTCAGATGATGTTAGATGATGAAATTTTGATGGATATTTTGCTGTTAGATCATGTTCGATGACTGTCATCAACCATTTCTCGCTGCGCATCGGAGAAATTCATACATTTAGGGATCTCACAAAAATTGGCAGATCATTTTGCGTGTGGAATATGTCATCGGTTTTGATTGTGCTTCGTCTTCGGGGAGGGATCTTGCGCGATGCTGTGGTTGACAAGCAAGGTTTCCTTTGCCCAAATTGGCCGCAGTCATGTCACCCAGCTTCAGGCTCCAAGAAATGAGTTTGAGTAAAGACCAAGCAGTTGGATCATATTAGGTGGTTTCTCAAAATAGGGGGTCCCAAAAATAGCTGGTTTATTACTATAAATGACTATAAATGGATGATTTCGGGGTACCCCTATTTTGAGAAACACCCATTATGTCACAATGATGTTCATTTTGGTTCAAATCCACTCATCATAGGGATGTGGCTGGATATGAGATAAGTAAGGAGAGAGCGCATGGAGGTGGTTCACTCGACGAGAACCACATATAATAAGAACAAAGGTTTTACCTCAGCTTTGGAATTGAACATGGAAACACGAGGAAACAAGGATTCAGATGTATGGTGGTTTCTCAAGCCACAGGGGACCCCCAAATCATTCAATATTAACCATTTATGGTGCTAAAATCATCCATTTCCGGGGTTCCCTATTTTGTGAGACCACTATATATGGATATGCACGATATTCAGAGGGTTTCTGGAGCACAATATGACCAACAAGTATGAACCAGCAAGCAAATGTTGATTGATTTTCACCTATATCTTGCATACATTCACGAGTACAAGAAATGCAAACACCATATTCCTACTACTGCTTGAGAAATGCCAGATGATTTCCTTCGCAAAAAAGGTTGTCCGATGGTCTGGTTGAGCCAACATGTTTGACCCTGGTTGATCACCATCACAAACGACTTGCTAATGGCTTATCATCTCTGCCGGCAGTCGGTAGAGTATCTTTAATTGCTGTGTTGCTATACGCATATCATATATTTCCATCTCAATTAGTTTCTGTATCCTCCTTGATGGTGTTGTTCATTTCTCAGGATCACCATCATTGGATCACCTGAGAATCCTTTGATCTTTGGCGTATGTTCACCTTGCTGTCGACCGTTGGGTTATTTTGGAAATATTTCTCAGATCATATTTCCAAAATAACCCAATTGAAATTA
>VSDK01023660.1:231744-339319 GCA_009767595.1 Symbiodinium kawagutii
GTGTAGGGAGAAGTCGTGAAAGATTGTGAATCACAGGCCCCTCCCGCACCATATTCATGCATATTCATCACGTATGATCGGCCGACTCGGCACCTTCGAAGTTGGGACATGGCAATGCTTTCAAGTCCAACGGTCATCGCTGTTCCTTGGACAGCCTGGACAGATCCAGTTGCGGCAGCTGGCTGCGGGGATGCAAGCTGAGCAAGGAGATGCCACTTCCAATGGACCAATCTAATGGTGTACCCGTTCGAAGACTCGACACTCACAGCATGCCTTGAAGTCGTGCATTTGTTACTCGCAGCTTGTATACGCCGTTGGATTAGCAGCTTGTAACAGTTGACCATCAAAGCAGCTTGCATACGCCGAGAGATTCAATTCAGTTGCTTGGAAGATTCGGTGACGACTGATTGTTTCGAAAAGACGACCTGCAGCGTCCGGTGGGGTCGTCCAACAACCGGGTGATTAGTTCTGTTGCTAACGATGTGTCTCGTTTTCCAGAGATGATCATAGCACAGTTGTGTTTGATGTTCTGTTTGCATGTGTTTGCTATGATCAGGGTGCAAGCTATCATCATCTCATGGTTTCGGGACAACCTAGAAGGTTGATAGACATACATGGAAGATCCCAGATGGAAAGGATCTCTCCCCTTGCAGAGACACAAATAATGGTCCGTCCTGCTGCTATTTTATCTTCGTCCTGAGGCTCCGAACACTGAACCATTCTTATTCACTATGATCATCATCATCATTCATCAGTATGGCTATCAACCACTGGGGGCATTCCAGGTTGAACAGGGTTCAATGTTCACCATGGCCAACAACAGAGAGGCGGGTTTCGGTCCTGCCAGGCATTGGCGGTCGTGCGTAGCATGGCCGTGCAGAATGGTCAAGTACAGGCACCGCATGCGCCAATGATCCTTTCATGCTGCTAGGCCCTGAAATTGTTGGTTATGTTGGTTAAAAGAAGGTAATAGTCATGGAATCGTGGTTTAATAATCACTGCTAGATACTGCTAGTAACCATGGTGATGGTCATAGTCAATTAAACATCGTGACTAAGGATAATGCATGGTAAATAGTCATGGTTAACAATCATGGTTTGATTATATGGTCAATCAAAATGGTTTGCAATCATTGTCAATAGTCATGAGTAGTAATAGTTAGAATGCTTCACAGTCATGACTAGTAATTAATAATGGTCAGTGATCATGCTTAATAGTCATGAGTAGAATCACGGTCAATGATCATGATTTAAGAATCATGTTTACTAATCATGGCTAATCATCATGCTTGAGAAACATGGTCAAGAATCATGGTGAACGATCATGAGCATCATCATGGTTGACCATTATGGCGAACAATCGTCCTGATAATCATGGATAATAATGATGCTTAAAAATAGTGGTCAATAATCCTGGTAAACGATCGTGGTTATCATCATGGTTGACAATCGTGGCTAATAATCGTGCTTAATTGATATTCATGGCTAATAATCATGAACAGCCATCATGGTTAATACTCATGGTTAAATAGCACGGTTGATAATCATGGTAAATGATCATGCTTATTGGTCATGGCTCAGAATCATGGTTAATAGTCATGGTTAGTGATCTCATGGCTAATCATCATTCTTAATAGTGGTGGAAATGACCAACTCAGTTTTTTTTCCTGTAGTTTTCAATAGCTTTCCTACTAAGCAAGATGGGGGTTCCCGCCAAGTACTCCAACGAAATTATGACCAGTTCTGTGTGTTTTTCCGGGTTGTCCCTGAGAGATGTGCCATGCGCTCATTTTTGAGCCACAATCCTGTGCCTTGCAAGTTTTTTGGTTGCTAAGAAAACTTTCTGGCAGTAGGAATTACTCACAATGACACCTATGGAAGGTTAAGTTGTCATGAGTTCAGGATTGTTCATACTCTCTGCAACGTTCGTTCGATGTACGTTGCTTATTGTGGCTATACAATATAACTTTGGATTTTGTATGAAATTCACCTAATTGATTAATTCATGCTAAATTGAAATAGTATGGATCATGAATTAAGTGAATTAATTGATTACTAGTGGTTGATCACTAGTGGTTATATCAATTAATGATGGTTAAGGTATTGACTAGTAATCAATTCATTCACTAGTAATTATCCACTATACTAGTATTACCCTATTGATTAACCATCCATTATATCATTACTAGGGATTGACTGATGGTTAATGGATGGTCAATCAATGGCTGGTGCCGCGCCCCGCGAGGCAGTGGCACATCTAGAAGCTTGGACCTGAGTCCGCCATGGATCACCATGGTGCCCATGTGAAGATGCAAACTGTGTGAAGATGTAACTGGTTTAACTGGTTAACTTTGTTAACTTTGTGGTTCATCTTTAGCCATGTTAAGTTGTAGCTGGTTGAACTGGTCAAACTGGTTATAACCATCAATAATGGTTAATGATAGGAGGATAGTAACTAACTATATTATTGAAGCAACTACTGGTTGGTGCTTTTAAGCATTCTTGATTTTCCTTGGTCATTAGCAACAAATGGTTGGTTGACAAGCATATTTTTCATGATGGGGTTGAAACCTTTGATGGGAATCAAATGACTGGAACATGCTCACAGTGGAACTTATATAGTGATTACTGCAACATCCAGGTAACATTGCTGCGTAGGACCCATGGACCAGTTTGAATGAATGGGCTTCCAATAGCAAGAAACCCCGTCGTGATCCATACGTTGAGTTGTAACCACTCGTTGCAACAGCCTAGCTTCCGATTCCGCTTCCAGGAAGACGATTGTAGAAAGGAGAAATCCAACAAAAGATGGCATACATTTCCTAAAACAGGGAACCCCTCAAAAAGGTTGGTTTATTTCTATAAATGACTAATAGTGGATGATTTCAGGGTCTCCTATGGCTGGAAAAAAAAACATATGGGCACATCCACCAATATTAAACGACTATTTCAGTAGCTTATGGCATATATCCCATGATTTCCTGGTTGCCAACTAACATGTGAGGATGGCCATGGATCACCATGGTGCCCGACTTCGCTACCCAGAGCCATGATGGGCCAAAGCAGCTGTCAGCTGACCATGGCCATGCAACGGTGGTTGATGAACCGCTCGTACTCGTGACGGCCCGTGTTTGCTGTCATAGATTGTGCTACCTGTAGACACTAATACGTGTATAACACAAATCGGAATATATTATGAATTGCTATGACATTGTTGCACATGTGAACTTATGTGAATGTGGTCTATTGATGTTACATAGACTCAATGGGTGGACCGCTGTGTGGTCTGTGAATTCCTATGACGCATGTCAGCTTGCTTCAGTTGCTGGGACGATTGAGAGCAACCATGGTCTTTATTATTTGATCACCAAGGCCCTCTTCAATGCCGAGAATCGCGGCTTGCAGCCCTGGGACCCGATCCAACCCATTGGCTGGAAATTCTTCGAGAGATCTGGCAGGACCTCCTTCAAGAAGGTCTCCCTCTCATGATACATCGAGTTTTTCCTCATCCTGAAGTCCTTCAAGAACGACCTGTCGCTGAGCACATTATTGTCTCTCAGAGTGATACCCTTTTCCCTGACAGGAAGGTTATCCTGGTCAGTGTCTCCAAAGGCTGGGACTCTTACAACATCGCGGCCTCGGTGGCAAATCCCACCATTGCAGAGCGGCTTATCTGGCAGGCAGATGGATTCACCTTTTGTGGACCCGGCCGCCAAGATTGGAACTGCATTGTCAAACGCCGTGGCATGGCAATGGCGCCCAGTGTCCCAGAGTACACCTTTCATGGAGAGTGTTTTCACCTGATTGCAGAGCCTTGGTCACTTGAAGCTGTCGAAACCAACCTCAGAGATCAGGCGGTTCAGACCGACTTCCCTGAAGATGATGCTGATATCTCAGCACTGCTGCAAGCAGGCCGCCCCTTGACCTCTGATTCTGAGCGCCTAATAGCGTCTTCGGTGGCTCATGATTCGCAGCCAGAATCTGGTCAAAGGCTAACCATTTCCTTGGAACATTTGTTGAGGGATCATGGGACTGAACTGACTCATGCAGATTCAGCGGTCCTTTATGGCCCTAACCATTCGATGATCCTGTACATCATCAACATCTCATGTTCTTCAATGCTTCCAAAATGGATTGAAGTCACATCTTGGTCCACACCAGTGATCCTTGACCACCTGCATTCCTGGGGTCACCACGGACGATTTACACTTCTCCATGTGTGGCCGGTTGGTCTTTGCTTTGATGCCATCGACCGACCGCAATGGTCACGGGTTTTCGTCTATGTGCCTGTGGAGACCTTCGATGTGGAAAGAATCTTCGTACTTGAGACCGGAGTGACTCAGGAAGTTCTCGACCTATTTCACATGCGCCATCTCTTCCGACAGGGACTGACTCGAGCCACAGTCATTGAGACGCGAACTTTGAGTCCAGGTATCTTCATGGTTCTGTACCACAACAACGTCCCATCGGTCGAGATCAAGAATGCCAAGGACAAGCCTGCGCCTACCTGGCCACCCTCGCAAAGGATAACTCCTCCTCGACACATCTACCAGCCCTCTGGCGAGTCTGGTTTGGATACGGAGAGTTTTGCCTTCCCGATCAACGACCTGGACCTGGAAGCGTTTTTCAGCTCTGCAAAAGGATTGCTATGCCCAGATTGGGAGCACCTCCCATTACCTGCAGAAACCTGGACCTTCCTGTCAGCATGCAATACCACGAGCTCATCTGACGACCTTTCGACCTACGACCGGGTCCTGGTTTATACGGATGGGTCGTCAGCTCCCATCGACAAGCACAAGTCCCCGGCTTGGAAAGCCGATCAAGGGGCCAATGACACCTGGTCCTTCGTAGTCCTTGGCGAAAACTACGGTCCCAATGACCAGGTAGCCTCAACTTTCACCTTTGTAGGCTGGACTGCGCAACCCACATTGACTGACCCACTCCTGGCTCATTTTGCTGGGGCCCTTCGGCAAGGGTCGGATGTTGCGGAACAGGAAGCCATGTTGTGGGCTTTCCTTTGGCGCCTCGCACACAATGTCAATGTGCCGACAGCCTTCGTCGCTGACAACCAATTTGCCCTGGCACTTGCGGGTGGAAGTCAAGGCTCTAGAGATCAGAGCATTTTGGCAGCCTCGGTCCGAGGCCTTTATCAAACTCTTGAAGCAGCACTTGGTTCTGAAGGACTTCTATTGCACCATGTCCCCAGCCACACTGGTGATCCGATGAATGAGTTTGCGGACACAGTCGCTGGTTTGGAGCGAACACAGAGCCAGTATCTGCCCAGGCAAAACATCGATTTGCGTACCTGGAATCAGTGCTTCCCTTATTTGTGGATGGTCTTCGACCGCTCTGGAAGCTTGCCAGCATGGACCAATGGAGCCTTTTCTGCTGTGACTCCCAAGCTTCCACAGCAAGCAACAACTATGCCTTGGCCTTCGTCCACGCAGACAAACAGCTATGTCGAACACCACTACATGATGAGCTTTGCCACAGCCAACGTGGGGTCCCTTTACACTGGACCTGATGGACACCGTGGAAAGCTGAATTACCTCAGGTCGCAAATGATTTCATTCAAGTTGAACTTCCTCGGACTCCAAGAAACACGTGGCCATGATGCATTCACAGAAACGGATGGCATCATTCGCATAGCCACTGGAGCCGAACGGGGATGTTTCGGTGTGGAGCTATGGGTTTCCACAGCACAACCGTATGCCTTCACTCAGAACAGACCTCAGTTCCTCAAGGCTGCCCATTTTGCAGTTGCATCGCGTTCACCCAGACACCTACTTGTTCAAGTCTGTCCCCCAGGAGAACCTTTCTGGATATTGGTGGCCCACGCCCCCCAGAGCGGGAGACCTCAGGTTGAGAGACAGCAATGGTGGGACCAGATGAATGAGCTCCTGAACCAATATGTATCAGGTGATCTTTGGGTCCTTTTTGACGCAAACGCCCGAACGGGCTCCCAGGATGGAAGACACATTTTCGTGCAGGACGACTCCTCCAGTGTCAACACCCCATTCCTGCGGAACTTCCTTGAATTCCATGACCTGGCACTGCCTTGCACGTCAAACCAGCATGTGGGTTCTACAGACACATGGACCAGTCCAGATGGTACATTATCAGCGAGGATTGACTATGTTGCGGTCCCAATCAAGCATGCCACAGGATGCACCTTTTCATCGGTGCTCCATGACTTTGATCTTGGCAACTCGCATGATGATCATTCAGCAGTAGGCCTGCAGATGCAGTGGAAGTCCTGGGCTCTGGCACCTATGCCGACCTCTTTGCCAAGCAAGCCTCACAGACCCTGCATGTGGCGTACCTCGGATTTGATCCATTGTTTGCCAACTTTGAGGGACGCTCCTCTGCCCGCATGGGACACTGATGTTGAAAGTCAAGTTGATGGACTCCAACAACACATACATCGAGCCCTGGCTCACTGCCACCCAGGCTCCTTGAAGGCAGCCAAGAAGCCCTACATAGATGAAGAAATCTGGTTGAAGAGAGCCGAAAAGCTCAGACTGAAGAAGCACATTCGCGAGATTGGCAGACGAATGAAGACAGAACTCCTCTTCAAGTCTTGGCAAACATGGGTCTCTGATCGTCAATTCGAGCCATCGCCATATGAACTCTCGCTGAAGTGTGCTCGACTCAAGTACACAGCACAGCTCAAGACAGTCGCTGTTGACCTGCGCACCTTGCTGAAAGCTGCCCGTAGCAAGGCCCTTTCTGCATGCCTTGAGCAGATCTCACCAGATGCGCCATTTTGTGCCCTTCTTGAGCAGCTCAGGCCTCTTATAGGTCCGACCAACCCGAACAAGAGAAAAATCAAGTCGCTGCCCTTCCTGCTTGATGCTAATGGTCAACCCCTCACGGATCCTGAGGGCCAGCTCAACAGATGGATCGAATTCTTCGCCAACATGGAAGGAGGCAAACGACTTCATCCAGAAACGCTTCGTGATCATTGGCTTCATGCTCTCCGAGCCCTGCCTGCCGTGGATCTCAATGATGCACTCCCACAGATCCCGAGCTTAGCAGACCTCGAAGCTGCCCTTCGACAAGCCCCTCTCCGGAAAGCCACGGGCCCGGACCACATCCCAGCGGAACTATGTCGACTCGCCCCTGTGGAGCTCGCCAAACAGCTTTACCCTCTCCTCCTCAAGACTCTTCTCCATGGACAAGAACCATGGCAATGGAAGGGAGGGCGACTTACACCCATTTTCAAGGGTAAGGGCTCTCAAGGAGAAGTCTCATCACACAGATCAATCCTAGTGTCAAATCACTTCGGCAAGGTCATCCACAAATGCATCAGGAGCAAAACCTACACTTTCTTTGCGGACTTCATTCATGGGTCCCAACTGGGCGGTCGTCGCAAGATCCCAGTTTCCATCGGTGTTCATTTTGCTCGAGCATTTCTTCGCTGGAAAGCCCGTGAAGGTGAAGCCGCTGCTCTCCTATTCATGGATCTCCGTGAAGCCTTCTATAGGCTATTTCGCCCCTTGGCGTTGCAGAGCACCATGACGGATGAGGATCTCTACGCAGCCTTTGCACGGTTGGGAATGCCCATTACTGCCATCGACGAGCTCCGCTACCACCTGAGACGTGAGCCTTGTGCACTACAACAAGCTGGGATCCCCCCACTTTCCTGCAGGGCCATCACCAGCATCCATCAGTGCACTTGGTTTCAATTACCAGGGCAACATGATGTGGTAGAGACCACGATGGGGAGCCGTCCGGGGGACAGTTTCGCTGACACAGTTTTCACGTTCATCTACGCCCGTGTGCTCAAGACCTTGGAGCACCGTTTGGCGGAAGCCGACCTTCTCACTGTTGTTCCTGGTGGCCATCGAGGTTTTCATGAGGACCCTTCGCCTGTCTTCAACTTTGTGCCACCACATACACAAATTGGACCAACGTGGATGGACGACACATGCATTTTCATCGCAGCGCCCGATGCCAACACCCTGCACCGGAAAATGGGACCGGTCACATCCTTGACTCTGGATGTTTGCAGAGAGTTTGGCCTCTCGCCAAATTTGGCAGTTGGCAAAACAGAGATCTTAGTGTCTCCCAAAGGTGCTGGTACACGGTCCTTCAAGAACACCTTCTTTGGACCGGTGGCGAGTGGCTTTTTTGATGTCGTGAGCGAGCATCAGGTTGACAAGGTGAAAGTGGTCAGCAACTACAAAAATTTGGGGGGCCAGATTTCCTTTCGTTCGACCACCACCAAGGAAATCAAGCAGCGACTCAGCATCGCACATCGTGCATTCGCTGACCATAGACAACTGCTTTATCAAAACAAACACCTCTCACTCCAACAGAGGACCCAAGCATTTAACTCTTTGGTGCTTTCCAAGCTGAGTTACGGTATGGAATCTTGGATCCTGGATACAGCTGCCACCCAGAAGTACTTTCACGCCGGAGTGATGAGGCTCTATCGCCGTCTGCTCAAGCTGCGTCATGATGACCACAGATCAGACGCCTCTATTCTTGCAGCACTTCGACTACCCGCGCCAGAAGTTCTTCTCAGACGTGCACGGTTGCGCTATGTTGGACTCCTTTTCCAATGTGACTCCTCTGTGGATTGGGGCCTTCTGGGCCAAGACCTACATTGGGTGGACTTGGTTAAAGGGGACATGCTTTGGCTTTGGCAGCAGCTGCAGCACTCCTCAGGGCTCCAGGATCCGCGCCTTCATATAGCTCAATGGGGAGAGCTACTGCAGTATAGCCCTCGCTTTTGGAAGCGCTTGGTCAACCGGGCTGTTGCCCATGCAATTGGACAGGCTGCGAACGAGCAGGTGGTTCTCAGTCTTCATCTCAAGGCCCAAGCCGTCCTTCGAGTGCATGATTTCAACATTCCAGATGTTGCTCGCTCAGAACCTCAACATCTTTCACAGGTTTTTGGTTGCATGTGTTGTCGAAAGCGATTCCGATCACGTGCTGGTCAAGGAGCGCATTTCTTCAAAACGCACCACATTGTTGCTGAGAGCCGACTTCGCTTTGACACCACGTACTGCAGCGTCTGCCTTCGTGAATTCCACAGTGCTGCCCGAATGAAGGCGCATCTGCGTTATTCGGATCATTGCCTGCAGACTCTTCGAGGCCAAGGCATTCTTTGCACACCTTTGCCTGGGATTGGTTCTATTGCTGATGCGGAAACCAGCAGACAAGTTGACGGGCAACGCCTGTCCCAGCAGGGCTTTGGACCACTTCGCGAAGCAGTTCACCGTCTTCGCGGATTGGATCTATATCATCAAGCTCTTGCAGATGCACTCCTGGAGCGACTGCTGGATTGTGCTGACCCAGAGCAAATGCTCCTTGCCTTCCAAGAAGAAATTCTCAGGACAGCAGCTTCCTGGGAAACCACCTGCGCCACCCTGCAGCATGTCAATGACAGTTACGGAGAGCAAGAAGCGACTATCACTGGCATTTCGTGTGACGCTTTTCGGGGAGCCATTGCTCAACTGCAATCCACGGACTTTTGGCCCTTCCTGGTTGACCCTCTGGACCAGCCCATGGAGCAGGACCTGCCCTACATGGAGGACTACTTCGCGGACATTTGTGCACGGGATCGAGGCCTTCGCACCCATTCCCCGGATGTGCCCAGACCTTTTGGGAAGCTTCGCTACATTCTCCACGCCTACTCAGGGAGGCGACGGTACGGAGACGTACAATTCTTCCTGGACAAGGCGCAGACCCAGCACGACTCCTTCATTATCCAGATCCTCTCTGTCGACATTATCATCGACCGGGACTTCGGAGACCTGATGAATGTTGACACTCAACATTTTTGGGTGTCCATGATTCAACAGCGCTTTGTGGTCGGCATCATCGCCGGCCCGCCATGCAACACCTTCTCCAAAGTTCGCAAGAAGAAGATCGAGGATGAGCATCGAGGACACGGTCCACGAGCCGTACGTTCCCCTCAGCATCCCTGGGCACTGCCGTCCTTGACTCTGCGCGAGTTATCTCAAGTGTTTGCCGGAAATAGCTTGCTAGCCTTCGCCTTCCTGGCCCTTTATGAACTTGTGGGTTCCGGCGGGATCGGCTTTCTGGAGCACGCGGCTGACACAGAGAGGGAGGAGGATGTCTCTATATGGAAGATACCTGTCATCGCTGCTCTTCTTCGTTTTGAACCTGTGACCTTCCAGAAGGTGACCCAAGGACATCACGGTTTTGAAGGGGCCAAAGCAACAGGCCTGTTAGGACTGCGTTTGCCTGACTTGGCCACACAGCTTAAACGCTGGCGCCTGGCCGATTGGCATGTACAGGGCCAGACCACTGGCCGAGCAGCGGACGGATCGTTCCACTCAGCGAAGCTCAAGGAATATCCACCTTCAGCTTTTGACTCATCTTTGGGCCAATTTCCCATCGATACTAGCATCGAGCCTCCGCAGGATTTTAGGGCTCTTTGCAACCGCTTGGTCTCTAGCACCCGTGGCGAGACCATTGGGTTGGATTACCATTGTAAAGACAGGTGATCTCTCCCATCTTTTCCGAATTTATTGCTAGGCCACAGCAGTGAGCTATCTGCCTGAGGGAAAAAAATATATTTATGTAAATATACACCAAAATCCCTTGGTTTCTTATGTTTTTTTGTTACATGCGTTTTACATGGATATAAGTCCACCATGCCATTTTTTCATGCTTTGGTCGCTGGAACTGCCGTTGGCGCGTCGGCGTCCCAGGTGTCCACTGCCACCACCACCATGGGTGGTCCCCAGGCCGGTGACCACCAACCAACTTCATGGTGGTTAAGAACCAACAAACTATAGGGAAACCAACGGTGAGTGATAGGGGAACCAAGGGGACTAAGGGTGAACTGACCCACAGCCATATGTTTGAGATACATCGTTACATGTGCGTCTTTGCTTGTATTTGCTATATATCTAATTGTTTGTTTTGATGCATACTGAACTGCATACATAGGTGGATCCACGCGTACACGGCATGCTATGTACTGATCTCTGAGTAGTGCTGAAGCTGCATTGTTTTCGCCTTATTCAACATGGCCTAACATGGCCACATCACATCAACTATTCATCTAATCTGTGACTTGCTCAGAAATCTGACAATTGATGACCCTAGTAGAAACCATGTATCTACTAGTAGACCCTATTAATCATCCAATCTAATTTGGGAACTGTTGGATTCTTCGTAGACACATGGGAATCCACCAACATTCTAAACATTCTCAATGTTCCAGTCTCCGTTGCGCAAGCCGCAGATGCCAACAGCGCGCACGCGGCTGATAGCTCCGCAGGCATCGCCCGAACTTGCCTCGAAAGTGTCAGGTTCAAATCCAACCAGACACAGATAATAAGCGTGGTTAACAACCAGTCATCACCAATTTCACCATGGGTTAATGATTGATATCTGACTATCTGACCTAAAATTGCGTTCATAATGGTTAGTATTTAACTTATTGTTAATGGTGATGCAGAAACCCAGGATATTGATATGGACACAGCTCACACAGTGACTTGTGATTTCGCCCTTGGGCATCGAGGGCTCACCATGGGCGCTCTTTGTGTGGGCGCCAGGAGCCTCACCGTAGCTGGTTCGACGTCTTCTTCCGATCAGAGTTCCTCGGCGATGGAAGTTTTTGAACCAGCAAACTCAACGAGAAAGGCATGGAAAAGCATGGGAAAATCCGGGAAAAACATTAGAAAAGCACGAAAGATGCTTCATGAGTACCACCAAAATATGAGTCGTTGGGTGTTTAAAACGGCTTCGAAGCATTTGGAAGCCGCGTTTTACACGTCGAGCGAGTGATTCTGGTCATCGATTGAGGAGTGGGTGCCTATCGTTGAATTGTGATGCGCGTGATCGCTTCGGGAGCCAGAACAGAGTCATAGCCCAATTAGCCATAGGAATATGAGCAACATAGCCTTGTCTAGCGATTTAGTCCAGCCTAATATGGGCAACACTCTCTGGAATTATTTGCATAATGTTAACTTCATCCAATCATGACTGCCTGAAAGGAGCAGATGTTGTGGAGATCGTCTAGCGCACGTGATCAGGTTAGCACAAAAGTCTTTGAAATTTCTCAGTGGTGGAAAATATCTGGCAGGTTCTGCAGCATCATCATCGGTGGTTCCTACATTTGCTTTCTAGGCGAGATTTGCTGGGAGCTGTGAATGGGAGTGACCTGTGGTGGCCCAAAAACTTGCCCCTCAATGGTTTGGGGTGGGCCAAATAGCAGCTGTGAAAGATGGCATGGTTCTGACATCTTGGAACTGTGCCTGCTTTGCATCTATGACTAACGCGTTGGACTGGAATTAAGTGCCCGCTTTCAAATCGCATGATCATGACAGGTCATTTGTTAATGTTCATCATGATCCTGGGAACCAATACAGTATCATCACCCATTGATATCCGTTGACATCCTTTGAGGACTGATCCATCGTATGGTATCATTAGCAGCCATGTAAGGATGATCCATCGATATCCATTGCCCATCTATCAAAGGTGACAGTTGTGGTCCGCAGTAGCACAGCTGTCACTTCGGCCCTTGGTGCAGCCAACTTCCTGTTCTTTGGCCTCACCTACGCCATGCCTCAAGTCTTCAGGCAAGGCTGTGAGTGTCTGTGAGTCCTTACCTGGAATGACTCAGAATGCCAATCCGTGGCGCTCTTTGCTGGTTTTGTTGGTTGGTTTCGGGGGGAAGTTATTAGTTCCATTGCTGTTTCTTTAGAGATGTAAAAAAACAGAATGGGAAACTTACAAGTTCCATTTCAGTATGGTAGGAACAAGCGAAGCTGGTGTTTTGATGAGGGAAAGGTCCTTGTGACATTCTTCGCACTCTGCGCGTGACCCAGGGTCGTGCATTCGCCATTTCATCCGGCAACACAGGTCCTAGCGCTTGGCCTCAGCTGTTACAAGGGTTAGCAGCCAACCCCAAGACAGTACTTGTAGGTCAGGGTGTCCACACATTTCGGCCACGTATCCAACTGCCTGGGAGGTCAAGGCAGGCAGAATGATAGAGAGATGTCTCATCGATGTTTTTTGGGTTCACCATTTGCTGCATCTCTCCATATGCTGGCTGTGTAAAGGCACTTGCTCAAACTTGTACATCAATTGCATGGGGTGCCGAAGCTATTTTTTGGTGCTTCCCTTGTGTGAGTCAATCCGTGATTTGATTTGTCATAGGCAGGTCTTTGTTTTGCCGTCCTTCAGTTTTCTTCAACGCGCTTTTTGGGTCTCTGGAGCACTATTGGAATGTGCGATCCGAAGTTCGGATATCAACTGTTCACTGCTTCGGTCATCATCCCTGCAGGTGATGATGTTGCTGAGAATACCCTGTGACTTGCGACCATCAACATATGAATAGCTTGTCAACGACCAGCTCATAATAGCTGATATACCATCATTACAATTAACCATTATCAACGTTCAGTAACCACGATATCGACCATTATAGGCCATTTAATTTTCACACCCTGAATCATGAACCATCGCTAGCAACCATGAACCATTACTCGGGAGCCATTATTAACGATCATCAACCCTCACTCTATAACTATTGTTAACCATCATCAACCATAATCCTTCACCAACCAGTTCCAGCCTTCATCAGCCATTGTCGCCCATAAACCAATACCAAGCAGTACTAAGCATCAATACTAAGCACTGCCAACCCTTATCACTCATTATCAATCATTACCAATCATTACCAACCATCATCAACCACTGCCAACCCTTATCACTCATTATCAACCAATCCCAACCATAATCAACTCATCCCAATCATCATCAACCAATCCCAACCATCATCACCCCGTACCAACCAGTGCCAACCAGTCGCGTTGAGGTCGTCACCAGTGCAGATCTTCCCGCCTGTGTCCTGGCGAGCCTTCTGATCCGGTCCAAGGCAAGCCGCGAGCGATGCCGGCGAAGCGCGGGAGGGGGACGGTGACGTGGTGAATTCGTCATGGCCAAGGTGACGGTTGGGGATGGTTTGTAATGGCCAAGACATGCCAAGACTAGATGATAATGGTTCACAATGGTTAATCATGACTAGTATTAGCATCATGACTAGTATTAGCCAAATATTGGCTAATAGATATTGATGGTTAATGATTCGAAAATCTTGGTTAGTATAGTTGATAATGGTTGATAGAGGTGCGTATAGGGTTTGACAATTGGTAGTGAGAGTTGATGGCAGGTGATAGTGCTTTCTGATAGCCTTGCGTAGCTAAGAGGAGTGGTTAATAGTGACTTAAACGGGTTGATGATGGGGGCTAGTGGTTGCTGATGGTTGATTATAGAGAACACCAGTGAGAATAATCATAACTGACAATATGGAACAATCACCAATCCAATCGGTTTGTAATTGTTGTAAAGTGGTTACCAGTGGTTAGGACTGATTAGCAATGGCGAATCATGGTCGATGATGTTTATTGCTGGTTTGCAGGGGCTGATGGTTTTTTGTAGAATTTAAGATAGACAGATACAGTTGGTATATAGATAGATGAATACGATAGACAGACAGGTACAGTAGAGAGGTAGGAAAATAGATAGACATACATATCGATAGAGGACAAGTAGATAGACAGATAGATAGACAGATAGATAAGTAGATAGACAAGTAGATAGAGAAATAGATAGCAGAGATGTACATAGATTGACAATACATATCCACAGATAGATTGGTAAACAGATTGATACAATCGATGCTATGTTTTTGAGACAAGTGAAGCAGCAAAATCTCCAGGTGCATTTTCTGGAAGCAAAGAGACTCGTTCTCAGGTCTACGGCCACAGAGACAGCCTGTCTGCGTTGGCCACCGTGCTGGCCATGTCACTTGGACCGAACGTTGAAGGTGGGACCTATCAGTGACAGAACTGTATCGTAGCCTGTTTGTAGTTGTGCATGTGTGTTGAATCTGTTCATATTTGCAAAGCAAATGCACGTGATAGATCTCACAGATACCAAGGGGCTCAACAAGGGCAGAAGGGCTCATCAGGGTCAACCGCCAAGCCATTTGTGAAATCAGCCCCACATTTCCAACATGCGCCGGAGTCTCCATATGGTTCAAAGGTGGAGCCCATGAAAACACGAGGTTGATTCAAGCTGATTCAAGTTGGTGCAGGTTCAAGTTGGTCGTAACTAGTTGATTCAGATTTGTTCAGAAGGCAATTTTTTGGGGGTGCTTAACCCAGCCCACTCTTGGGATATCCCTGGAGCCCACCGGGCTCAGGGATATCCACCTCAAAGGTTCTGCAGTGAGTTACCATATGATTTCTCAAGCCAGTTTTGGGTACCCCAAAGCTATGGTTGGTTTACGACTACAAATGGTCAATAGATGGGATGATAAGTGGGGGTACCAGTATGACTTGAGAGACACCATATACTTCCCATGTGATTCCTGTTGGTTTGTGAGATCGCTCGCCCAATTTTCAGCCTACAGAAGCCTTGGGTAGTAGCAGTAGTAGGGACCCAAAGTACTGAAACCTAAAGGCTCGCGGTGAGAGCTACAGCTGTGGTGGTCAGTGATCCCCACTTGTGCAGGGGTCAGTGATCCCCACTTGTGCAGGGCCACTGTTAGGAGGTCTCCTTTTGAGCAGCGAAACAGGTTCAGAGATGTTTACCCAGCCATATGGCTATAGGTCGAAAAAATTGCAAGAACGGATTGATAAAGATACAAGCAACAACAAGTGGATTGATGGACATGATAAACATGTAAAATCCAAACAATCCACTTGCTGTTATGGACATGTTGGGACCAATCCACATTGATAAGCATACAAACAACTAACATCCAAATAAAACAAGTCTGGTAGTTTCTGGGAGGTTCATAGCGGGTACCAGGGACATCCAGGGACCCTTGCCCCATGTGTTGGGTATGTGACTGACAGACTTGGCTCAGGCTGTTACCAACTTTGATGATCATGGAACATGGAGACAGTAGCTTGGTCACTGCAGCCATCTACTCCTGCTTTTTGGCAAAGTTGCTTGGCATTGGCGTTCACATTGGACGGGATCTGAGGTCAGAATAGGTCAGGGGTTGCTGAAATGAACTCAAAATTCCATGATGCGGTATTCTTTGACTAACTTCTGAACATAGAATAGCTGTGGTTTCCCAGATTCTTAAATTTATAGCTCTTAGATTTCTTGACAATTTTTGAGAGTTCCAAAAATCTCGATAATTTCTACACCAAAGAAACCCTGCTGGGCCGATCATTGCTGGGTCTGAACCAGCTACGTTGTGACTTGGGTTGAGGTGGATCGTTCGACTATGGCAATCATGTGCTATCCAACATTTCTGGATAGTGCACGCATCTCCAGATTAGTGGTTTGACATATTTTTGTGATATGTTCGTATATTTTCCGCAATATTTTGCGATATTTGGTTGACTAACATGTTTGGGATGGCAAAACTAACGACCAACCGGTTCTGATCACTACTAACCATTATTAATTCACCACTATTCACCAGCAATTCACCGTGGCTATAAGCACCAAGCAGTAACCAGTATCTCACCAGCGGAACAGGGCGGCACCCAGCAATCGCTTGACGGTGTGCCGTTTGTGCCCAAGCAACCCCAACGGATTGGTCGCCCGAGGTGTGCAGTGACCACATTCTTCACCATCGCATACGTGACCCGCTGAGATTTTCTCGGGGGAGGGGGCGCTGCACGATTCGAGAGGGAAGGATTTCAAGGGCAGTTTCTCTTCCCTCCAAAAGGAAAGGAACTGAATACCAGCAATGTCAAGGGAATGTTTGTTTGGTTTGTGTTGGGGAAAAAGAAGCTGAAAGGCCATTGTACAGGTGGCCAAAGCCGCTTTTTGCGCATTACTTACTGTTGATAATTCTGAATTACATAGTATTAACTAGGATACTATTGATCAGTGTTAATTGTTCACTATTGATCAGTAATTTTGGTCATTATGAATCAATCGCTAGTAGGTTGTAGGGAAGAACTTGTGTAATGCTTCGGTCTTTCCATCAACCTTCGCTGAGGTTTACGTGACCGAGATTTTTCCTTCGGACCCGGGATCCCAGATGGCTGACTGGGAAAATGAAACGGTGGTTCGAAATGAGAGAATAGTGATAGTGGGTTAACAATGGGTAATGATGGTCAATCATGGTTAGAAATGCTCAATCACGAAAGCTAGCGTCAGCTAGTTGAAGTTGCCCTTGCTTTAGCAAGTACTTGGCAGGGACAGGACTTCCAAAAGTCACAAATAATCGAATAATTCATGGGTGGGGCCTCACCAGGCTCAATTCTCCCCAGGGTCGTTGCATGTTGCGGTTTTCTTCAACAACATCAATGCATGCTTTATCGGGGTTTGTTTTTTCAGTCCAGTCTTTTGCAGTGCTAGCTTTCGTCACCTACCCCTGGCCTCAAGTAATAAACAGCTGCTGTTTATGCTTTCCTGCCAATAGAATTCAGATGGTGGTTTCTCAAGTCATAGGGACCCCCCAAATCATCCAGTTGACTAACCATTTTACAATAGTCAACCAAGCATAACCCTGGGGTACCCCAAATTGGCTTGAGAAACACCATGAGGATGTTATACATGTGGGTGTTTCTCAAGCCAGTGACTGGGAAACTCCAAAGTGATGGGGTTGGTTCATCACTATAAATGATCAATATGGCAGTGGGTCAAAACCCTGTACCCCTGTAACCATTGGTTTCCTTATTATTGTTGCTTATTATCCACCATTATGCTTGACCCACATAGCCATATCAAGGATGATCACTGGGGGTATCCAGATGAATTGATGCTCTTCCCGTCGGAATTACTCATGCAAACCTGTCACGTCCAAGGCCTGCCGCTGTACCGCAGCTTCTGCATGCATGGCTGGAGGCGAGGGGCTGTTGGGTGGCGGCCCTTGGACTTAGGTGCAAGATGATCAACCATCCCAACAGATGCTCCAAGTGAGGTGGGTGCACCATTTCTGGGTTTTCCGTCTATGGACATGTCACACATGGCAAAAGCCATACTTCTGGCCATACCAGCGATCCAGCTTTGGGAAAACCCCACCTGTTGGGGGGTACACGATTTCTGGATCCCAAAAAGTCGTGTTAAGTCAGGAATGTTGTCCAACCGGTATTACAGGTTCCTTCCATATTCCTTGATCCTTGGAACTCGAGAAAAGGGGTCATGGTTTTCAAGTGGAATCTGTCGCTGGCAACCCCGTTCAACGCCGTTCAAGTAGAATTGTAGCTTTGTCATTGCCTTGTTGCCTCCAGAAATAAAATCCTGAAAATTTGAAGCAGTCTTTCAAGCAGTAAGGGTTCGGAAGTTCATATTGAGCTGGCAATCCACAGAGACAACCAATGTTTCTCGATCGTTGTTCAGCCCATGTTATCGGCAAGTATATCAATGTCATGGGCTGAAGAGTATCATTGGCTAGATTCTAGATGCAATACGATTTTATAGTAATATTAACATATCATTCTAGATTCTTATCATTAATTCGGCTCCTTGAGATGCACCATGGCACAATAAAGATCTCATACATGAGCAATGAAGACTTAAGCCATGTTGGGAGGGCTTATGGCACGACCTTTCCAGGAAGAGGATAAGTTATATACATTGATGGTTGATTATGAAGAAGCCCTCTATCACATTCTGAAATGCCAGCATTGATCCATGTGTTTATTCATAGCCCACGGATTGCCCACAGCAGTTTGCAGAACTTCTTGAGGATAGGCTCTACTGAATGGTGATTATAAATTGCAAGCATTGTGAGGCTGTCCCGTGAACATCCATGAACCATGTCTATCCTAGAACACTCTTCATTGGTTGCTGATGATGCATGACATGTGCCAATGGTTCAATGGTTATTATACCTATTCAGGGCTGAATCTACCAAATGATAAGCAGTGCTACATAGATATGAGCATCCATTGCCCAGGTCTTAATTGAGGACTCTTAAACCCTGTCAATTTATGATATCTACTGACGGTTGATACTCTTGATGGTTTAGCTGAACCAACTTGTTGCATCTATCAGAACCATATTCACTTACAATGGTTATTCAAGGTTGAGAATCATCAATACTGGTTAAACAATGCCAGTGGCCAATGAAGATAGTGTAGCGATATACTGGATCATAGCCGTTAAACAGATAGTAATCGTTTTATGGTTTATGACATCAGTAGCTGTTTGAATCAACATTTCCGATAGACTATCAAATGCTGATCAATGGTGGCCAGAAGGCATTGATAAAGAATTAATAGTTGAGAAATATTGAAAGGCCGTTGATAGGTAAGAAACATGGATAAACATTGATTGTTGATATGCATTGAGAAACCATTGACTGTTGATAAACATTGACAAACTGGCTGGTGGTTTCAATCATTTGTTTGCTTCCCTAGTATTACCCAATGGTTGGTTGGTTGGTTGATATTTTTCATAGGGATTGAAACCAAGCTGTGGGCTCGAGTCCTTTCAGCTGGTGCAGCTAAGCCAGCAGAACCTCGAGGGGGCCGTTTTGCCATGGGATTGATCGACCTTGCTTTGGAACCACGGTGGCATGCTGTTAGACCTCAACAGCGTGTTTCCACCGTGGCACATCTTGTAATCTACGATGAATATCAGCAGAAGCATCTCTTTCGAACTGCCATTTACAAGCAATTTGTGGTGGTGACAGGAGAGCTGCCCAGGAACGCAGTCTTCAGTTTCTTGGAGGCTGAGGTTACATCAGTGGACAAAGGTATCCGCATCCAAGTGGACAGCAAGTTTGCTTTGGCTCACCAACAGATGACGCATGATCATCTGTATTGTGCAATCGATGTGTGCTCTGGAATGGGTTTTGGGGCGCAAGGGCTTGAAAGCGCTGATGTGACCATAGAGGCTGTAAACGAGTTGCAACCCACTTTGGTCAAACACCAACAACAGAATGGGGTCACACACATTCAATGCGGTGACTTGGGATCCTCAGAGTCAATTGTTCAGTTGCACGGGATGTGTCCACACCCGGCTATCCTATTGGGTGGCTTTTCATGCCAGCCATGGTCAAGGTTGGGAGACCGACAGAAATCTGGTGATTGTCGGTCAAGTTCATTGGTTTACATCCTCAGATCGGCCTACTTTCTGTGTGCACATTCCATCATCCTTGAATGCGTTCCAGGTGCAGGAAGGGACCCTGAAGTGATGAAGGCAATTCAGGAGTTCGAAACCCTCACAGGGTTCCGTCATGCAACCCAAGATCTGGAATTGAGTTCCATTCTTCCGGCTAGAAGGGACAGGTGGTGGTGTGTTTTGACCAATGCGGCATATCCCAAAGTTGATCTCCGACCATTGCCTCAAGTTGGACCAGCTCCTGTGATCGCTGACTTGTTGCCTTTTTGCCCCCACTGGAGTGAACAAGACAACAAAGAACTGGCCTTGGACAGTTACGAATCCCACAAGTTTGAAACGTATGGGGGCTTGAATAGAAACATTGCGAATCTTCGAGGACAACTGGCTACCGCATTACATGGATGGGGGAATCAGCTGGATAAGTGTCCATGTGGTTGCAGGTTGTACCCCATGAATGAGAGCCGTTTTGAACATCGAGGACTCCATGCTGCCCTGGTTTTGTTGGAGGGATCATTCAACACACACGTGGGTGTTCTTCCCAAGACGCGTCACCTCCACCCTTTTGAACTCTGTGTCTTGCACGGGGTCAATCCAGTGCGAGATTGGTCTCCTTCCCTGAGGCTGGGTATTGCAGGTCTTGGTCAGATGGCGTCACCGGTCCAATCGAATTGGATTGTGGGCCAACTACTCTGCCAGGTCGAATCGCGGTACGGGATGCCATCCAAACTCCCTGAAGTTCGTTTGGGGAACCATTTGCAGAAGGTTTTCAAAGGGATGTCGGACTTACAACCGCAATTGAGTGAGCATCCGTCGGTGAGTGCCTACATTGATCGAGTTTGGAAAACTCTCCAGACTTCCATTTATGCACATCAGCCGTTGGCCTGTGTTGTCATGAGTTGTCCACAAGAATCGACAAACCAGCCACCGGTCAGGACGGAAGAACCTGTTGAAGCTCAAGAGATTGACAAACAGCCACCGAGCAGGCCGGCAGAACCTGGCAAAAGTGAAAACCAGCCACCGAACAGGGCGGAAGGACCTGATGAAGAGACTGAAAAACAGCCAGCGGAAGAGGCGCCAGGACTCTTGGTAGGAAATCACAGCCATCCACGCCCAGTCGCTCATGATCATCCTCATGAACCACATGATAGGGAGTGCCCATCAGTCGCTCATGATCATCCAGCATCTCCTTCACATGCTCCGACCACCAATGTGCCATCTTTTGCCGATTGCCTCACAAGGGTTTGTGCTGACGCCATGAATGCAAGGATTGAAATCACAACAGTTGTCCCTTCCACTTATGCAGCAGCCTCAAGTGACCCAGTGAAGCCACCAGGTGACCAGGAAGTGAGACAACATGAACCCGAGGAGGATTCCACACTTGCGACTGCAGCGTTGCAGCCTGACCCAGTTCATGGAGGTATCCCAGCCTTTGCCGTTGCGGGAGCACCTCATGCAGATGAACATGATGTCCCCATCACACAAGCCATTCATGACCACCTGGAGGAAGCAGACACCATGGCACACGTGGACCAGGAGACATTACCTGATGCAACCACCACTGATGACCCGTTGCGAGGATGCCTTGTGATCCGTGCTGGGGACTGCCAGGCAACTGACATCCATGTAGCTGAGGACACCACGGTTGGCATGCTGACAGTCGCTGAGGACAAACTTGGCTCGTTGCATCAACCAATTCATACCACAGATGTGATCGGGTGTCATGTTCCAGCAACCACCGCAGTTCACCCAGACGATGTGATTCATATGAACATGCATTTTGATTCCCATGGCAGACAGATATCGTTGCAACATGAACCATCGTTTGCCATCCAGGGTCGAGTGCCACGACTCCATCTCCTTCACCACCAAGGGCCGTGGGTTGAAGCAAAAGAAGGGCAGTACTACTTAGATGTTTTCCAGGCAACGACTGGTGTTGAAGTAGTACCTGTGTTTGTCATGCCAAGGTGGGCAATGGAAGAAGAAATGACCCAAGCGCTGTTTGATTGGGGCAATGCAATCCGTGACAAGCTGAAGGTATCCACCAAGGTTGCCAGCATGATGCTGATTGAGTCACACTGGATGCCAGTCGTTGTGCAATCCCATGCAATGGGAACGAGGGTGTTGGTGACCCCGGAAGGGATTGATTGGGCCAGGATTGCGTTGGATGTGTGGGGAACCCAGAGCCAATTTGTCCAAGTCCGGTTGCCACACGTCAATGCACATGCATCCCCTCAGTCAGTTGAGTTTGCTTGTGGATTTCAGTCCATCGGTTGGTTGTATGCCAACTACCTAAAACAATATGATGCTTCAGAAGTTCATGCCACTGAATCGATTGCGGCCACCCAAGCAGTCAAATGGAGAATGCAGTTTCGTGCCATGCTCCTTGCCACAGGGATGGGGAACCAAATCATTGATGTCAGTACATGCCGGTTTGGTGGAGCACCCAAAGGGGACATCACAGCGGTTGTCAGTGATCTTTTGATCCAACACGGAGTTCCCACAGAGGCAGCCCATGCCAGAGCAACAGTAGTCGTCGAAAAGATTGGTCGTGCAGCAGTTGTACAGGCCACACGGGCACCGCACCCTTGGCGAGAGTTGAAGACGCTTGCCAACCACTTGCAGCCCAGAATGCAATTGGTTCTGGCTAGTGAAATGAATGCAGCCATCCAGCAACGAGCTTCGAATCCCAAGCAAGTTGGGAGCAAACAGCAAAAGCATCCAGCGAAGGCAATACGTAATGTAGTCACTATATCACCAGAAGATGTCTCCATTCCTCATGGCATCTTTCGTGAACAAAATGGGGAAGCTGTTTCGCAACTTCACCTCAATCAGGTGAATCACGAAGCCAAAGGTGTCATCATTATGAGTTCCGCACAAGTGCAGCCGTACCTCGCCAAAGGTGCCCCAGTGAGCAGCCGTGGCCTGGCTGCTATCGTGTTGGATTCTGCACCAGGGTCCATGGAAGGGATTGGGGTAGAAACTAGGTTTCCAGCCCGGTGTGAAAAGACATGTGAGCCTGTTCTTCTCAAAGGTCACATGGTCCAACTTGGAAAGATTCCGATCCAACGAAATCAGCCTGATCAGGTCCCAAAGGTTGAGGTCATTGACAATGTGGTAGTTCGTGTGCTCACCTTCCGTGAAGAGCTTAGTATGCCATGGCATGAGTTCATCTCTCGCCCAGTGAGAGCAGTGATTCAGGAGTTCCAAGAGTTGCAACCGAATGGGGAGGGACATTCACCCATTGTTGATTGTTGGGACAAGCAGTTCCTGTCCATGCGACTTGAGCGAGTCAAAGCATCCGAAGCCCAGATCTACAGTGTGAGCTTTCGTTTGGAAGGCAAAGAAGTTGCTTCGCTGCTCCAGCAATCGGGGCGTAATGCGATGTACGTTGAACCACGAAGTGACACTGGAAAGCAGCCTGATGAAAGGTATCGAGTGATTTGGTTGAACAGAATGGACAAGCCCTCTGCTTTGCTCGCCATGCAATCAACACAGAGGGAAGTGAGTTTGGTGAGGTCAGGACAGCGCTATGGGTTGCGGGTGTTAGGTTCTCATGCTGCAGAAGTACACCAGCAACATAAGCCCAATACCCCCTTTCTCAACACCAACCAAGTTGCCATGTTTCAAGTTGGGCCATTTCCATACGGAGCAACCAAGCAAACCATCCTCAAGACCTTCCAGATGTGGTCGTGGCAAGCGCGACCTGTCCAGCCATACGGTCGCAGTGCGAACTCGCAAGGATTGATGTGGCTTGTTCATGCCATGGAGAAGCCTGCATTCGAAGTGTACACGTTGGAGCATTCTGACGTTATCATTTCGGAGCTTCCCAAGAAAACCCGCAGTGAACCCAGTGCCTCCATGGACATCCAAGGATCTAGCCGTACTATGGAAGCATTGGCAACTCCGAGTGCATCCAAGCCAACTTCGAGCCATGTTGACCCGTTTGATAACAATGATCCATGGGCACCTTACCAGATGCAGAAGCAGGCTCGGGCTGCTTCATCAGCTCCGGCAGTCGCCCCAGCTGAGCTTGCTCGGATTGCAGCTCAGATTGAACAGAAGGTGACCCAAAACCTCACCAAAGCCGACGGTTCCGAGGATGAGCTCATGGCTGACTCATCACGAGTCACTGAGTTGGAAACAAGATTGTCTCGCCTTGAAGTGCAAGTGCAAACCAATCATGAAGCAAGCCAAATGCAGGCTCGTGAGCTCGCAGGTCAGATCACGAATGTGCAACAGCAAGTGGAATCGCAATCCACTTTGTTCACACAACATGTGGACAACAAGTTAGCCGAGCAGCTATCGCACATCGAAAGGATCCTGGAAAAGCGTGCCCGCCTCGGCGCGGGTCCTCATGAGTGACAGCACCTGCTGACTCCCACCCGGGAGTTGAAGCAGGTACCAATCAAACGCAAACCGCCCAAGCTGAGGCAATCGTGTTTAGGTAGCGGAGGGGAGTGGTTCAGAAAAGTGTTTTCCATGATTATCATGTTGGCAGCCTTCAGGATTGGGGAAGCATTACACCCAGGCCCATCACACAATGGTGAAAGAGATGTCACCATCGGCACGTTCAATGCCTGTGGAGTCAGTGGGAAGTGCGACGTTATTGCCGGTCTCCCTGATGGGGTGTATGGGATCACAGAAACCCATTTGAGTGCCCGTGGATTGCCCAGGTTGCGCAAAGAGGTTGAATGCAATGATCCAGGTGCTCGCTTCGTGCCAGGGCATCCAGCCCCCCCACTCTCCAAGTCATTGAATTCTTATGGTGGGAAACCTACTGGGGTCGGGTTCTACTCCAGAAGCCCCATTCGAGCTATGACTAGTGAGTGGGAATCATCTTTGTGGACGACGAGCCGCATTCAAGCAGCTGCTGTGTTCTTTGACCCAGTTTGGGTGAAGCTGGGCGTTTGCTATGGGTATGCAAAAGACCCTGGTAGTGTCAGCACAATGGATGCCACTGACTCGTTGCTTGAACAGCTCACCCAGCGCATCGTCCTTGATGCAGAAGGCCCTAGAGTGATAATGGGCGACTTCAATCACAGCAAGAATGCGTTGCCACAGTTTAGGATTTGGGAGCAACACGGCTTCTGTGATCTCCAGACATGGGCAAACCAAAAGTGGGGACAACCATTTAGGTATACATACCGCCAGAATTCCATAGTGGACTTTGCGTGGGTCTCCAAAGAGCTTTTGCCGTTCTTGCGCAGTGTTGAAGTTGACTCCACGAGATTTCCTGATCATGCAGTTGTTGCAGGCACCTTTTCAGGGTTCAGTGCTTTGAAACCCACTCCAGTATGGCGGAAACCTCTCCCCATTCACTGGCAAGAAATCAAAGAGCACATCCAACCACCGGATCATCCAGTTGAAGTGACACTTGCAGATCCAGAACAATCATTCCGGAACATCATGGAGTCCCTGGAGTCACGTGCCCATACCGCTTTGCAGAAAGTAGGTAGTGGACTTCTGCCACAGCAGCGAGGTCGAGCCTCGACCACAGAGCCAAAACTGAAGTACCACCCAGTGACACCACTTCGCAGGTCTCGACCCCAGGATGCACAGGTCACATTCATGGGAGAGAACTACAATCACACTGTTTGGACTCGTCAATTGCGACGGTTGCAAAGCTTTGCAAGAATAGCCTCTTCATCCAAGGATGGCCATGATGTCATAGCTCACCGTGAACAACTTTGGCAAGCTATCAAGCAAGCTTCAGGGTTTCCAGGTGGTTTTGCTGCCTTTTGGCAGAAGCGTCCTATGCAAACCATGGGTGCACCTGATACACTTCCCTGTACTGCCCCGGAATCTGCAGAAGCTTGGGCAATTTTCAACAATTTCCATGCCATGTTCCAAGTGTTGGAGAAAACCTTGAACAGAGCCAGGTGGAAGACAGCATGCTCACGTAGAGAGCAAGACCCAAATGCTGTGTTCCTCGATGTTGCAAGGCAACGAGCCCTTCCGGTTCAAACAGTGATGAGTAACCAGGTAGCACAAATTGTTGACATCAGTGCAGATCGCAAATGCATTGAGTACACTCCACACGTGTTTGACCTTCACACTCCTGTGACGAGTGACCAAGGCCTTCTTCGCATAGCATCCCACCAAGCAGGCAAGATTACCCTTGCAGCAGAGCATGATCTCGAACCTGAAGGGATGCTGTACCAAACCAAGCTGACGGCAGCTCATACAGAAGTATGCAAAGAATTTCTTCGCCTTTGGGAACCTATGTGGAACAGACATGAAGGAGTCAGTCATGACCACTGGGATGACACCATTCGCCACCTGGTCGGACCAATGCGGCTTTCTGGTCCACCCTTAGAACTTCCGGAGATCACGGAATCCCAATGGAGGTCCACTGTGCGGCAAAAGAAATCCAAAGGAGCGATGGGACCAGATGGGATCACCAAAGAAGACATGTTGAACCTTCACTCCCATGAAGTTGCTGCATTCTTGCAGTTGTTCCAGGCCATCGAACACCAGAGAACCGCATGGCCATCCACGATGCTGGTTGGGTTGATCTCCGCACTGGAGAAGAGGTCAACCGCACTGCTTCCCCAACATTATAGGCCGATAACGGTGTTGAGTTATGCGTACCGCATCTGGTCTAGCATAAGAAGTAAGCAGTTGCTTCGACACCTTGATGGTGTTTGCCCGGCTAGCCTGATTGGCAATCGCCCCAAGAAGGCTGCAAGTGACATCTGGTGGCAAATTGCATTGGAACTTGAGGACCTTGGCCAGTCAGGTCATGATGCTTCCGGCCTGGTTACCGATGTGTGCAAGGCCTTCAATGTCCTTCCAAGATGCATCATTCAAGCCATCGCCCTCAAATGTGGAATTCCCAAGCACTTCATCATCTGCTGGCATAGTGCCATGGAGCGCCTCGAACGACGCTTTGTCAGTGCAGGTGGATGTTCAACACCGGTTCGGTCATGCACTGGTTATGCAGAGGGAGACCCCTTGTCAGTAGTGGCGATGCAGTTGATGAACATGGCACTTCATTATCACTTCCAAGGATGTCAAATCGGGGCCGAATTATATAGTTATGTAGATAACTGGGAGGTAGTTGTCAGTGATCCAGCACGCACCCACGCATCGTTTGCTGTGATTGAGCAGTTTGCCCGGGATGTCGAATTGGCATTGGATAAGCAGAAAACGTTTGCATGGGCCCTGAATGCCACCTCTAGGAAAAGCCTTCGTGACCAAGGATATGAAGTCCAACTTCATGCACCGGACCTAGGTGGGCAGATGGTCTATTGCCGCAAGCGAGTCATGCAGACCATTAAAGCACGTTTGGTTGAACACCAAACCTTGTGGCACTGGATGCGCCGATCCCCGGCACCAGACAGTCACAAGCTGAAACTCCTGCCAGTTGTCGCTTGGACGAGGTGTTTGCACGGAGTGCAAGCAATGATGATAGGCAAGGATCATTTCCAGAAGCTTAGAGCTGCAGCCATGAATGCAATGGGCTGGTCAAAGAGAGGTGCAAACCCCATGCTGCAATTTGGGTTATCCAAGAAACCAGTGAGTGATCCTGAGTACTATGCAATCCGAAGTTCCTTTGTCATGGCCCGCAAGTATGCTAACCAGAGTATGTTATGGCCAGTCATCGATGATATCAATGCTGCCAATCCCATTCGGTACCAACAGGGCCCAGCCAACACTCTCATTCAACGTGCTGCACAGTTGGGTTGGGTGTTTGAAGGTAATGGGTATATAGTGGATCATGAAGCGCTGAGATGGCATGTTGTCGATTCTCCTTTCCAATGGTTTACTGCCCGCCTTGAGCATGCTTGGTACCGAAGAGTAGGATCAATCATGGCTGACCGTAACGAATTTGCTGGCCTTCAAGCAGTCGATGTCCCAGCCACACTTGCAACCATGGGAAAGTTAGATTCGCAGGAAGGAGGCCTTGCGAGAACTCTTCGTAACGGCACATTCTTCACCCGAGACAAGCAGTTTCATGCAGGAACATTCACCTCCAAACAATGTCCTTTTTGTTCCAAGGAGGACTCCATTGAGCATAGGCACTGGGAATGTGAAGGACTGACTGCTGTGTATGGACCCGACCATGCAGAGACCAAGAAGCTTGCTGAGGAGTTGCCAGATTGTTGGCGGCATCATGGGTGGTGCACCGAACCACCATCATTCCTTGAGCTTCGTCACCAATTTTTGCAGCTGCCGGACTTGACCCACTCTTTTTGTTTTCAGACCCATGGACCCGGTCCAATCCATTTGTTCACTGATGGGTCAGGGAAGATGCCCTTGGATCCCGTGTTGCGAGTTGCAACATGGGCCGTCGTTTGTGCGGATGTTGAGCTAGGAACGTTCCCGATCGTAGCTGCAGGTCCGTTGCCAGGTATGTACCACACTGTGTTGAGAGCAGAAATCACAGGGGCGATTGTTGCTTTCCGCTACTCTTTGGCAACGAACACTCCGTTTTACTTGTGGACTGACAACCAAGCAGTTTTTGAACGAGTTCGCTGCACTGACAGTGTTACCATTGTTGGATGCTGTGAGAATGACCATGACCTTTGGAACACACTGGCTGAACTCTTTACAATTTCCGTGGAACGTAAGTTGTATCAGGGTGCTGTCAAAGTGTGTTCACACCAGGATCCATCCAAGTTTTCTCATCCCATTGAACTGTGGGCTATTGCAGGGAATGACAGTGCGGATCGTGCAGCGACGATTGCGCACACTCAACTGCCACTCCGGTTCAAGGTTGTGTGGGAACGTTGTCTTCAAGAAAGGAAACTGCAGACGGTTCGACGAGATCGACTCCTTCGTCACTTTTTGCAGGTTGGGAATGCTAGCATTGCATCTAAGGACATTCAACGACAAACAGTGAATGATCAATGGGACGAACGACCCATTGAAATGAATGATGAACATGGCCAGCACACGTTTCATGATCTGCCTCACGAGGTTGAGTTTCCGGAAGGACACCCCCTGGAGCAGGTAGGTGCCAGAATCCACCAGTGGCTGCGTGGGATTGCTTCAGCTGCGGATTGCGAGTCAATGTGGGTGACCTCGTACCAATTGCTGACACACTTCCAGGCAACGACGAAGACCACTGGATTGTACTATGATACACGACAGAAACGCTGGCATGATGCTTCAGACGTAGTGAGGGACCAAGGGTACGCATTTTTGAAATGCTCGGGGTGGTTCCAAGCTTGTTTGAAAAAGTTTGCTGATCATTGTGGTGTCAAGTATCATACTGAACACCGTGTTCCTACTGGTTCCCTTTTTAAGTGTTGGACTACTTGTGTGCTGCTTCGAATCTCCCCAGCCGAAATTCAGGTAGTTAACGATTACTTAGCATCACAGAATGGACCTGTGAAAGCCGTCAAGCGTGCACTGGCCACAACGCCGTGTGCGGTGAACATAGATGTGAGGCCACCTAGTGCGCCTGATCTGCAACCCTGATGCGGTGGAACACCCGCGGGTTGCCATTGACCAGCTCGCGATGAACGTGTCGGACCGCTGTGAGGGATTGAAACCACCAAGCTGTAAACCATTGAAATAATTTTGATGACCATGGTTTACAGCTTGGTTTCAGTGGTTTATCTATGGTTTAGATGAAATAGATTCATCGACCCTTCCCGCACCATTGGGATCCCTTGAGCGGGGCTCGCTCAAAGGTCGAATCGGTTCAGTGGCTTGGCCGGTGGAAGGTGGAGGGGGGGGTGGGGGAAAACGCAACATATGCCACGGGTAAAGCAACAAAACCAGAAATGGCTCGTGGCCAATCATAAGATTGATAAACCTTAAGAGATGATTATCAGTGATGACTATGATCAGTGATGACAAACCTTAAGAGGGTAGATGCCTATTATCAGTGATGATTATTGATAGTGGTTAATCGTGGCTAATGATGGGCAGTGCAGTGGTTGATAATGGTTAATTGAGAAAGCAATGGTAGATAATTGCCAATGGTGGTGATTAGTTATGGCTAGCAATGGTTGATGATGTTATACGGTACATGTTGGCTCATGCTGTGTTCATCATGGCTAAAGATGGTTGACAATCAGGGCGGAACTAGCAAAAGTCGGTTCATCATCATTCAATAGTTCTTGATGTATGTATGCTCTCATGATGGGTACTGATGATAATGACCAACAATTGGTTATAGCCATGGGCGTACACCCTACCATCACAAAATCTTAGCAGGTTTCAATTTGAAAGTACCAAGTGTTTGGAGACCACCAATTCTGCACACTGCCAAACCACCAGCAGGCGGACGTCATTGGCAAGGTTCAGACTGTGTCAGCAGGCGAGACTATCGAAAACATTGTCGCCATGAACTCAAATAGACAAAATGAGTAGCCTAAGTGGATAAGGACTTACGGATAAGTCCAGAAATGTTTCCGAAAGAAGCCTTGACTCAAATTTTGAAATCATTCCACACAAATCCCGAACAAAAAAACATTCGAACTTTGTCTCTTGCGGTTGAGGCCTACCTTAGCGCCACCCCTTCTTGATGTAAGGTGGCGCTTCCCGAACTCCGGTAGCTTCAAATGTTCCAACTCACAGTTGTCCAAAAACCATGAGTTTCGTCAGTTCAAATTTTGATGCAAACTCTTCATCAGGATTTGGGAATTGCCTTGGTCCTCATTTCGAAGGAATACCAGAGACCAGAGTTGACAATTATGAGCTTTGACGCTGAAGCAGAATGAAACAGAAGTGTATCTTGTTTGGGCATTCACCGTGTCTTTCAAATCAGGACCAGCTAGATTGAACCTATTTGATAGTTCATGGCGGTTGTTGTTCGATGGCTACTGGTCTCCTATTAGCGATTGATTACTGTATTCATATGAACTTCAATAGATAGCAGGTCCTACTAGAAATAATCGGCTATATCCAGTTCATTAAGTGACTCATAACTATTTCTATAACCTATAGAATCTAACTCTGCTATGTTTATTGCTAGCAAGGCTTACTCAACTCCAATGACTCTTGTCCTCGAAAGCACCACTGGTGCGGCCGAGATTCTGGCACCTTTGGCGTTTGAAGTCTTGGCATATCGAGAGTGCGGGACCCGTTGGGGAACGGACCCTTCTGCCGGAGTTCATGAAGAATATAAGGAGTCATATCCATACGGGGCATCAATCATCAATTCAAGGATCATCGATGAAGAGCCATCAGTAAGTATCAGTTAGTCAACTATCCATCCAGCAAAATGTGAGTAGCTAATAAGAATTTGATAGGAACAACAGCACTGTGGCAAATTCAGGTGGAGAAGCGCAGTAATGTTCCAGGCATCAGAGTGCAGGGTATACTTTTATTTCCAGCAACCACGACGATGCTTGATGATCAGCCACCATTATCGGACATTGTAATTGTTTGCCATAGCAGCTGGAACAGCAGTTTGAAGGGTTACTAATATCAATACTTGTTGGTGGTTTCCAATTTTTCCCGAATAATTATTAACAAATGGTTGGTTGACTAATATGTTTCAAACGGGTCGAAACCACCAACCAGAATATCTTTTACCGAAAAATACTAAGAATCGCTGTGGAAGATGCAAAAAGGTCATGCTCACAGGTCCCCGCCCGGCCAGGGCTCAGTCCTTGCAGCTGGGGACTGGTGCCTGACCACGGCTGATGGTTGATCATATGGTTTAAAATATCAATATCAAGTGGTGGTATATATTGATGGTAATACTGGTAGTGGTTGTGGTAGTGGTAGTAAACTACCACAAACTATGGCTGGTAGTGGATATCCCCTGGATTTTGCGAATTCATCGTGAACTAATGATGTTTAGTGGCCCATCATGATCGATTATTGATGAGAATGGATAATAATGCTTATTTGCTAATAGCCAATGACGGTGATGTCATGGCTGGTCAATGGTTTATGCCAGGTTAGTGTTAAAAAATTGTTGATCATTACGGGTTTGCAATCATTAGGCAAGCACAGGCAGCTGTTTTCTTTAGCTAAGTTCTAACGCAACTGGTGGTTTCTGAAAATTGGACCCCAAAATCATCAAGTTGCGGTTAGTCATTCTTAATCATCAACCATCAGATTTTGGAATGATAATGTTTTTCTCAACCATCCAACCTTTGCGGCTCCCCGATCCTTGAGAAACCCCCACCCACTGGGAGAGTTTGACCAGTGGCCCAGGTCTCACCTGTTGTTCTGGCTCTTGAGCTCTCTGCTGTGCATCGGCGCTGTGTTGGTGATTAAGCACCTTGGTAGCCCTGTGATGGGCCGGAGTGGCGTGGCCGTAACCCTTGGGGCTGCAAGACACCCGAAGCCCCCGCCCCAAAGGTATGGATTCTTTATCCAGCCGTGGTTTTCAGGGGGGTTCATACTGGGGAGAAGCGTTTTCAACGAGGAAAGTCGATGTTTTCCGTTTTTCAGCATGGAAAAGTGACAAGATTTGTCTTCTGAAGCAACACGTTGCTCACAACCTGGCGCATCAAAAGCAATAGTCCCAATGCAGGTTGATGATTGTTATTTGGCCATGGGTCGATATTAACCAACCAACCAACCAACGGCAGATAATAACCAACAACAATAGGGAAACCAATGGCTAATGATGGGGAACCAGGGGTACAGGGTTTTGACCCACACCCATTTTGGGGTCAACGATGTCCACCATTCTTGGTCTTCTGCAGTTGAAGGAGTGCTCTGACTTGGGAAATAGCGCGTGCCAATGGGTCATACAGCTGGGTTGTCTCCATTGAATTCTGCAATGATGTACGGTGTGAAAGGAGGATGGAGAAATTGTTGAGGGCACCCCTCGAGCAGGTGCCAATGGAAAGGGAGACAACCGTTGAAATGGTTCCTTTAAATTGCTCTGTGGGACTGGGAGAGCTTTAAATGACGGAACCTTTGACTAGGTTTTAATTACAATGTAATTATATACAACCTTCTACTTGGGGGGTGCAAGTTTCAGTCTAGTTGAAAGCTTCGATGAGCAATCGTCATAAATCATCTTGAACCGTGATTGGCATTGACTTTACCATCATTCATCATTCATCTCCATCATTCCATCTTAATGACCACATTCATGACGATAATCACTACATGAGTTTGACCATCGTTTAACCATCATTCATCACCATCAAAGTGTCAAACCAGCACTTTCCCAGTCAAATCACAGCGAGGCACTGCCTAACGTTCGAGCTGAAGGGGGAGCCATTAGAGGAGCAGCATGGTCGGGAAGGTCAATGCCAGCAAAAAAACAAGTGTTGATCATATTCCCAGCAATGCCCTTTGGATTTCAGCAATTTTTGGGATGATAATGATTATTGTAGGTCTATAAGTCTATAGCTACTAAAATCTAACCTTTGGAGAATAGTTATTTTATGACTAAAAGTTCGAGCTCTACTAGCCAGTTGCGGCGAGCCAGCATTATGAATCCTCGCTAATTAATACGACTTAAATGGTTCTGCCGGTACGCCAACCATTTGGGTTGAAGAAACATGGCCGTTGAATTGATCAACGGCTGTGGGCAGTGTAGTTCTCGGAAGGGGCGAGGCCCTGTGAGCCACAGATCACCCTGACCGGGTCATAGGGATGCAAAAATTGATTGTCACCTGAAAATGAATGACTCGGTTGAGTACTTCCATGCGAATGAAAAAGGAGATGGTGATCGATGGTGATACTGTTTTTCATTAGCATGATGGGAAGTACTCAAGCATGGTGGAAAAGGACATGGTGATCATGATAATGGAAAAGGACATGTTTTTTGGCTCGCTGCTTCCATTGTCGTGCACCACGTCATCAACCGCCGTTTCCACTGGCGCAGGATGTGGTGCTGAAGCGTGGGGACTTGCGGATGAAGAGGCGGGAGACCGCTGGTGCTGGCTTATAGTTGTCAATTGTGGTTGAAGATGGTGAATGTTTAAAGATAGTAAGTAACCATATTGATATGATAACAAAATTATATCGTATATAGTAAGTAACCATATATTGAGAATATATTGATAGTAAGTAACCATATAAGATAGTAACTAACCATGATGTTAGCCGCAGTGATATATGAGAATGATTGAGCATGGTCAATGATGGCAATAGTTACTGTGATTACGAAGGAAGTTCTAATTGCCAGCTGAGAAAGAGCATACAACTACCAAAAGTGGTCAGTGAGAAGTACGGCAACGAGCAAGGAACATGCGGGATTACAAATGTGGGTCGCGCTTTCAACTTTTTATTTACATACCCGGGAACGCATGGCTGTGAGATATGCAAAATGAACCTACCTAACCTAACCTAACCTTACCCAACCCAACCCAACCTAACCTAACGTAACCTAACCTAGCCTAACCTAACCTACCTACTTACCTTTTCAGAGAATCATAGCTCACGCCGCTGAAGAAACCAATGGCACTGCCCCACAGGCAGAGTTCTCATTTCACAGAAGTCTCATCCATGTTGCACCAGCAACATCCTATGAGCTAACCATGAACAATGTTATTTTGGGACCATGTACGGTAGCGCTTGCACCTAGCAATTTGGTGCCAGGATACAACCTGGTAGATTGGCAGATTCAATTCAACGAGTGGTTCCATCATTGATGTGCTGCTGGCAGCGCTGTGTGTCTGGGAACGCCCAAGGTTTTTTTCAGTTGCAATACACGTTGCTTTGTTCAAGTTTCCGTACAACAAATGCAAAACCTTGTAGACTTGATCAGGCGGTGGAAAAGACCAAGGTTATCCAATGTGAAGAATTCGTTCTGGGATTCTCGTTGCCTACCCATTCGTACTGTACATCATTCCCATACTATTCCTTCGCCTCGCTGGTGAAGAGTCTGACTGGAAATCGTTGACAGTTCCACCTTGCTGCCCTATGGTCATTGGCGACTGCGCCATGAGTCACCAAGATGAGGGTCAAGGGATGGTTGTCAACCCATCACTCCTTGGGTAGTCGGGCTGATTATGAAACTTAACAAACCCTATCATTGTCGGTGCTGAGGATTGTGCACTGCCAACCCCTTGAGATACCAAAAAGGAATTAAGTGGTCCTATAGGATACAGGATACCCTTTATATAGGTGTTTCTCAAAATAGAGTTTACTCAAATCAACCCATATAAACCATTTATAGCAGTGAAATGCAATAAACCCAACAATTTTGGGGTACCACCATTGCTTGAGAAGCACTGCCTGCAGCTGCGACTCACATCTTCGGACTGGTCCCATGTTGTGGGTCCCCTTGGGGACCTCGCGGATGCCGAGGCCTTCGCTTCTGACACCGAACACGGAGAAACGGTCGTGACTTGGTGGAGCTTATGTCGCCATGGGTGGATGGTCGTTGGATGGTCGTTGGATGGTCGTTGGTGGTTAGTCGGTGACCACGAGCACCTTTGGTTGGATCATGGGTTTTGTAAGTGACCCCTGATGGTTACCTATAACCATGGGACCACCAGGAGTCGGTGGAGGACATCGCTATGCTTTGCATGGTGGTCACAAGTGTTGGTTGAACTGGCACCGGGATGGCATCTCTAAGATGTCCAGGGCAGGACCAAACACTGATGCCACACGTCACTGGACGAAGAAGGTTCCATCACTAAACATGCATCAATCATCATCAGCCAAAAAAATGTCTTCATGAGCCGCAATTTATTTATATACATTTGTTTGACCAAACTGCTACACTGCCCATCACTAGCCGTTGCTTGCCATTACGAACCATTACCATATCGCCCGCCATTGTTTTTATACCATCATCCACGACTCTCAACCGCTGTACTCCACTATACTCCCATGTACTATCATGATCCGTCATTATTTACCATTATTCACCACTATCAACCACCATACTGCCTCATGCCTCATTTGCCATCATTGACCATTATCATACCATTATCAACCACTATACTGCCCATTATTAGCCATTGCTTATCGTGATCATTCTCAACCACTATACTAATTGCTCATTATTTCCCCCGTTTGCCCTTGTTCAAGCCTTATTGGCCAACTAAAAGGCTTTCCTTCCAGGTTGCAGGTGGAAGCACAGGTTGAACCTCCTGGTTGCAGTCCAGCGGGTGGTCCAGCGCTAAGGCACCGGTCAAGTCTTCGATACACAGCCTCAACGCAGGCTCGCCCGTATGAGGCATGGCACACGGCCCCAAAAGTTGATGGTTTCCCGAGCATTTTAAGATGCTTGGAAGTGACTAAGCTGTTGAGTTTCCCCATAGAACGCTTAAACCACCAATTGATTTTCAGGGACCTGGAAATTGAAGCGATGTCGATGGGAGAGCAGACACGTGAATAAAGACTATGCTCTTTGGAAGAGGAATCACGACAAGACGGGTAGGACAGTCTTGGTATGAAACTCTTGAGACAACGCTCTCGTAAGACCCTCTTGTAAGAGACTTTCGTGGGACACTCTTGTGGGATTCTCATGTGAGACTCTTTTGTCAGACACTCTTGCGGCATAATTCTTTTGTGGGACACTGCTGCGGGACGGACTTGTGGGGCACTAGTTTGTGAGGCTCTTGTGGGACACAATTGTGGGGGACTCCTGCGGGAGAGTCTCATAGTCATCATGCAGGACACACCAGACCAACGGAAAACCACCACCAAATCAACATCACCAAGACATTACGACAGCGCCACCAAAATACAATCACCGAAACACCATGTGCTCGAAGTATCACACTTGCCACAAAGTCATTATTTGAAACCGTTGAAGCCCCACTTTGTGGAGCACTACCATAGCGGAAAGCTATCCTGCAACAGCCGCACGCACTCAAAGTACCATGTTTGCCACACAAAGTCAAGATTCAATATTGACCTCACTCCGATCAGCACTTCCATCACAGGAAGCATTTTGTGCCAAACATTCTGGCAAGACTGAATCAGAGGCGAGTAAAGACTCTTCCTATGCTGTTTCCCAATTACAGCGCGCAGAAAAGCAACCGACGCCTTGCTTTATCTCATATTGGTACGGCCATGCAGTCCCCGATTCCGGAAAAAAATGTATGCCATACTAGATCCCAACTACCAACTACCATTGTTTCTTTGATCATATACCTGGGATCAGTGAGCATGGCTAGAAGCCATGAAGGCCCAAACCAAAATGTTGTCGTCCTTTGATTTTACAGTCTTTGGATGATCTCCCAATATCTTGTTCATGTCGCATCTTTGCTCCTGAGTCATGAAAGTTCTTGTGACTTCAATGTCAGCCATCAACTCGATACGAGGGTCGGACATGATGTATATTTTTGCTATGAGTGTAGCAACATGCATGCCCGCATGTGTTTTTTTCATATCCACAAACATACTGAAAATACAAAATTACATGTATCATTTGATATGATTTGTATCCCTTTCCCTTTTTCTCAAGAATGCCTTAGACACTTCATAGACATGTTAGGACGCTGAGTACCAAGCCATATATGGAGTCATTGGAACCAAAGCGGGTCGAGCTAGTTCAAATGATTCGCGGTTGCCATTTGGCGAGCCAGTTGGTACCCAATATCTGGTGACAAAATCAACCAACACATGTTTCACAATCATGGATCAAACACCGACCAATCAGCCAACCAACCTGCAGTGATATGTTGGCATCTGGATGCTTCAGGAGATTTCCTGGAAGAAAGAAGAGTCCGCTGCTCTGAGCGTCTAGCCTGGCTAAGGGCAGGTAGGCTGTGCAAATCTGCGGGCAGTTGCAGAGTTTAGATGGGAACAGCATGGAACAGCGGCAAGCCTCAGGTTTACTTTGCTATCAGAATTTGCAGGTTGTTCGTTGTTCTTGCATCATGAGAATACTTTTGAGAATGAGGGTGAAAGGTAGGTGAATGGCAAATAGTTAATGCACCATCTGCAAGGTATCAAGTAGCCCATTAATGTACCTTTAATCTGGCATTCATAGTGGTTATTAACCAGCTTACACACCATTTCAACCGGTTCAAGTCAGAGTCTTCTCAAATGTTTGAGCTACAGCATCGCTGCTGGAGTGTCTTTGCGCACTACGCATTCCCATGCGATCATGAACAGCGCAGCAACATGTCGTGTCCATTGAAACCAAGCCAGGCAGGGCATTGACCAACTAATCATCATGGCCATAAATCATTGTCATTGCTATATCCATCGTCAAGCGTAGAAGTCAATTCAATGACCGATCTTGCTCCAAGGGCACGATAAAAAATAGACTAGTGCTGGGTGGGGTCACTGGGATGGCAGGAGAGTGGATCTGTTTTCGGCAGTGTTGTCGTTGTTGCGGCTGTTGATGCTGTGCTTCCGATCCCCCGCAGGCAAATAACCCCGGTGCTGTTGGGAATGCGTTGCCGCAATGACCACGAGCCAACCGGTCTGGCCTTGTTGCCAGCCTGAGCTTCTCTGTTGCCAGATTGCCGCGGATTGTAGACTTCTCCAACATAAGATTGGTTGACTTCAGCTGATTTCAACCTGTTCCAGATACGTTTTCTATTTTTTTTAGTGCCAGGAAATGATGATCCCTCCGCTATGGAGGCTCGGCAGAACGAACTGACTACTCGGGTTGAAAATGTCGTTGACCCCCGTTGATTGGTCATGTCATACGGCAATGCTAGTGAGGGCTGATAGTCATGGCTCATTGCTATTCACGGCTGATAGTCATCGTTCATGCTTAGGTTTGCTTTAAGACTGGTCAATTTTAACATGGTCACTTGGTAAAAATGTAAAAGAACATGTAAAGTTAACCAGTTAAATCTAACCAGTGAAACTGGTCCGATCAGTTTCTAAACAAACGCACTGTCACTGTTGGTGATTTTCTGGTCAGTTTTAACTGGTTAAGTTTCAGTAGACATTTGTTTAAAAGAAACTGAAACTTAACCAGTTAAAACTGGTCATTTGTCCCATCAGTTTTCTGGTAAAAAGATGTGGGTCATTTGGCTGGACCAGATTGCCTGTGGTCAGCGCAGCCAGTGGCTCCAGCGAATCTGCGCGGCGAATCTGCCCGGGCGCTGCGCACCTGCGCGTTTCGGCTGTGCAGGCCTTTCAGCCACCGGTGGGAGCAGTAGAGGTTGCAGCCAGAAACTGATGGGTTTGTAGATGTTTTTATGATGTTTTATGTGGTTTAAACTTATGTTTTTAGTGGTTTGATAGAGATTTACCATACATGCACTGAAAGTGATAGTTTTGACAGGGATAAACCGTCAAGAAGTGATGATTGAATGCCTATCAAGCTGCTCAACCAGTATCAGGGGTGATGCATCGGGAGGGAGAGCGCCAAGATTATCAACTGCGGTTCCTTTTCCCGACTTGCAAACGGTGTGAGATTGACGTATGCGGCAGGTTCACTCGGAGATGCGTGTGAGGGTCGGTGGGAAACACCAAACTCTGGGGGCGAACCATTTGCACAGAGCCCCCATGAGACCTGCAAGTTGTTGAAACTGCTGCGCGGTATCCATTGAACAGTGAATCTAAGCTGCCGATATGTGTCTGGATTTCAGCCCATCCAGGAATAGCATGCCCAAACAATGTGACATCAACTTCATGATCTGCCAACAGTGGACACAACAACTGTTTGTCGCTTTGGTACCCATATCATATCCTCGAAGTGGATTTGACTGTTAAGATTTTGGGGGCAGCGAGGCTCCGGTAGCAGGTGCTTTAGTTGAGCGAATTGGACCAATGTATGGGCTACGAGGGACCAACATTCATGGTCAACCCACAGGGGTAAGCTTCATCAACAGGTGCATTTCAACATATTTCAACCAACATAATTAAAACAGATTCTAATGCATAGGCGAAGCCATGAAAAGGTAACCCTTTTCGCAAGATGGGTAAGCCATTTCTGTGTGGCCAGGAATGGGTGAAAGAAGACATACCATATTGCTGGTGCAGCCGGGGAGCCCCAGGGATCGAAAATTGAGAGGTGCATGGTAGCATTGGTGGGTCACAATGTATTCTGGTTGGTGGTTTTAACCTATTGGGTCCGCCATAACATGTGGCCGTCCCATTGGATTATGCGGGAAAAATGGTTGGGAAAAGTGGTTGGTGGTTTTAAGCATTTTTTATTTTTCCTCGGAATTATTAACAAATGGTTGGTTGACTAATATTTTTCATAGGGGTTGAAACCACCAACCAGATAAGCACATCCTTCCTTTCTTGGGCTTCTGCAATGTGTAGGGTAAGCCAGTTCGTACGCAGTCTTTGCCAAGCGTTCAAATCACATTGAAAGAAAGTGGGAAGCATGCCGAGAAATTCACTATACCATGAAAAATCATCAGCAAGGGAGTAGAAGCAGAATGTAATTTCGAAGCGACTAGCCTCGATGTGCTTTTTCGTACTGTACCTGGTAGCACTCCACGATTCAATTTGCACAAGGTGTGTATGATTCGCGGTTGCAACCTTCTCAGCTTCAAAAGTATGTGGCCAAATCCTCTACTGTGCTTGGAAGCAAGCCCTATCCAGCACTGGTGTCACCCATGTAGCAAGTCTTGATTCATGGTATCCTTCACAGTGTGCCGACGCCAAGGTTTGATGACTCAAAAGATGCGAAGACCTATATGGATTATGCAGGGATTCGGGAGGTGCAGAGATTGGCTTTGGGGCAACAAAACTTGGCCGAACATTTGGAGTTTGAATCGGTAAGCACAGACATACACTGATAAAGCCACGAGGGCACCGTTTGCAACAGTTCACGAGGTGGATACTTCACTGGTTTGTTGCCCCCTGTTGTCCTTATGACTTCAGAAACCACCAAATATATCATACATAAATCTTGCATCACTTTGGATCAATCTCCTAAGCCAAATCAACCCGCTGGCAAGCAAACATGTAAAGATTTGTGGAGCTTTAGTATGGGGGGAATCCTTTGATTACTGATCTTCCCCAAACTATCCGGGACATTGATCCCGTGATGTACTTTGAGCATCTTTGAGCATGGTAGCCCAGCAATACGGTTGAGATGTGTGATGTGATCTGCCAAATCCCAGTGGGATGTTTCCAGTGTCCCCTGCTCTCCGATATAAAAAACCCACCAGAACTAGCCTAGCAGGGGCAGCATGCATTTTGGGGCAGAGAAGGAGTTTGGTACTAGGGAATTTGGGGCAGGAACAGAATTCTGACTAAGACAGTGAACTGAGGGTCAGAAGCCCATGCAGGGGAGCAACAATCTAGAACACACCACCCTCCATGTAGAAGTTTGAGTCACATTTGATCGGCAAGCAAAGGAACGGTGACTAGTCCCCATCCCATTAGCAACCAGCACGTACTGTTCATTCATTGACGAATCATCAACCATTGTCAACCATCAATGAACCATCACCCAACAATGAACCATTCTGAACTAACATTAAGTAATTACATGTGCCATCAGTAACCATCATGAACCCTCGTCAACCATCATCAACCATCAATTCCCCAGTAACATCCGTAACCAACTGGTTACCAATAATGATATCAACCATCATTAATTAACCCTCATTAACCATCACTACCCATCATTAATCACCACTACCCATCATTAACCATCACTACCCATCATGAAGCCTCACTACCCATCATTCACCCTCATTTACCATCAGTACCCAATCATGTTCCCCCGGAACATCAGCCCTTCTACGGCAACGGGCGCTGCCAGGCCATGGACGGAGTTTGCCAACTCTATGAGCAAAGCCTCAAGGCGACGGATCCGCGAGGTCGACCAGCGAAGTAGCAGAATCACGGCCAGTGGTGGTAATGAACCACCAAGGAAGGTAAACAGTGGTGGTAAATGAGCGGGTGATTGGTGGTTTATGAGTGGTTTATTGGTGGTTGATATTGGTGGTTTATGAGTGGCTTATTGGTGGTTCATTGGTGCTTTATTGGTGGTTTATCAGATTTTAAGTGATTGGAAGCTTGTCCGAAGGTTGATTGGTGGTCTGTTAGTGGTTCATTCATGGTTCATCAGTGGTTGACAAGTGGTTTGTGGGATCAGTCATGGTCAGCTTATGGCTCGTGTTGTAACGGTATGCTGGCGGTCTATGGTGCATGGTTCAGTAAGTGTTTAGGAATGCTTGATGCCAGGTTTGTTCATGATTAGCTTACCCAGTGCTCATTACCAGCTTCAGAATTTCGGAAGGTTTTCATTCGTTTGATCATGGCTAGTAGATCGTTTGTTGATGTTTATTGAATGGTTTGTTGATGGTTACTTAATCGTTAACTAGTGAATTGTGGTCTATGTCTATAACCGTTCATTCACAGAATGGTTAGGTGATAGCCTATCTTGGTTCCTCACTGGTTCATTCTTGGTTCATCAATGATGGATGAGTGGTTTATTGATGGTTTTTGGTGGATTGGTGGTGAGTGAATGCTTACTTAATGGCTCAAATATGTAGGTTTATGTATCTACATGGATCTGCCATTGCAG
The DNA here is from genome assembly GCA_009767595.1 of Symbiodinium kawagutii. NCBI lineage: Eukaryota > Dinophyceae > Suessiales > Symbiodiniaceae > Symbiodinium > Symbiodinium kawagutii. The sequence continues at coordinate 274,072 of VSDK01023660.1, forward strand.
TATTAAATACACGGTAGATACAAGTGCCAAAAGTTTTTGGGTGCCTTCAACATCAATCTACTCTATGTGAAGGACTGGGACACTGGCAATGAGCACCCCAACGACTAAGCAGGCCTCATGTTTGACCGATCTAAATGCAGCACGCTATCCATACCGCCTGAAAACAGTTCGTAGGTAACCTCTGCGTTTTTGGGAAGTCCAATTCCTTCTGGTTGAGATGCGACTTTTTTGGCCAAAGCAAGGCTTGCCGCACAAGCGCCATGTTGTCAGAACGAATTTCTCAAATTCTCCATAACGGCCAAATAACTCGTTGCAAATGATCCAACAGTTCTAAACGGATGGCATGCACAGATTTGGGAGGTCCAACTTCAAAAAGGGCACTCTACGTGATTTATCGAAAAAGCTTCATAGATATGTTCATTGAATCAAGATGTGATTTCTTTGCAGTTCGAGAGCACGCTGCTTGTGAAACAAATTTCACCTAAAAACAGTTGTGACCAGGATTTCATTGTGTACAGTTGGTTTAGTGAAACAATTGCTTTATGAAGCATTCATGCCTGTTTGCCTCTATGTATATACCATTATGTACCAACAGAAGTGCATGTCTACATAATGTATACCTACATAGATCTGATATATAAGTGCAAAAGTTTGTTGTGCATGTTGCGTCTTCGTCATACGCCTCTTGGTACGGCGTGTGCTTGTCTAGTAGATTTGTCTAACGGCAGTGCAGGCTATGAATCCTGGCCTTAGAAGCACCACTTACGATGTCAACGACCTCTTCAGCGACTTGACGCCAAGAACGGAGCCCACTGGGTGCTCTATCCTTCATCTCATCATCTTTCGCCAAAGTGATAGCATGAGATGGATCATGATGTGTGCTTCCGTGCGTAAAAAGAGAACTAAAACATCTACCAGCGTTGATTTTGCAATGTCATTTCCAAAGAGTTCGAAATGTTGGTAACACATCTTGTTCCCCATATTGATCGTGTTGTATCACTCTTGGTGTGGGTGGTCTTCAGATCATTATTGATTGTTTAATTTATGCAGTAGGATGTAGACTGTTCTAGGTGCATGTCGCCGTGCCAGCCATGGATCATCATGAAGAAAAGTTGTCCTGCCTTGAGGTTTTAGTTCTTTTAACTTTGTGGACTGGGCCAAGATATTTTTTGTCTTCCAAAGGAGCGTATCCTTATATGTATACAGTCCAGAATAAGTCAGGTGATGTTTTTTGAATATGTCTATATATCATAGATGTACATATATGTTTGATCCTCCACACTACACCTATAGATGGATTCAGTACATACCATATGTATGTACAACAATTCACGTACACACACACACTAAACACTGACAAAATATTGCAGATTCACCCTTTCACCTTGTAGCTTGTTGCCTTTGACCCAGGTTTCGTTGATGCCGTCAAGGACTTAAGCTGCCTGGTGTTCAATCCCAGATCGACGCTTGGTGGAAGCCGCCAACTGGATGGTGTCTGGGAATGTTGATGGGGCCAATGGGATTCTGCATTTCATGGTCATAGTTTTGGAGCAAACCAAATGTGGTGGTGTAGGATCTTTGTCTTACTTCATAGGACGGAATTTGAGCAGGGATGTGTAGATGGATATGATTTCAAACAACTCAAGATATTTGCCATCATTCATCAGCATCCGGTGGGAAAGCTCGGAAATGAAGATGCCAGCCCACAAATCACAGCATTTCGTTTCCTTGCCCTTGGATCCCAGTGGATAAGCGGTAAATTCAGCTCGGTAAAAATGTGTTTTATAATATACGTACACAATATGCCAATGTGTATGCACGTAGCATTTACATATATGCTTAACTTGTTGTTTTTGGACTATCCAGAAAGGGCGAACGTACCTCCCAAGTTTTTCTGTTTTCGCGAAAGCAAAAACTTTGGAGATCTCACCCTGGATCCCGGATCTGTGCGTGTGGAAGACGTAGCTGCTACACGTGCCTCTAAGGGGTGCTTACGTACCTCACAACAAAGATTGGATCAAGGCGCGAGGAAACGGTGGAATTTCCCAGGATCTGTGGCAGGAAAATGTATGGCACATGTACTTTGACTTCCATAGGAAGAAACAGGTTGTAGGTCAGTGGCACATTACAATTGCGAACTTCAATGACCTTCCATCGAGGTTCTCATGTTTAGTCGCCAGTAGAAATGCACAAATGGAACCATGGCCGCGCAAAAGCTCTTTGAGTTGTTGCTGACACTTACTTTTCAGATGTCTTCAGACCCACTCCCGCGACCTGTCTCAGCCACCGTCTAGGGCCCTTGAAAGTAGATAAAGTAGATATTTTGAGCATGTTTGAGCCTTTGACTAAGAATGATGAGGAATGACCATGGTGATAGCCTTGTACTCTTGCTGATTATCAGTCTTTTACAATTGGATCATATTGAATCTATTGCTATTAGCACCTTGGAATTTGCTAGGAGTGCTAGCACCAGTTGTTGCAGTTTTCCCTCTTGTCATTAAATCGTTGAGGTCATCGGGCAAAGATGGGCGCAGAACCAGTGTTGGAAGTAGGAAGTAGGACAGGTTGCTTTGCTGGGTTAAGCCATGCAGAATTGGCCAAGCCATTGCAATGCCTACCCACCATTGTGGGGTGAGAAGCAGACAGCACAAATGGGAAAAGTATGGAAAAGCTACCACAATGTGACAATCTCAAAGTAATTCTATCTCGCAAAAAGGAAAGTTCTCACCATGACGATTCTCTTTTTGAGTACCTTTTACCCGAAAGCCACATAAAGCAACCAGCAACCAAGAGATGGTGCGCCAAGACAAATGGATTTTTTGACACACGACTAGACGAGCTGTGTGGCTTTCAAAATCTCAGATGCCAGAGTAGCCCTGCGACATCTTGGACGTCGGATCACCCATAGGGCCCATAGCGGAGTTGGCAGCCAGCAGAAGCTACTGAGATGCGTTGGTGGTTTGTGAGTTGTGGCAACAAACGAATGGGTTTTACACGAGAAACACTCAATTTTCACGGTCATTAAAATTTTTGCCTGTCTTGGGGTGGGTGTGATCAATCCACGAGGAGGTCGAAATACCTCACTGGTGCGGCTCAATCCGCCAGGTTGAAGTGTTCAACCATCTGAAGTCACAAGTGAAGCCATGAGCAGCGAGCCATTTGTGGTGATGGACCGCTGGATTAGTTGCTGAGGATTAGAATCTCTACCCAAAATGTACCTACCAAAGGATCAGTAGAGGAGGATGAGAATCCCTACCAACTTGAGGATGAGAATCTCTACCCACGTATCTACCAAAGTGCAGGTCATGTTCCTCTGGGACAGCAATGCGAGAGGAAAAACAGCTGTCCGACTGCCAGTTGCCAACACAGCTCTGACCACAGATGCAGAGCCTACCACAATTTTCCGGTTCAGGACAAGCGGTCTTGGGTTGACCCAGTCTTGCTGGTTTTGCAGCTGTTCGGTCTATGCCTCTTACAATATACTTGGACAGGCTATCTTCCATAAAGTCTTGTTCGCCGGAGTAACCACTTTCCCCATCAAAACTCATTCCCTGACCCTCTATGGTTGTTGGACAGGGAATCAGGTGTGAGAATCAGGTGTGAGATTGCAGTCCGCTTAAAAACTGACCGAAGCAGTCCGAAATTCGCAGAGTTGCATGTAGTATATAATCATTAGCCATGAGCCAACATGAACCATCATAGCCTCAATCGTTGATCCGCTGGGATGTTGAGCCCGCCAACAGGGAGTCCTCTTCGTCGGAACTGGCTCTAGGTCATTCCAGTAGAAGAGAAATGCATATATATATATATATGATTCATCATACAAGATGAGAAGTGTAAATTCTAAGAGCTCAATGAGAACATGTCTTCAACATGCCTTTTGAAGTTGTTCGAAAATGTTGCCAGCGTTGAGTTTTTTGGAGGCTTGCTATAGCTTGAATTCATAGCATTCCTTCCCATCTCTAAGACACGGCAGACGCAGTGAGTGCTTTTGCAACGGGGGACAGCTTGACTGGAGACAGCCCCTGATTTGTGGGCGTGCATCTCTGGTCGCTTTCGCAGGCGTGGCGGGCATCAGCACAGTATAGCAGAGACTGACCAGCTACTGAGTCGGCAGCTACTCAGCTACTAACAACTACTTCTATGGTTTTGCTATGGATAAATGTAGCTTGTCCTAGCACCCACAGTTAACAACTAATTCATCTAATTCTCATTATTATTGGATAGTGTATGGATTAGGTAATGATAATCTATTGTAATTAGCAAATTTAGAGTCGCTATGATTCTCTCCAAAGGCCAGGGAGAACAATTGATGTTTTTTCTGTTCCAACGTGGACCATCAAGTGGATTGGAATGACCAGCGATGGTGCGACGCTTTTAGAGTGGTGGATGTTGAAAATTCAAGGAGGAGAGGAGGGAGCTAAATCAATCTTCAGATGAAGATCGCAGGGCGACGTGTCACACACGCGCGCACGACGGGTAACTGCATTGATCCCGCCTGATACAAAATATAATTAATTAGTGTTTGAGGCAAAGATGGGTAAAGCCATGGGTGCACTGTTTCATTCTTCCTGACTGCCCAACATTGCAATGTGGAAATATGTAGCAAACCACAACTACAATGTCTAGTGACTGGTGGTTTTCATCGTTTTTCATCCACTCAACCACTGGAAATCCAAAGATGGTGAACGCAAGCTGTTCTTGCTCACCCCGGATGACGATCCCCGCCAATTCGCTTAGCCTTTCAGCAGGAGAGCCTCCATGATGCCGAAAAAGAAGGACCCAGATGCCGACTTCGAACCCCAAGGCGGTGAGACGGTGGCTTGTTGCCACTGGCTCACCATGGGACATGGTAGCTGCCGATTAGCATGGCAAAGGCTATTTGCTCAGCGCAGGAACCCACGAAAACCACCCCAATCTCAATTTCAGCCCTTTGGCTGACAGGAAAAAAACCCAGGAAACCACCACTATCACAAGGAACAATGGTAAATAATTAAATAGACCCACGACACTGTAAAGCAAATCCTATGATTATCATTGGTTGCAGAGGCTTGTTGCAGTAGCTTGTTGCACCTGACCTTCGTATCTTTTGCTGTTTGAAATTGGTGTGCGTGCACTGTGGCCATCCCTTTTCCCCAGTAGCATCCTCTCTGGCGCTGTTTGTCATGCGAAGCTTTCTGGCTTCACCGGTTGTAGAAGCAGGGAACGTTGAAGGAATAGCCCGCGATGTGGAGATCATTTGGATGTTGCCCTATGATTGGGTAAAACATTCCTGCCAGATGTCCTGAATGTAGAAATTGTTTTTTTGAGAGAAGCTTTCTGGGAGAATCCTTGGAGAGGTTGTCATCCAAGGCTTTATTGAAGGTGCCTATGCACATCGAAGCGGCCAGGGATTGCCAAAACATGTTTTTCTGCGATGTACCTATTTTTGACAGGCTGAAGGCTATTAGTGAGAGAGCGTTACCTTGAGAGGTGGTTGCGATACTTTAGAAGCATGTTTGTTCGATAGTTGAAGATGTCAATATGTGCTCCAAAGATCACAGGAAGTTTCTCGCTTTGATTAAGTCGAAGCACGTGGCTTCACATCTCTGGGTTCGGGTCCAAGATCAGGGGTGCAGATCACTAGCTCGTTTTCTTCAGACTTAAAACACGTCAATGGGTTCGGGTGCTGCTTTTGTACCTGGATTTCCGTGTCCAACTTGTTCCTTCTACAAACAGCGTCCACAGGGAGTGGCGGCTATGTGGCACAGACTCAGAAGAAAGAAACCTTTGTAGCGACTTGGCACCACAGAGCCACTGCTGAGACAGGGTCTTCCCTGGTGGCGAGTGTGCTTGGCTAACCAGCTACATGACCGCATGGATCCATAGTGGTTGCAGTAACAAGGGTGTTCGCTAGCTGGTGGTTAGGAGGGAGCGATTTGGAGCCAGGGCTATCCCATTGTATCTCTTTAAAGGGGGAGCGGGGCATAGCGGGGCCAGGAGCTACCAGGGTGGCCTAACCAAATGGTAGTTTACGACGACATACCATTCCTAAAAGCTTCAAACTGCTTGGATCTGCTTGGTATGTCACGTCTCGGAAGATCCCGTAGATGCTGCAGTGGGTGTCATTCTTTGCTCTGGTACGTTGTGGAGATCAACTTTACCCGGCGAAAAGGCCAGTTCTTAGATGATCTACATGATCTACCTCTTAATCTTGCTACCCAATTTCTATTAATTTACCTGTTCATTGCTCCCTATTAATCTTGTCAGTTTGATCCATTTCTACCCCCTTTTCCTAGGTTCGCAATACCTTCATCGCCCGGCCCTTGGATTGGGACCTAGGGTACCAAGACAGGATGTCCCGGACCTGAGTGCCATGGGGTTGGACTTTCTGGGCAGAGGAACCATTACATGCACTACCAATACCACTGCTGGTTGGGTATTAATATCAGATAACAAGCAACAATAGTAGGTAAACAACTGCTGGTTGGTGGTTTGCTTGACATTTTTTATTTTCACTAGTAAATCTAAACAAATGGTTGCTTGACAAGCATATTTTTCATAGGGGTTGAAACCACCAACCAGACTAGATCCCTCGGAGATTTCTTGGAGTGCTACTTCATCTTTTTCTTCAATCCTGAAGGCATGAGTGTTCCTCAACATGTCGTCAACATGTCATCCATCGTGTTGTCGTAACAATTGATTCGACCAGACAACTTGTGTTCCCTACAACCAGGAGGTTCTGGAGGAGACTCTGACGCAAGGATCAGTGGATTGTTCATTGTTGACCAGGTTTGACGAAATTATGTACCGTCATCGACATTGGCTACTAATCACCCTGTATGATTGACCATTACTTGACCTGATTGCAGGGAAAGCTATGGCATCGGGCTTCAGATCAACTGTTTCTGTGGTAAGCCCTGCTGGCAACTGAGCTACAAACCCTGGATACACATGACATGGCAGATGGAACACGCCGTGGCGAGTGCTCAACAAACAGAGAAGTATTGCTCAGATGCTCAAGAGCGTGCTTCCTCATGGGGCCAACAGTTCGATCATAGATTTTACTCGCTGGTTGGGAACATCACCGGCTGGTCAATGATTATCACAACCCAGCTGTGGCCGCATCTGCCAAGCATTCCCAGGGGATGCCAAGGGGAGCCGCCTTGGCCCAGGGTTAGTACCGCCCCCAGCACCGCTTCAGCGTCCCAGGAGCAGATTCCAGGTACTCCGTCTTCGCCTTTTGATCGGCAGGCGCTGCGTGGCCATCAGCACCATGTGACGATGTTTGCCATCGCGTTCACCGTCATCCTTCGGAACATCATCGACATCACTACTGATTGCTAGCAGTTACTAGCACTAAAATACGTATCATTACCATTCATTTTACCATCACTATGTTGCCGACTTCCAATCAGTATCGCCATGACCCAATGACTACAGTATCCTATCATGACGATCATCATGATCATCATCATCATCATCATCATCATCATCATCACCATCACCATCACCATCACCATCACCATCACCATCACCACCACCACCATCACCATCCATCACCATGACCATCCACTTTGCTCAACTTCCGGGATTCACCGTCGTTGGTGATCCAAGTTGCATATGGCATATGGGCATATGGGGATGTCTGTGACATGTCCCTGGTGGTCCTGCTGGTACCTCAAGTGCCTATGATCATTGACCATTGCATTCAATCACCAACGCGTGACGAGCACAGCTTTGACCAATAAGCAGCACAATCCTCCGGCATCAACAAATGTCAAGCAGTAATCATGATCATCATGAACCATCATGAATCATCATGAATCACTATGAATTATCATGAATCACCATGAATCACCATGAATCATCATTCATCATCATTCATCATCATTCATCATCATTCATTAACTCCACTAACCATTGCAGTTTTCCCATGACCTGGTGCCTTCAATGGATCTACCATTCAACGCCGCCAGGTGCAGTCATGCCCGGGCACCAGCATTTTAGACTACGCCACTCCCGACGATCGTTGGGAGCCCAGCAAGTGGGTAAGAACATGTGGCTATGGGTCCATATTAACCAACCAGCTAATGGGGGATAGTAAGCAACCAATAATAGGGAAAGCAATGGCTAATGATAGGGGAACCAGGGGTACGGGGTGAACTGACCCACAGCCATGTAAGAAGAAGAGTGGTTTTAGTGGTTGTACCGTGGTTAAGAATGATTCAGAACTGTATGTAATAGTAGACAATGTTGGTTTCATCATCAGAATCAGAACAATTGTTTAACCATGCTAACGATTGATACCAGTCTATCCTGCATTTTCCGATTCACTGTGACAAGATTTGGCAACTCGACCATGGCCATGATGATTTTTTCTTTGTCCCATTGAGATGTTCCACTGCAGTGCTGAGAGGCATGAGGCAAACTCATGGCTATCTCTGCTTGAAAAGAGACCGATGCAGGGTGTTCAATAAACAATATTTGGTGATCATAGCCATGCCACAACATATGCACTTGATCCATGGCTTTTTGTCGTGGCCGTCTTTGGTTGCAGTGACAGGTCAAAGAAAAAGAACGTACATAGATCTGCTTGGAGGGAACACAAGGATCGATTCCAAGCCCAGTGCGTATCAGAATGGCCCTAGACAACAACAAGGTGGACCCCTAACCAGCTATAGCCGTTGGGTTTTAACTAGGTTAACTACCAGTTATGGTAGATATAACCATACCATACTATATAGAGTTAAGTGGCCTCATAAACCATGTCATAACTACGGGGGGCCCACCTTGAAGCAGCTTTAGCTGTGGTGCTAAGCTCCACGGGCACCGGTGGTTGGTCATGTCCTTGTTGTCGTGTCTCTCAGTACACCTTAGTACTGGCAGTACCCACTGTCAACCCATGTCAACCCTGAACTGGAGGTCTTGGGACCTGAAGCGCCTGTGCCAGATTCAGGTGTTCGTTTATTGCTTCTGAGTTTGCTCGAGGTGTTGTTTCTGAACTTCTAGAAAGGAGAGAACATGGATCAGTTTCTATATTCGTTCCACTTTTGATGGAAGATCCATGTTTGAGGATGCCACAGGTTTGGGAAACACTCCTGTGTGAGTGGATCAAGGAAACTTGTATGATTGAATCCGAATTGCTTGATGCGTTTACCATGTCATTATATTTGGGTATCCTTCAGTCATTGATAGCTGTTGCTTGCACCTCTTGCTTGTGCCTCGCCAAAAACACCTCCAAAATCTTGGTTCTATCCCACTGATTCGCTCAACGCAAACCACAGCGGTTGATTGGAAAGACTGTTAATCGATGGTCCAGTTTCACAGTCATTGATGACGGTTGAGAAGCTAGATCTTGCTGGTTTCCCCGGTTTCCCAGCTGCTTGTATGAGGCACTGCAAACCTTTTGTTTAATCACCATCACCAGGAGTTCGAAGTATCTTGGTAGTATTCAGAATACTATTACAATGGCGATGGTAGAAGATAGTGAATCATTATGCCCGTGGCTAGTAGCATATGGGTGTTTCTCAAAATAGGGGTACCCCCAAATCATCCTTTATTAACTGTATATAGTAATGAGCCATCCATTTTTTGGGTCCCCTATTTTGAGAAACCACCATATAGTAGTCAATACTATGAACTGCCAAGTGCAACATCATGACTAGGCCTGCAAAAAGTCACGTCCCAGGTGTGACAGGCACGACTTTGCAGGCTGCAGAATTGGATTGGGAAGCAGTGGTCAATGATAGCTATGGGTCAATATTAACCAACCAATAATGGGGGTAATGACCAACAACAACAACGGAAACAATGGTTAATGATAGGGGAACCAGGGGTACGGGGTTTTGACCCACAGCCTGATGGTTGTTGATGCTTGGTGATGGTGAGTATTGGTCCATACTGGTTCCTGATGCCTCATCACACTTCGATGATGGCTCATGTCGATCCATTAGCTGCAGCTCCCGGAAAAGATTTTGTTAGATGTGCAGAAATTCTGGGATGAGGTCGACCTGTGAATTTTGTATCATGCCAATTGCGATCCTTGTGGTCAAGCCTGCACCTTTGCCCTGGCAATGTCTACGCATTTGACCCATGTGTATATAGGTATATGATATGTTCATGTGTTCTAGAGAATTAGACACATTACACATGTACAAATCCATATGTTCATATATATATATATGCAAGATCTACCTTGAGTGATTTTCATTGGCATTTTGGGGGTGTGCGCGTGACCTGCTTTCTATATAGCAAATGCAATATTATCTAGACACAAAAAAACTGAAAGAAAATATTCTGAAACTCTTTGGCTGCCTTTCCCATCCCCAAGACCTCTGGGATATTTGTTTTTGTTTTGTTTTCCGCAAGGATTTTTAGGGTTTTGGAGAGAAAACAAAAAAATTGAGATCAAAGACCTTGAGATAAACAATGATTTTACTTTCCTTGAGAAACCCAAAAAAGCAAAAAAAAAACATTTTTCCAAGAGTCTTTGGCAGCAGCTCTTCCAATCCCCAAGACCTCTGGCATATTTTTTTTGGTTTTCTGATTTTTTTAGGTTTCGGAGGAAAAAACAAAAAAATGTTGAGAAAACAAGAAAAAACAAAAAAAGAAACAAAAAGGGGGCACCCAAATCCAGGTAGATCATGGGGGGGGCATATATATTTATGGACACAAATACAAGTGGGCACCTCTTCGGATATACTTATACACTAGATGTATGTCTTACATGTATTGATTAATCTATATATGTATGTAACTTCTTTGCGTCTTTGATCGGTCGTGTTATCTCGTTTGTATCACGTGAGACTCACGAGACCAACTGTGATCATCTGTGATCACCATTTTGGACCATCGATAGCCAGCAAACCGTAGCCATTGGATCTTTTAATTAACTGGTGCAACATTACATTAATTGTTGCAATGTGATCGAATGTAAGCAAACCGTAGACATTGGATTAACTCTTGTAACTGGAATAATGGTTAATTCATCAATGATGGTTGGAGCTAATGGATCATTGGATGTCATTGGATCATAATCATGAAGCATTGAGCATGAATAAGTCTTTTTGACAATGCTTTTCAATATACTGAAGCATGATTCATGCAAATTTACCAATCGAAACAATCATAACCTACCACTAACCGTCACTAACCATCATAAACCACCATGCATTGCCATAAACTCCCATCATAAACCACCACGAACTACCATAAACCACCACTTGCCATCATAAACTACCACAAACTCCCATCTAAACCACCATGAACTCCCATCATAAACCACCACTAATCACCATAAACTCCCATCTAAACCATCTACTAATGGACCGTCATGAGCCATTGATTCGTCCTCGCAGGCAGTGCCCAGCTCACCCGGCTCCGATGCCTCCGGTTTGGGGAACCGAGAAAAGCCCTGGAGCTCGGGGCACCCAGCGCGGCGAAGCGCCATGGGCGGCTTCGCCATGGGCGAAGCGATGGGCCGATGTGGACATAGAACGTGGATAGAACTCAAGGATTAGATATCTATATCCATGTTATATTCATGTTATATCCATGTTATATCCATGTTATATCCATGTTATATCCATGTTATATCTATATCCAATATCCATCTCTATGTATCCATCTCTATACTAATAATTACTCAAGAATTGGATTCCGAGATGGATATCGAGATGGATATCGAGATGGATATCTATAGAGATATATGTTTAGATGTGTATAGGTTCATGTATCTACGAAGGATGAGGGCATGTAATGGCTTCAAGTGTGGTTGGTGAATGTCGGTGAGCCATGTAGCATGCGTTTGCAGTATAGACAGGTGCACGAAGGCGGACGGTCTCGTAGAATGACTCATGTTTAACGGATTGAAAGCATCAAACAGTTCCTTCCAAGGACCATTGAAGTGGATCTTGTGCCACTGGCGTCCGAGCTTGAAGTGCTCTCAAGGGACGAAATGCCTGACTGCCTTCAGCAGGATGAGAAGTCAAGTTTGAGCACAGCACATCAATCAGATCAGCTCTGGCCATGGGTACATTTTGCTTCAATCTTGTCCGACATGCCTCCGTATCCCAGACCCAGCACTTCAGTGATATGTTGGACATGGCATCCAAACATGTGATGTCCCTCAAAATAGGCTTACCCCCAGATCATCCAATATGAATTTAACCAACCATTTTTTGGGTCCCAACATTTGAAGAAATCCCCATATGTTCGCCGCGCACTTGCTGGCATCGCATCAGCTCGTGAGGTCCAGATTTGGTTGCAAGTCTGGTGAACGCTGCAGCCACGGCAGTGGAGATGGCAACACCATCCCTGCCAGGTGCAGCGCTCCCACAGGGGATGATCCAAAACGGGACGTTTCCATTGACACCAGCTGCATAAAGAATTGGGATGGTCAAACTTTGATGAAAACTGTGGATTGCTTTTCTTTTGATTTCATCCTGGATTCATTTTCGGGGAGGATGATCACAATCCACGAGACGTGGAAACGGATGCTTGAACTCCATCCCCAGCTGGATGGACCGGCACCCGCACACATTGAACCAAGCCTTTCACAATTGCAAAATTGAAGCCTTCTGAGAAGATTTGGTCCGGAAACCTGGGTTTTGGAAGCCTTTTTACAGGGGGCATGGAATGTTAAACTTGGCGGTTTTGACCATTTTTCCACAATTGATGAACACATAGAATTGAGAGAGGTGAAACATAGTGAAACCACCAACCACGAAATGCGGTGAAGGAATCCTCTTTGGTTTTGGTGCCCTTTCTTGGCAGCTCTGCAGGTGCATCTCGTCGCAGCTCGCCCTTGATTTCCCATGCTCTGCCGACGGAAAGGCGGGAGCCATGGGTTGAGGCGATTGGCACTAGATCCTCGTTGTTGAGGGGTAATGATCGACCATTCAACCATGGTTGTAGTTGGTGAAATGGCAATAAAGCCTAGATATAGGTTGGTTATAGTTGGTTCATAGGCCAATTAACTAGGGTTATAGTCAATGATCAACCGGCGCTTCTGGATTTTTTGGGCAGATTTTTTGACAGCTGCGAAACAAAGATCTGCAAGAGATCAATCAGCAAATCTTGGTCAGTGAAGGATCGTCCCTGTATGTCACAGTAGACCGCACCCAAAGATAGGATAGCTAGCAATGTTCAAACCCCCCTCTGGCGATGTGCTCTCCAGGGTTGGGGTTGCACTGGGGAAGGAACCTTGCTCCAATGAGGTCCCTAAGGATAGCCATGGTAAAATCGTGGCGATCTCCCCCTTGTCACTTCACTCATGCCACCAACCACTGGGCGCGCCCAGTTTCCAAGAGACTGCCGTCGAGAAGGCATCGGGCACCGCTGCTGACATGGAGGTTATGGTATGAGTACAGGTTTGTTGGTTAGTCTTTTGTTGTTGGTCAGCACCGTCCTCAGCCACTACTGTGATTGTGATCTTGATGTCACTGTTGGTATCTTGATGTTGACTGCTAGTGTTAGAACACTTTGTATTTCAAGATACCCCCTGCCCAACGGCTTCCCGCTGCGAACTGCTCTGTCTGCTACTGTAATCCTAACTGCTCCAACCGCTTCCCGCGACCCTTCCTGTCACATGGGGACTCGGGTCGATCCCTGGGGACCTGGCAGGACTTGGGCGAAGTCACCACGCCTTCGCCGTGGCAAAATGTGGCAAGAAATCGACAGGTCGCGCTTCCGCCAGTTCAGGTTGAACTGACAACTAAGGCCATGGCCATCAGCCACAATGAGCAACCACTTATCATCATCAACTTGATTGGCATTGAATATCTGTATCATATCTGGGCTGACAATGAGCCACAATGCCAATCCAACCAGCAACCACATATTCATCATCAACCAGTATCTACCGCTATTGTTCAGGTTCAAGAATTCTTTGAAGAAATGACGACTGAGAATTCTTGACCTAAACCTTTACTCATGGACTCTGCAGAATATTGACGCTGTCTCCCGAAACTCCGAGGAAGCCATGGCTGGGCATGCTCCGATTAGTCCAACGACCTGCTTCCAAATGGTTTCAGCCGAATCCAACGTGTGATATCCATGTAACATGTGTCCCTTCAGTTCAAGTCTAATAGACAGTTCGAAGATGTCAAAAGTCCCCAGGCTTCGACGTGCCAATGCCAGGAGTTCTGTGCAACACCTTCCCCTTGGCAAGGCCAGGAGACCCGGGTGCCGGGACAGTTTCAGATGGAATAAGCAAAGCATGGCAAGGTATGAAGCATAGCATAGCCATCAATAATAGCTGATTAATGGTTAATGATAGGGGATGATAACCAACAGATGGATACACGGAAATGAAAGCATTCATTCTTTTTGGGCATGGATCGACATGGAAATGAGGCTGGAATACGCTGCATGTATGATTTTTGAAGGCCGCTGTTCATGGCCGATTCTGCTGGGTTTGGGCCACTGAAGCTGTCATTGATAGCCAGTTGAGCAACGCTCAAGCTCTTGGGCGCTGCCAGTGGTCCCAACCCAGCGACCCCTAGCTGGGTCAGGCTCAGCTATGATCAATCCAGAGCTTACTGCCAAGCTGTTGGTGGGGGGGCCCGGAACTGGAGGATCCAGATTTCCCAAGTCAAAGGCTTTACTGAAGCAGTGTTGCTTGACAAAGGTGTCCTGGTTCCTGTGGTTCCTGGACTGCTACTATTCATTTGATAGTTGGGGCTTTCTCAAGCCTTACTGATACCCCATAAACTGGTTGGTTTGCTATTAAGAATGATTAATATGGGATGATTGGGGGGGTGCCCCAATTTCGAGAAAGCATCATCTCATCTCATCTACCAAAACTGATCAATTCTGAAGACCAAGCTCGGCCGGTTGGCCATGAACGAGCAGAAATGTGTGCCTTTCTCAGCAGCAGTTGGTCCAGCATGCATTGTTCTTTTATTGGTGATGGGCACAGTCCCAGTAGCTGTGTATTTGGAATAAGTTTCTGGGATTATTTTGTTGGTGGGGATAGAGCAAGGGGGGTTGGAGGGGTACTGGGATTAATTGCTGTTTTAGGTTCCGATCTGATCTGATCTCCTGTGAATGATAGGGCATGCAGTGTAACCAGGGGTGGTCATGTACCTGGATTTTTTTTGATGAGATATGGAGATATGGTAGGATTAGTGTTTTGGAGACGTTGCGCTGCGCTAGGAGACATTAGGAGATGCTATGTGATGCGGTTTTCGTGGCGGAAAAAGCTATGTGCGAACATGAAAATTGATTGATGTCCCAGTTGTTGGGGTGATGTTAAGATGCGTTGGCAAGCCCGGGGGGCCCCAGGCTACCCCATTGCTGGGTTGTGCAAATGATCCAAAAGGATGCAGGCGGTCAAATGACCCAGGAAAGGATGTAGGAGGTGTTCTATCACATGGCGCTGTTCTGTTTGAAAGCGGTGCTTGGTGGCCGTATTTTGATGGCCATTTGGGACCCTGGCATGCTACGGCATACTATGGCATATCTTTTGGGCACAGAAAATGGGCCTTCCTACGGTTAGCCATGGGGTTATGTTGAGCAGGCCATTGAGCATGTCAAGCTCCTCAATGGTGCTGCAGTATGCAGCGTCGAATCCCAAGGAGATGAGCAAGAAAGACCCCAACGGCAGAGCAGAGGAACCGTGCCAGCTCGGTCAGCGCGGAGTTGCGAAGCATTGGATCAGTAGCGAAAGCTGGACTGCAACTGTCGTTGTTTCTTCATGTTTCTTCTATCAGTTGGGAAAAGTTGGGATATTTGCCATTTTTCGGGGTATCATAGTTAGATTTCACAGGTTTCTTCTATGAATGGTATCAATGAACGTTTCATTGTTAGATTTCACAGGTTTCTTCTATGAATGGTATCAATGAATGTTTCATAGTTAGATTTCACTGGTTCCTTCTATGAATGAGTTGGGCTATCAAGGGACGTAGCTACGGATGGTCACTGTGGACTTTCAGTGGGTCGCCCCCCTCTCCTACGCGCTTCCGACCTTGGAAACTCGTAATCCACTACCACTGGTCTAGCGCATAGCTGGTGATGGTTTCCATCAGTTATGGATCTCCCATTATATGGTAAACCCATGATTTGACGAACCATAGTTTACAATATACTCTACTAATCATTCCTAGTTTCATACTATATGATTATTCCTAGTTTCGTTTACTACTTGTACTGACCGTAGTTCAATACTGATTATTCATAGTCAATTAGGCTCAATAAATTAGTTCTTACTAAACCATGGTCACTACGATACTAACATTTTCAAACCACCTGGTAGTTTTACTGCTAGTTCATTCCTAGCTACCAACGTTTTCCTAGTTACCATGGTCAGACATCATGACCTACCCAGTCATGAGACGACACTAGTCATGTTACCTAGCTACTAACTTTTCCAAGTAGTACTATGGATACCTCATATTTGATACCTCATATAGTTGATAGTCATAACTATGGATGACTACTAGTCATAATACCTAGCTTGCCACCATAGTCATCCATGTTCGTCCATGCCTGGGTACAGGACCCCGTGGCCATGATCGTGGCCTCTGCCGCGGCGGCAGCCACCCGCGAAGTGCCACCTCCTCCACAGGCCAGCAGCCATGATGCCCTGCCTCGGGCTTAAGGGTTGGTCGTTAAGCAGAAAGCCTTAATTGATTTATCTGAGTTTAGGGTTAGCCTTAACTTAGTTATATTGACTTAGTTTAGGGTTAAGGGTTGATGAAATATGATCATATTATTATAGTGATTCAACTGAGTGAGAGTTAATCATTTTTTGCTCATTAATAGAAGTAATCCTTGATCATGATCAAGTAATTATTGTGAGCCAAAAATGATTGGGGTGATCAACTCATTCTTAAGTATCAAGCTTACAAATGGGGGCAGTAAGGGGTTATGCGACTTTTCATTACCGTGAAAGACGAAGAAGAAGAAGAAGAAGAAGAAGAAGAAGAAGAATTGAGAAAAAATGGGAATCATTTGCTGCGTTGCGTTGTGGAATTGCCTTTCTCCAGTTGTTGGCTTGCCATACTTGATGGTTAAAATGACTCATGCTTCTGGATAGTTCACAGTGGGCACTCCAAACAATTTGAACCATATTAAACTGGACATTGTTGAGCGTGTCTACATGACTCTTTCAAAAAGTAGATCATGAATCATGGTTTGACATTTGTTGAACTCTATCGTGATTTGCGTTCATATTACTACGACGCCCTGAATAGTGCCATCTTGTGACCATGTAAACCCAGGGTAGCCCATGAAGATCATTGGGGATCCAGTGGACTGGCCGATTCTATTTCTACTGCAGATTGCACATCCGACAGCTAGCGGAAGCTGTGGAGACGTAGAGAATTGGGCGCCTGCCCCCTATTGGAAAGTAACAAATATATGGTACTAATATTTATATGCTCAGGGTAAGGATGGTTCTCAATCATGGTTGATAATTCATGGTTGTGGTTAAATCTACGATCTGATTCCACCGTGGAACTTGGATGGCATGTGGCATGTGGCCACGTTTAAAGTCCCAGATGTGTATGTGTGTGTGCGTGTGTGTCCGATAGATCAACAAGGAACAAAGTAAATGTAGTCCAATGGATCAACAGTAGATCAACATTACTGTAGATCAACATTAGATCAACATTGGATCAACATGACTCATGTAATTTGGAAGTCCAGAGTTTAAAGTACTGGTTCAGATCAACTTGATGTTTTCATGCACTGATCCGACAGATATCGAGAGTCTCGTGTCTATCCATATTTGTTTGGCATATTACGTGTTTACATTTGTTTTGAGAAAACATAAATACATATATATATATATATATGCATATGTATAGCAGACATATGCTTCCATGCACTGACTATTTGCATGAATATGAATGATATGTTTATATATGTGTATATATATATATATACATATCGAACATTTGTCCTCATACGAAATTGCAGGCACAAGGTTGGTTTCTTCCCAATTTGTAGGTTATGAGCACAGAAAACTGGCAGTTTGTTCATTCAACTTGTAGCCAATTGTCATCCCTGCAACGGGTATCGCAACTTTCAGGCACCTCCGTTAGTTCAGCATCATGGCCAGACAGCGGGTGGGATGGCATGGTGGAAGCTAACCATAGCTGGCTGATCTTTGGTTTCACGCATCTTGTACGGCCAAGCTTGCGAGGATCCGATCAACTCAAAGTAAAAATGTTCTTTATCAACCGAGTCATCCGAAAGGTAAGTGGCAAAATTTTGGGGGCATACAATTCTATGCATTCCAGATGGTGCATTTCAAGTTCAGTCCTGAAAGCCTCAATGATGCACGCGAGAGTTTTGTGGAAGAAAAGTTTGCAATCGATGAATCAAACATGCTTGATGGTAGTTTGGGCGTCAGGCACAACAGTACCTGTTGAGTTACCATGAAAATGTGCTGCCAAAGGAGCAAAGATCAAGGTATCACTTGAGCAGCAGGCCCATGAATCTTTGTTGGCTAAGTTAGGAGATTTGTTGATCAGCTTATGAGTCCCCAATGGAGATGGTCACTGGGCCCCAGGCCATTGATGATCACATGGGAGGCCCAGGCCCCTAAGGCTGAGATCACAGGTCCCCAGGTTGGTGGCGGTGACCTGGTGACTGGGATTCCCAGCCTCCAGGGAGATACCCTGGCGGCTACACCAGTCACAGGACACCGCCCTCCCAAGATCACAAGGGAACTCCATTGAACACAGCTTGGGATCAGCTGGGATTTATGCGTTGGTCATGTTCGTATATGTCAATGTATGTTAATGTATGTGTTTACGTGTGTGTGTGCACATCTACGTGCTTATTTGTGTGTAAGTCAAGTACCACCAAGTTTGTGTCCTCGATAGCACCGGCGACATTGCATGTTGGCTTTTATTCTCCGTATCATTGTTGAACATGTCCCCTGAATCATCCTCAATTCCATATGATTTGTTGCTTGTAGCGTCGGATGATTTGTAGTCCGTATGTGGTTCATTTCGATGGATCAATGAGTTATTCCCAAAAACCTAGCTTGCACCTGACCAAGACAGTTGCTATCCCCATGATCAACCAGCAAAAATAAACCATAACAGCCATGTTTAAGCAATACTGGTTGTTAACAATATCAACAATGCCATTGTAGATATGATCTGGCTTATCAACCAATACGGCTACTCATGTGATTTTCTTAAACCAGTCATGGATAGTGTTTGTTGATAACAATTAATCACCAGTACAACTGTTCGACCAGCCAGAACCACTATTACTTTTGACTTATGAGCCATCGTTTCCCCATCACGAACATATTGACACTCCGACCTTATTGGCTCTCATCCTCGGGGACAACCAAGCATCCAAATGGTGGTGAAACGGCTTGGCCGGCCTGTGTGTTCGCCAAAGGCCAAAGCCATTGCCAGTCACCAGTCCTCCTTGTCCAGCCAACGAAGTTTCAGACTTCCAATATTCAACGTTCCCATTCTGTTTTTCCCTGAATATCATGCGTTGCTTATCCCTAATTTTGTCAGATACTCAGAAGCATCGCCAAACTATCCTGTGGCATCAACCATTGACCACGCTGTTGCATTGACCTGTGGCAGGCACCAAAAATGTAGCTGTAACCATCGAAATGTGGATGTTTTTCTCCTAAGCCAGCACTACCCCTACCTTTTTTTCTCGTGAATCCAGCCCTATCCCAACAAAAAAAGGCCAATACATGCCACTGCCAGGCGCCAGGGTATCAGGCGCATGATCTGAGGTATTCCACTAGCCCCAGAATGGCTGCACCTGTGAGGCCGGGTGCTGGATGTATAGATATTAGTTGACGTGGGCAGCGGTTGCATCAACCAACCAACCAACCAACCTGGCTGGTCAACTAGCTAGATGATGGTGAAGAATTCGGGATCATAACCATCAGTCATAGCGGATATGCCAACTATGTATGGTTGTGGGTACTATCAGCCATCCAAAAACGGGGGAAGATGAACATCCCAACAAAGACTAGATTGGTCATGAAGGGGATATTTACTGAGGGTATTGACCCATAGACACATGATAGACGTCTATGCAATCATCCTGGAGATGGTAGTTGAACCATTTGTTGGGGATGGTCCAATTTGATATTGTGACTGCTTGAAGATGATCATATGTATGTATTCACATGAAATGATACGTGCATGCAATCGCATTTATGCTTTGTGTATGCGACACTGCCAGAAATCTATAGTATATAATGTGATTAATTTCACTGAAACCACCTTTTATGCGTTCTTCCTCGTGTGCGTGTGTGTGCTGTTTACTAGGCAGTTTACTTCTTGTGTTTTATCACAATGTCGGAAATTAGCAAAGCAAAACGTTTTGTAGCTGCCGAAAATTGTCCTCGAGGATACTGAATGATGTAGCAATTCATCGTCTCAAACACTGGAATGATTTGGAAACCATGGTTGGCAGCTACCTAGTGATTGACATTTGTGTGATTTTGAGTGATTGAACAATCAGACCACTGTAATGGTCGTAAATTAACCATGAAATGCTGCTGAATAACTGATATCTTAAGCTTGACACATGTTCAAACCTGCTGGTTGGTAATCATTCCTTGTTGGTTAGTGAGCACTTAACAATTCAACTCATGTCAGGAATTGGGCTGGCAACTCCTAAACCTAGAGCGGAGTTGATGTCAGTGGAAGCAGAAATCGTTAATTATGACCAATAGACAATGGATTGCTATCAACCATTTGATCAATAGCCATTGCAAATTTGTAATGATGGTCATGACTATTTGTGTATATGTTACTAGCCACTTTCAAGAAATAGTAAGAGAAAGGTTTAGCGATATGATTTTTTTGTACCATTTATATAAATCACCAACAGATGGCTATCAGCTCTAGAGGGCATCCTTAACATCCTGAAATGTTGCGCAGGTTGCCCAGAATCGAGTCTGGCATTGGCTACATCGTCGATGAGGGTGACAACAGTGCACTACACAGCATCCGGACCAAGAGCGGCGGGATGAGAGCAGAGGCCCCGCCCAGCAACCAAAGACATCCAAAGACTGGGGTAGAGGGTGGACGTTGTGAAGGCCTGTGTTTTCCACTGTCTTCTTCTTGTTTTCACTGTTGTTTGTTTACTTTTTCCGTTTTTGTGTTGTTTCATCACTTGGCATTTCGACTCTTCTCTCTATGATTTTGACCTAAAAGATGAGACAGTTTGACAGTTGGTATGCCTTACTACCCTGAGGGATTCGCTGCTGTGAATATGTCTGGCTGTCACCAAGGGATACCTATCCAGTTTGCTGCTGTGGATACCTCGATGCAACGTGCTGATGACCTGGTGCTTAATGGCTGCCTTAACGGCTGCATGACCTGTGGATGTTTGCACCGTTAAGGTGCATATACAAGTGATGTTTACAATCTATTGTGTGCGCATGACTCACTCTGCAGGACTTCTGGAAATGGCATGAAATGGCTGCATTCTTTGAATACCCGGTTGCCAGTTAGGGTGCACTGATTGATGCCTAGCGTGCTGGGATGAGTGGTTGCCCCCGCCTGGTGACCAGCAGCAAAGTGGGTTAGGTCAAGTAGTTGGATGCATTTCGTTTTTGTTTGGTACCACTAACCACTAGCCATAGTTGAACTAACATAGCAAACTGGTGGTACTTAGTGCTGACCAGTTTGGAAGTCTTTAGACTCATAGTGCGTGTGGCCGTCAAGAAGTTCTGATATTTTTCTGAAGCAGCATGTTTGCAAGGTGCCCATGGATTTCGAGGAACGCCAATGTATGTATCACCAGGCATAGATGTTAAAATTCTACACAGAAAGTGCAAGGCATTGAAGAACTGATTGAGAAGCGTGGTGACCTGACATTTGAAAGGTGTCGTTCGAAAATATCAGGACTGAATCTATTGATTCTCAAGGCTGAAGACAGAGATCAGGAACAGATTTCGAGGATGACAGAGGTTTGTGGAGCCTTGAAGTTGTTTCAACTTCAATGTGGATAACCAAAAAACAGCAACCTTTGCACTACTGCATTGGAAGAGCCTTTTTCTGTGGTGAAGCCAACACCTGCAGCACCACTGAGCCCTCAGAGCAACCAGATTGGTGACACTTTGCAACTAGAAGATCAGTTTTTGATATCCCGCGCCAGTGGTCAATAACTGATGGATGATAAGGGCTGATGGTTGACAATATGGGTTGATGATAGTCAATGATAAAGATGGTTGATGCAAACGCGCATTATCAGTAATCGATTGATTGAACAGAACACAATGGATAATGGGAACAAGCCTCCCATACTGGATGGTAGATCACAAACATTGTTTGTTACATTAAATCATTGAACTGGTATATGGATCTACCATTAATATCGACAGCTGATGACACCAGTTGGTGATAGGCAATGAATGGTTGATGGCCCACTCCCTTACTGAGGCGCTTGTTCCGATCCCGCTGAGACTGGACCACCACAAGATGTGCAGGTCAGCCGTGGGATGTTCCGCTGGATGAGGGAAGTGTCAAATATCGAAGGTAACATTTGGTGACATGCTGGTTGAGGATTCGTTTGTATCATTGCATTTGTTACTTTTGCATACTTTGCCCGGTTGTATCAACCATGGTTCTCAACCCTACCAGGTGGCTGGACCACCCCCTATAACCATGGGCCACACGCTGGAGATGCACCTCCTGGTTGCATCGGTGAACTCCAACTCCATGCCAGACGATCGCCGAGAGCTTTGCAGCTTTGGTGAAGACCGGCAGTAGCTCCTTCAACTTCGGTGGAGAAGCGCAGTCGCGACCTTGACGCGGGAAGCAACAAAAATGGGGGTTGCCATGGGATGGTGGCTCCGGGCGGCGATTTGGAGTGTTCAATGCCTGGGCAGTCAGAAAAAATCAAGACCTTACGATACACGATGATATTGTATATATAATCATTCTTGACCATTCGAAATGCTGAATGCCCACCCATAGAAACCACCTTTGCTAGCAACCACCTGTATAGTTTGTATAGTACTCACTGTCACTAACCGCCGGTAGTGACCACCCGGGCTGCGTTTCTCAGGTGGTGGCAGCCCATTGAAGTCTCTCGTGCCTGTTGCGGAAAGGGTCAGGGATTCACGGAGCCACAGAGCCACAAACGTCGAGGTCAGGGTCCCTTGCTGTTTCAAAACAGGTGGGGGGGTCCCCATGCTCCAATTTCTGGGTCATGAAGAGTTGAAAAGATGTGATGACTATTTCCTGGTCAACCCCAGGCTCGGGAATGAAATAAAGGACTGGGCTCAACTGCATTTATTGTGATAAGATGCAGATATGTATATACATATATACTTATATATATATACATACTTGGTGTGTGCCCCAGTCCCAGTAGCACTCAAGAGAACTACATCTCAGTTCTCTATCAACAGGTATGTTTGTTCAGTCATACCCTGAAACGATATTAGTTTCGAACAGAGATTCCTTCTTGTTGCTTGAAGCTTGATGCGATGCTCCCAAAATCCCCATAGTTTAGGTGTCCACGAATGCATACACCCACATTCAAGCAGTGAGGGTTAATCACTGCCGTGGCCAGGAATCTGTCTCAACCGAGGAGGAGGAGGGGTCACCGTTAAGGTGAACTCGGGGAGCCGTCCATCCAGCAACAGTCGTGGATGTCACTGATAGGCTCTTCATAGTCCAAGCCAATGCTGTGCTCAACTGATCATATGTCTCTTTGGAAGCCAAGATGTTGTTTGGATTCCACAAGTTGGAGATTTACTATTATCAAACATATATATATATATTTTTTACTACATATCAACAATGGGGAGAACATATGGCATACTTCATTTTTTGCACTTGGAAAAAATACGTAGACTGCGGTGCATTTTTGGTTTATGTGTGTAATTCTCGGGCAAACCCTTGAGAGGTCATGTCAACTATGCCACGAGGGATCATCCATGTCAGACACAGGAAGGGAGTGGTTCTTTGGAAGCTATCCGTTTGAAGTTGTTCTTGAGCTTGTATGTACGTGATGTGTTTTGTAGTGGCATTTGAGTTTGCTGTGTTGTTGCGGTTTGGGTTCTTGTTGTCGTTCTTGTTCTTGCAGCAAAAGCAGCAGCCATAGCAGTAAAAGTGGTGGTGGTAGTAGTAATAGTAGTAGTAGTAGTAGTAGTAGTAGTAGTAGTAGTAGTAGTAGTGGTAGTAGTAGCAGCAGCAGCAACAGCAACGGCAACAGCAACAGTAGCAAAAGAACTAGCAGTAACAGAAGTAGGTGGTAGCAGCAGGTAGAAAGCAGATGGGAACAGGCGGTAATAGGTGGCAGTGGTAGCAGGACGAGGATCAGGGCCTTGCAGTTGTTGTGTCTGGAGGCCAGAAGGAGTTGCCCTGCCAGAGGTGTCAACAACCCCTGCAGTGGGTTATGCATGGTTGTACTGGTTGGTCGTGGCTGGACCTGCACTCATCCCATGGCACGTCTTGCAGGAGAAACTCAGAGACTTCATCTTGCGTTGGGGCAGGGAGAACTCAGTTTGGAAATGTGCGGAAAATCACAGGATCACTTCACCACAAATCCTTCCACGAGAGTATGTACAGTATCTATATTACATTTGAGTAAATACAAGTATATATACATGTAACAACTATAGATATATCTACGAAGCTAAGTAAATGTATGGAAATAATGAGATGTAAAGTATACATAGGTAAATATTCACATGTGTACAATCAAACAAAGAGCTGTTTGATGGTTGTTTATCTCAGATCCAACACTGCCAAAGTGTGTGCAGCTATATTCATATAGGAGTGAGGCTCATTGAACCATCGAGTTCACTGAATTGGGAGGGGGTCATCCAGATCTATTTATGGGCATTTTCCTCGAAAGACAATGCGGGTCGGTGCAATCCTGGACCAAAACCGACCCAGCACAGAAATTTTGATCGCCACTAACATGCATAGATGTTGATGTGATGTCAAGATCTTTATGTCAAAATGATCGTTGAAGCATGTCACCATGCCGCCGCATCTTGGCAGTACAGCTTCCGAGGCCTAGACCACAACTGCGAACGAATCTTGAGGACCCCCTGGGACGCCCGTGGGATCCCCTGAACCTTCAGACCTTCCCTGCCATGGCTTCCCCTTGGGCAGCTGTGCTGCCCAGCTATAGGGCCATTGAGGTTTTTGCATGTTTTTGCCCCAAGCACGAAGCAGGATCTATCACTCGCGCAAGAAGTATCTGGAAGTTCCCTTTGTTTCGTAGATCCAATATCCACGTTCCAAGGTGGCCAACCCATTTCTGCATTCTCTGATGCTCCACAGGAACCTGCCGCAGCATGTCAGACAGGAGGCGTCGGCAGATGCTGCCAACTTGGTGTCATGTGAAGCCTCACCCTGGAATTTCAGCTCTTCAAAGTTGGTAAATCCACAAAGATGATGGTTCATGATGAAGCACGATTAACTTTTCAACTCTGTTTCAAAGGTCTGAGGCTTCCTTTGCAAAGAGTCATGGAACAGGACTCTGGCCTGATACAGCAGCTCTATCCCATGTTCCTTCACATCATGCGTATGCAGTAGTTGGATAGACAGAGTATGTGATCTGCTTTTGTTATTTACATCCCAACTGTTTTGTTCGCTCCAGAGGTGATGCAGCACATTTTTTTTCGCACTTTTTTGGCTTTAGAATTCATCAACATCACGGTGACATCACACCTGAACGGTTCAAGGCGAGGGTGACTCCGAAACATTTGTGAGGGCAACCCTTGAACTGGTAAGCCCTATGAAGGACTGTACTGGCTGGGCATTACTGTTGCTCTCTGTGGTCGTAGCCATTCATGATCATTTGCCAGTATCAATCATGATCAAACGATATCAAATCATCCACATTCATCAACCAAATCATCATTTGCCAGTATAAATCATCACCTTCAGCTACTGTCACCATTGCCATGATGAACCACTTCTTAAGCATCACTGCTGGGGCCATGGCGTCCAAAGCCCGTTCGCCAGGTCATCACCAACTTCCTTGCCTCACCGGAGACACGTAACGTCAGCGCTAAGCTGGGGCACCCAGCTGGATGGGGCGCGCCGCTTAACGTACAGCCCTGGTGCAACTGAGCATGGAGATATGCCAAGGTAGCGAAACATTGGTGATGCCACACATGCCCCGAAAATGAACCAATTAATTTTACAATTATGATTACAGTGGGATTCTTGGATTACAATTTCTCTTTGCAGCACCAAGATTGAGTGACCTCCTGGCTACTCAGGTTTAGGGGGATAGCTGAACCCTTGGTCATTTGTGATACGGCACCAGTTGCCATTAGTTCACCATCGGTTAACCATCAATTTGCCATCAATCGAGCATCAACCAACCATCAGTTGTACAACCCTTTGTTAAGCACCCGTGAAACACTGCACATCAGCCATGATGTTGGGCCAGGCGCCCCAATCAACCAGATGGTCCCTGCCAATGGGATGCTCAACCACTGTCGGATACAGCGTGAGATGACTCCCAGTTTTGTTCACTTATGCCCCCATTGGCAACAACAAATGGTTTACAACTTTGGGATGCTCAACCAAGATGATCATCCAACAAATGCAATCATGACAAAGATTTCGACAAAAGAGATGAATCCCCCAATCTGCGACCATGATATTACCATGAGATACTCAAGATATGGGTGTATCTCAAAATTGGGAACCCCTGAAATGGTTTGTTTGTTACTATCAAAAACGGTTAAACAATCGCTTATAACTGGGGGTACCCCGATCTTGAGACTCTACCATACAGTAGTTGTTGAACCATCATTGTTGTTGCTAATCCATTCTTATAAACCATTATAATCCATATGATTTAATCCACCATATAGTAGGGCTTGTCCTTTAATTATTAACCATTATAATCCATATTGTTTCATCCACCATATAGTAGTGCTGATCCTTTAATTCTTAACCATTTGTTTAACCACGATTCTTGGTCATATGGTGTCCATTATATCCATCATATCCTTTATCACAAACCAATACAACCCCCTATGAAACCACTATGATATCCCATGATAGTAAACCATGATTGTACAGTATTAAACCAGTACAAGCTCTATTATCATATCAATTATCAACCATTACAAACCATTGTTGTTGCTTATCCCATATCACTATATAACCATTATTGTTTACTACTAAACCATTTAATCAGAAACCATTCAGAAACCATTGATTATGACCCATTACTATTAACCATTCTAATCCCCTATGAAACCCCTCAGACCCCCCCCCCATGGCATCACCTGGTGACGTCCCCAAGCCCCGTTAACGCGCGCGGCTGCTCGCTCATTGCCCAGGTTCATGTCGTGGCTGAGCTCCAGGATGAGGCGAGCTGAGGTGGCGAGCCAAGTGGTTCACCAAGCAGTTGGTTAACTATTGCTAATAGGGGATAATGATGGTTAATGATGGTTAATGATAAGGGATGATCACCAACAATGGTTATAATGGTTGTTAATAGGGGATAATCAGCAAAGGCTTCAACCAACCAACAAGCATGGTTATCTAGCTGGTTCATGGCTAATAGAGGATAACAAGTAAGAATTCTAGGGGATATATAGCAACTATATGGCAAGCTGGGTCAATATTAACTCACCAATTTCATGGGGGATAATTATCAGCAATAATAAGGAAAATAATGGGATATACTCAAGATGTGGGTGTTTCTCAAGCCATAGGGGACCCCCCAAGAAATGGTTGGTTGCTTGTTAAAAATGATTATTCATGGATGATTTGGGGGGACCCCTATTTTGAGGAACACCCAAATTTTGGGGTGTTTTTCAAAATAGAGAACTCCCAAGTTATGGTGGGTTTATTGCTATAAATGGTTGATATTGGATGATTTGGTGGTACCCCCATTTTGAGAAACTACCAGATAGATCGTTAGCATTGGTTAATCATGGCCAGAATGATGGGATAATGATGGCCAGAAAAATGATTAATGATGGTTGACATATTATAGCTTAATGGGTGATACAGTAATTCAAATTGATGAATTGTTATGATGCACACCAGTGGCTTCTGGTGGTGGAGGATTCATTGATGATAGCACCACTGATGGTGGCTGTCGATGTTTGGCGTTTGCATTCATAGGGATGCATGCCGCATGCAGATATCAATTGTTGATTGGTATTGCTTGTCAAAATGGGCGACAAAACTAGTTGATGAATCTGTAGTCGTTGGTGTTAGCTGGTTGGTGGCTGATGATTTTTGGTGGTAACTCTACGAGCAGCGTAGTTCAGGATGATGATGGATCATGGATGATGGAGGAGAATGACGGATGATGTTCAATAATGAAGGATGATATGGATAACGAAGGACAATCAAGCATAGATATATAGTTAATGATAGTTCTATACTGATAAGCCACTATCATGAACGACAATACCTATGACCTATGACCCTGGATCTTTTGAGTTTTTCGCATTGAGCGTAGGAATAACGTCACCTAGGCAATCCCAAGAAGATCACTTGAAAAGGAGCATGGATAGGAACCTTGCATACAGCTGGTAGACCAATCTGTCTTTAGCAAATGCTTCAATAGCCATGGTTGGTTCAGCTTATCTTCTGGAGGAACGAATCACTTGATGACTTGGTACTACATGTACCTCAACTAAACTCAATGATTCTTCCTGTCACATGCCCTAGCGATTTTGCAAAAGTCCTTCCCTTTGCCGAAGAGGAACTTTGAAGAGATCCAGTCTGCATTGGTGACAACCGCAGAGGCTGGACCGACATCGGACACTGCAAAGGTCATGTGATGCCATGTGATGCGTCCGATCCTCCCAGATTTGCAGCCTCCCCATGCGTCTCCAGGAACGCCTGACCTTCTACAACAAATGGAGGCGACCGCGGGCCGCGCAGTGGCACCCCTGTAGAGCTGGTCAGGATCAGGTGTCACAGGTACGCCACTAGCCAGGCATGTCCATAAAGGGTTGCTATGCCATGGAATCCCCTGGCTCTCAGGGTCAAGTTGATGAATGATGGCCTGGAGGCACATGGATTTCTAGTTGATGAGTCAGTGATTCCAAAGTTGGTGGCGCCTTCAGAAGCCACTTTGGATGATCTTTTTTCATCCGCGTGAATCCCAGTCCTACAACTTCACCACCAGGTTGGATCAAAAATGCCGGCAACTGGTCGAGGAGCAGGGTAGGAAGGGCAGGGAGGGTACTGGATTCACTTCATGAGACAGGCCGACGGCCAAATTGACCACGGTTGTCCTACAGGTCTCTGACATGTTTGCATGGTGAACATCACCTTCGGAAGGCAAAGAAAGCTAAAAAGAGGAGTTCCTTCAAAGATGCGTTGGATCTAAAGTCAAAAAAGCAATTGTCAGATGTCTCCATGAATAGCAGATGCCCAGGCTTTGAACTCCGAGAAATTGATCGAAATGGAGCCGAGGCATTACATTGTCGTCCTTCTTGTCACATTGTACGTGATAGGTAGGAAATGGTTGGAATGTAATGCCTGAATGAGTGTGCTACGTGTTGCGAACTGCCAAGTATGATCCCACTGTGGACAGATAGACGGCCACTTTTTTGCTATGGATATGTGGCCAACCAAGCAACCAAGCGGGCAGGCGGCCCGGCCGGCCCAACCGCGCCGGCCAGCCGTGTCAACAACGATTCGTGACCATCCTTGATATGTACCGACCACTATAAGTTTATTATGTTCACACGTGTTGACTTCAAAATTGACACAATGTGAAAATATGTTTTTGACAAGTTCGATTCACGGTAGGTTGACATTGACCACTATAGGTTTATACATGGTCAGTTAACATATTCACATAGTTGAGTATCATGGCTGATTATCATGATACTATGGTATCAAATATACAGAAAATAATCATCATATATAATATTGGTGTAGATCATATAAATGAATCAATGAACTAATATTGTACATGATGATTTATTTCATATATGTGTATATATGTAAATATATGATTTAAAAACCAAAAACTATATGTATAATGATTCATGTATGTAAATGAAATCAATTCACTATGTTTTATGCCGTTTCCAGGACCGTGACCCATGATTCGTGACGACTTCTGGCAGGAGCAAGCGCCCTCCGTGCAGAGGGAGCTCATCTCCAATTTCAACCCCCCACCTGGGACCAAAAACGTGGCGGCCTCAACGGCAGCCAGCAGCCGGCTGGTTGATGGGGGTTGGTGGTGGTGAAGCTGGTGATGAGACGGCATGGTTCATAATTGGTGCGTATATAATAGGTTAAATCACTAGATTACTACCATCAATGGTCGATCTTGTTTGATTAAGTTTGGTTCATACCTTGTTGAGTCAAAAACATGTCGGGACCTAAGGTTTAAGAATTTCTGGTTGACATTGTGTGGCCACAAGAGATCGAAATCATCAATTGATCCTTCATATCCGAATAGACTAGATAGGGATTGTTTTCAATGTTATAACATGTTACAACCCATGACATGGGAATAGTTTTTTTCCACGACGGTAGCTCAAGATAGGGGTATCGTTCAAGGACCAACTGCCAACAATGGCTTGCTTGGTGGGGATGGAAAGTTAACAGTCCAAACAGGTGCAACAGAAGTAGCCAGTGCTGTGTCTCTTGGAGGCCTGAAAGGAGCGGAAACAGCCAGATTCCTGCAGATTGTGGAACATGCTCACAGTCCTATCTGGTTTTATGCAAAATGATCTCAAAGAACCCTCACCAGACAATTCAAAGGGTCCATGTTTGGTTGGTCAAACAACCAATGAGTTTCGGTAGATTTGAGGTCACTTCCGACCAACATCCAGCCGGGCCTGATTTGGATGTCCAAACTTTGAGACTCAACCAGGTAGCTGGAAGAATGACTGCCTTCTTGAACATGATCCTCAACAAGACCAGGCCGCGGATGCTGCCACTGCTCCCTTTCTGAAAGGGAAAGATGGACTGCAAACAGACTGGAGACTAATCCAAAGCTCAGGAAGCTATGAAAGTTTCTGCTGAGGAGTTATTGACCTACCTGGTTCATAGATGTTCATAGGTGGGGACCAATTATCGGACTGCACATACCCGCCATTGGATGACGCCAATAGGCGTTCACCACTGAAAGCATTCATCCCCGCTATCAAAAGATGTGCAAATTCTGGCTCCAACCTGTGATTTTGATGCTTGGCCAGAATTTGGTTTGCCATCGTGCTTGTCTGCTGGGTCATTTCTGGCCCCTGCAACCGCTCACTGATACGAACATCTTGAACATGGAAGAACCCCAATGAAAATCTACGCCGGAGTTGAGGTTGCATAAAATTTGATACTCAACATCGGTTTGAACACCAAACAGAGTGGGATTGGCTCGGACCAGGCACAAAAGGTTCCTTGTTGGGGGGTTCCTTCTCCAACTGTCCCTCCAGACCTGTTCTGCCAGGACCCGAAGTACCGTGGCAGGGTGGGCAACTCAGCATAGCTGCGATGTTCATAGCTAGTACCTGCCGTTCATGGGGTTGCATTGTGTGCACTTGGTCCATGGGGTTATCCTGACGTCAGTGGTCAAACATGCCATGCTTTGTGTGGAAAGCATCAGCCTCGCCATCAAACAATGCCAGCTGACCCAATCCCGGACACAGCCAAGCAGCTTATCAAAGTGGTTCAATAAGAATAGGATCATGTGCGATCGAGTGCTGCACGTACGCGAACATCTGAAGTACCTATGGTGACTGTGGTAACCGTATCCCACGTAACTACCACTATCTCAGGATGCCAAGTGAGGGTTGACACCGACTGGGCAGCAACAGGCAGAATGGCTCGCCATCCAAAAGGGAGAATCGGGCCCCAAGCGAACGAGGTGCGCAGCGAAACCACCCGGGTATGGGTGATGCGTGGTGGTATCAGTATATCAGAAAAGAATAGAAAAGAGATCTCCTCGTGGGTTCGTTCGTGCGTGATTCGTAGCCGGAGGGCAAACTTCTCATTTCTTGTCAGTACGGCGGGAATGGACCAGGGACATGCTTTGACGTTTGGAAGATCACTCATGGGAGATCTAGCTGTTAATAACCCGCGCCTGTTGGATGGTATATCGATGTATATCGCCAGCTACTAGTAGTAGTACGTTCATGCTAGTGTTGCCTACCAATACTTTAAGATTAATTGAGTCATGGTTTATGCAGCTCAGAAGATCAGCCAATGGTCACATGGCAATTCCATTTCTCCAAGAGACGATTTCTTGAAGCTATTCCAATCACAGTCTCGTCGGATGGCTATGGCTTTGACAGTCGATTCTGCCCTTTGGCATTCCGACGTGAGGCAGTTTTTACAAGGCCATTCGATCCATATGGCTTTTAGCTTCACATATCCTATGCTCAGCTCAAGACTTGACATTTCTGTAGATCAGGCCATCTATGCATCTATGCATACAATGTCAGATCTGTATACAGATTGAAAATGCGCATGTTTATCTAGCAGGTTGGTTGGCCAATGTCTATTGCTGGTTTCTTTCAACAAAATGGTGTTTCTATTATTTCTACCATAACATCTCTAGAAATGTTGGGGGCTTGGCCATGGGAATGCTGGTTGTCAGTACCATCATCAAACGATGGTGGTTGCACTATGATCGCATGTTTAGTTGCAATTGGGTCACCAACTGTTGAGTTCCTCTTCATGCATGCTGGATCCAGGAAACAGCCTCCCTGTGGACAAGGACGCCGGCCAGAAGAAACGCTGATTTCAGGGTGCAGTGGTTGATTAGTGGTTAGTCAATGGTTGATTTATTGATTACTGGTTAGTGAAGGGCTAAGTAATGGTTATTTATGCTTATTTCATGGTTTACCAATGCCTCAATGGTGCGCACAGCTGCGACGCCAAAAACGCCCCAGTGGTGGGAAAATGTGAGAAATTAAAAGTTGAGACCGGTGATTTTCCGGTTCCACCTCACTGCGTCATGTTGTGTGTGTGTGTGCGCCGGTTCATGGGCAACTTCTTGGTTTGTGGAGTCTTGTTCTTTCCAGCGCCAACCGCTATCAACAATCCTGGTTAACAATGGTTAAGTGGTGCTTGTATGGTTAATATGGTGGTTAATGATGGTTCATGAATATGGTATGGTTGATAAATCATCTATCTGTGCAGCTTCCCAAGCCGTTTCCTTAGGAGCTGGCAAAACGCATAGATGACTTTGTCGCACGTGGGGGCGCCCGGCTGTGACGATGTCTTCCATGAGATTGCCAACATTCCCAACCACCTGCCATGGGTGCTCATAGAATCTCAGAGATCATTGGATAGATCTGAGTGATCATTGAACAGAGAGCAGAATGATCAAATACGCCAGTGGTGAGCCTGAAAGATCCACCAGAAGTATGGTGGCCGTCTTCGTCTCTGTTCATTTGAAGGTCTCAACCAAAATTGCCTGGTAGCCTCTGCTGACCTGATGGAAAACACATGAAAATATCTGAGATTGATTGTTTACCTGTCTTTTTCACAATGAATTGCAAGGGGGTGTGAACAGGCCACAGTTTCTCAACCTCTCATTGACTTAGTTTTGGCATTGGTTTCTCATTGAACTGGTTGGTTCTACGGCCTTTGGGATTTGACAACGATGAGATACTCATGGATCGCGGAGGTTGTTTGGAAAGGGGACACGAGAAGATGAGGGGATAAAGTCTGCCCTCATTGCTTCGTTGATGATCAGCTCCCAGGATAGGATTCGGACATGAGAATGAATCCATATGTATGGAGATAGATGGATAGATAGATAGATGGATAGATAGATAGATGGATAGATAGATAGATGGATAGATAGATAGATTCGATGAAATTAGATTAGATTTGAATGGATGAAATTGAGTTACATGTTGCAAGAGAGGAGATAGATCATTATAGATCTAGATATATTTCAAGGGCGGTATTGAGACTGCGATGCAAGTACCGAAATGGTCGACCCGCAAAGGTACTGGCCCAACAAACAACCGCTGCTTCGCCCATCACCGCCGCCAGAATGGGGTTTGGATCACGGAGCGAAGTCCGCATTGCTGGCGCTGCCAGAAGATATGCAGCAGGTGGGGCCGGAACAGCCCAGCGGAGAGTTCTGTATGGGTGAGTTTAATGGAGATTATGATGGTTAATAATAGCGATTCATCTATGTGAATATATACATATAATCCGACAAAAGTGTGTCAATTCATATCTAGTATTTGGGTGGACGTGTCGGTTTTCCAACTTGTAGGATACCTATCATCTATTGTCATAAGCCATTAAGACAGTAAATATTGGATGGTCAATAATGCTTGATGATCATATTTATATATAATGTTGATAGTGATGTGTTGATTTCCTGTTGAATCATGTCTTATGATAGTAGTAGTTGATAGTAGTAGTTGATAGTAATTGTCGGTAATGACACAATAATGATAACAGTTGCTTGGTAATTGGTTAGATGTGTCAATAATTGCTATTATCGGTAACTCAATCATGGTTGATAATCCTTGATGACTTTGATCATGTTTGAATCAATGATGGTTAGTAGTTGATGATTAGTGGCTAACCATTAGTTACTAACTAATCAAGTTAGTTACATAAACTACCAACTATCATCATCGCTAGTCGTTGATGGCGGGTGAATCCTAGTTGATCCCTTGATCAGCTGGAGGTGGCAATGGATGGCTTCAGCCCCTCCTCCCAAACAGAATGTCCCAGTCCGATCCCAAGGGAAGGGCGGGGAGACATGGGCGGCCATGGCGAAACAGCAGACAGATAGAGCTGGTCACTCCCATGGAGTTCATGTTGCTAGATCTCTGGTGGCTGTCCCTGCTAAACATTCTGTGGCTCACTGGATTCAATTTACGCAGCATTCCACCAGCGATATTGTTGGGAGAGTGTCGACGGGGAATGCTCTCAACTGCTGGTGAAGGTCCAGGTTGTCATTGCCATGGGCGCATGGATATCTATTCCAATGATGCTTGCACGGCTGGCCAATCATGCGCCGCGTTTGGAACTGCAATAAGGCACAAAAGCTACCAGTACTATGAATACGTGCTGAAGTTGCATAGATAGATCAGATTCGATTGGATTAGATTTGATTAGATCAGATCTGATTTGATTTGATTGATAGATTGATAGATTAGATAGACAGACAGATGGATTGATAGATGATTAGATAGATAGGTAGGTAGATAGATAGATAGGTAGATAGGTCGACAGATAGACAGGTAGACAGACAGACAGATAGACAGATAGACAGACAGATAGACAGATAGACAGATAGACAGATTAGATAGATTAGACAGATTAGGTAGATGGATGGATCGATCGATAGATAGACAGATGGATGAATGGATGCGGATGGATGAATCGAGATATAGATACGTAGATGGATGGATAAACAGTGTATATATTTACTATTACACATGTATGATTGTACATATACACGTTTATTTTTGTTTTGCTTATTGTGTCTCTTTTCTGTATCGATAGATACATTACATATAACTAATTTCATACGTCTTCGAGAAACGAACGATCCTGCTGGCAGGGTTTGCAGAAATCAGTTTGCTCTCAAGAATTCAAACAGCGAAACATGGAGGCATCATGTATCTGTATCATGCATGGGATCATTCAATGACACAGACACAAGAAGAACAATGAAGGATCACATTTTGAAGGGCACCAAGCACCAAAGAGATCTCATGACGCTCCATTGTGTTCCCAGAACAGACTTGGGAAAGGAACTCCAATTCTTGAAACAGGTTCACTATCAATTAATCATTATTTAACCATGCCATGAATTTGCCAGTAGTTAATCATTCACAAACATCATCAACCCATGGTTACTGTTACATGTTTCAGTCATGTTCATCCCTGTAACAGTTACAGCGCTCAATGACTTCACCAACACTGGAGCGCTTCGTAGCACAGGTCGTCGATTCATCGCGTATTTGAGATCCGTGCGGTATCCCAAATTGGCACAGGATCAATCCAGCTTCATGTGCCGATCATTCCTGAGATTTCGTGAGGTAAAAGCCTGGCTTGCTTGGGATTACAAAGCATGACTGGAATGCCCATCATCCCATTCTTTGCTTCAGATGATTCATTCATACTGTAGCAACCTGCGTAGAAGTGAATTGCAATAGGTGTGAGAAACCTCTCTTTGCTTTCACCAGGTGTCTTGTGAGTTCTGGGTGATATCGCCATCTATATTTTCGTAGCTGGACTCTTCCGGCAGCTATAGCAATGAGAAAGAATTCGCAGGCTGAATGATGCCGGTGAGCCGAATAGACCCAAG
This sequence comes from Symbiodinium kawagutii, assembly GCA_009767595.1. Taxonomy (NCBI): domain Eukaryota; class Dinophyceae; order Suessiales; family Symbiodiniaceae; genus Symbiodinium; species Symbiodinium kawagutii. The sequence goes on from VSDK01023660.1 coordinate 310,258, forward strand.
GCACTAATCCCAAAGCACTGAAGCAAAAGAAGCTTAATCACTTCTCAGATTCAAATGCTTCTCATTTGTCTAATGATTTTCCCCCAATGCACTCTCTTCAGGGCGGTTGAAGCAACCCAAACTTGCGCGCTCGATGGTTGCATGTGCACGCAAGTTTCCACAAATCTCAGGCCAGATCGTACATGGCGAATCCACGCAAGGGAAAAGCGGGCGGAAAGGGGTCCTGCTGTCATGATTACACTTGAGCAGTGACTCAATGTGATCACAGTTGGTAGCCTTGCATGCGGTGGAAGTGCAGCTGCCATGTGCCATAACCCCCAAAAAATCAACGACGAGTTCTGATCCAATTTCACTTCGGTTCACTTGGTGTTTTTGACCCACCTCGAGCGATCTATGTTGGGGCCAGAAGCCAACAGGGTCTGCTCAGATAAGAAGACCAACTTGCAATCGGATGCTTTTGGATGTGTTGACGGCTTTTCCCACAAGTAAAACTAGGAAGCAAAATGAAGCAGATAAGCTTCGGTGTCTGGACACAAGATGTTGAGCCATTGCGCAACCTCAGCTGTGGCAGGGGGGGGGGAGGGGGGGGGGGGGGAGCTCCTGTGGGTGCGCCGAATCCCGCTTGTAAGCATGCTCCATGAACCCATCATGACGACCATTTGCCTTCTCCGATTCATCAGAGGCTGATGAACACTTGAATTAATCTGAAGATGATCATTAATCATTGATGAACCATTGATTCACTATGAATTTCCCATCACACCACAATCCTGTTATCCAGTTAGCAGCAGGAAATTGATGGAAGTGCGGGACCCGATCAAATCAGAATGGATCATGATTGATGGGTAATACTGAGCAATTAAGAAATAGTAGATGAATGGTGAATAATGATTGGGTAGTGGTGGTTGATGCTATGTTGGCGGATTCAAACTATGCTTTCCCAGCATAATCATCAGATCAGGATGCTTCAGGATACCATAATCAGAATCAACCAGGCATCCATCCATAATAGTTTAACCATTAGCTAAAAACCAACTAAGCAGGTATTCGCCATCGTGCAGGCATTAACTCAAGGTTGATAGGCGATAACTGCAATTCAAGTTCATCCTGTCGCCTGCAGGTTTGATGGCGATGCCGGAGGAGGGGCTGCCAGAGACAGGGTTAGTCAAGAGTTACATTGCTAGCAGTCCTGGCAATTTGTTAGCCATTGATTCACACCCAGCCGAAACTGCCATGACTACCATTGGTTGTGGATGGTGATGATTAGTAGTGATGAATGACAAGTAATGATGACTGATGATCCATCATCTCTTGTTCTTTCATTGGCAATGATAGTTCATAGCTAACAACGGGCAAACATTTTGGGAGTTGAACGCTCCAACAATATGTTTGTGTACAATCAATGCTTAAGAATACTTGCTGATGACGATAATGACCGAATGTGTTCTGATGCTCCGTTACAGTACTACGGTTAACAAATGCGTGTTTCTCAAAATAGGGGTCCCCCAAATCATCCTGTATTGCTCATTTATACTAACAAACCAACCATTTTTATCCATTTTTGCGATTCCCTATTTTGAGAAATCCCCAAATGTCAACAAGAAAAAGATTAACAACAGTGATGAATCCCAAGCCAGGCGGTCATTTCATAGCGCTGGTTGCTTTGCGTTGCTTTGGGGAGATTTGTGCAGGGCAAAGAAATGAGTGATGACCTTGGGAGTTACGACCTCACAGCACATGGCTGAAAAATCCTCAATTTCAAATCGAAAAGACTATGGCAACCTGATCCAAAATCCAGGTGCGCACCTGACATGTCGCCGCTTCAATAATCTTGTTGGGATGGGTGGCTCGATCTCCAAGAATGAATTGTAGTGGCACGGTCAAATCCAATTGTTGGCCCATTCTTGTACAGGAATAGACTACCTGGAATATAGATTCTGGAAACCCTTCCGAGCCAACGAAATGTTTGTTTGCCGCTGTTCAGATTTCAATTACAGTTGGAGGGCGTTGCCAAGAGAATCTTTGACACTAGTTTCAACCCAAAATCGGAAGACCAGCGCTGCATGATCAATGCATATTTGACGGGCTCAGAAGGAGCTGAATGTTCTTGATTGAGCCTGGCATGCTGTTAGTGAGGGCTCGAAGTTATATTTGTAATGCTGCTCCTACATGTGGGTCCACGTACCCATATACCTGTGTGAACCAAATTGCATATGCATGTTTGTTTTCCTAACTCCATAATACATCCTATCATGCTGTATGCTTGCATGTTAGCATAGATTCTATATCAACAAATGGTCCTATTTTCAAGCATCTGAATCTGCGTACACAGATACTTGTAGAATTGCCATGCCATATAGCACAAGGTCCCAAGGTGTCTACCCGTGCCTCAGTACCAACCCATGGAACGTCGCCGATAACCTGCTGGGCATCCGCCAGGCATCGTCGGTACTACCAAGATGAGCTGCCACAAAACCAGCGGTGCGACCAGCGATGTGGATCGCCCCGTGGGCGGACCAGTGGAGATGTCTTGAAATTTATGAAATGAATTGAAATTTATTGAAAAAGAAGAGGAAATGATGAAGTGATGAAGTGATGAAGTGGAAATGATGAAGTGGAAATGAGTGAATATATAGCCAACAAGGAATGGATGCGTTCAGAACAGTTTGCAGCACATGAGTGACTCACAATCAATACTTCTGATGATACCAGCTGCTTCGATCCGGTTTTTGATAAATATGTTAGTGGTGATATGCGGTGGGTGGTTTCCAAGACACAAGACTGGCGACCACAGTTGGATGTCGCACATTATTTGCATGCATTGCCTACTTGTTATTGTCACGGCTGTGGTACATTTGTACTAGGCAAGCAATTCGAAGCCAAACTACCACCATGGACACGTGTCAACCTTTTGGTCATTCCTGATCCACAACCATCTTCCTGCCGGAAGCCGCGGGGACTCACGGGTCAAAGAGCCACCGTGAGTCAAGTAGTCGCAATCCCACTTGTTGGCTTTGTGGTATTTTCAGCAGGTTTGGTTGGTTGATATCGGTTGTTATGAGATTGTACTGAATCAAACTAAGTGAATTTACTCAGATTAAGCTCTGACCCTTTCGGAATACCTCTCGACCACCCATTTTAAATCGCAAGGGGCAGCGTTTCGTTTGCGAAACTGTTGGGGCCCGCTGTCTCACCTTGGTTTTTGCCGGGCCTGCGTCCGACAATGATGCAAGCCGCTGGCACCACAGCAGCCGCGACAGAAAATCAGAGGAGCAGAGGCGACAGATGGCTCCAGCAGTCGAGAACCAGTTGGGTACATGGCTGTGTTGAGGTACTCAAAGCCATTCCAAACATCATTTGTCATGTATACTGCAATGTGAAAGATCTTGGAAAACAATTTTGGAGCTTCAGGTACTAGATTATCTACAGAAGTTGTTGTCAACAGCTGTGAGGGGCAATGTGCACAATTCTAGTTTAGTACTTTTCAGTCAGAGGTCGCTTGTCATCGTGATGAAAAGACTCATGTTTGTGGTTGAATATGTTTTTGTCCACGAATGGTGTACCCCCCCAAACTGGTGGTTTCCCTATGAAAAGTGGTTATCTCATTGGATGGTTTGGAGGTACCACCATTCCTGGGTGACATGCGGATACCCAACCGACTTACTCCCGGCGATAAGCTACTGAGTTGGAACACATTTTTTCAACGCTGACCGCCGCGGCTTTGTTTCAGCGGCTGAGGTTTCTACTGGCCGACTATGGCGAGTTGAATCAATATTAACGCCCCAATTTCATGGACAACAATGACCAAAACCAGTAATGGGAAAACAATGGTTAATGATGGGGGGAACCAGGAATACGGGGTTTTGACCCACAGCCATATTCTCTTGTAAATGTTTGATTATATAGTAGAAAATGTACTGGACACGCTGTGCATGTGAATGTGGTTTCGAAGACGTGCAAAGGCAAAGGTCTGTACACAAGTACTCTATTTGCACTAGATGATAGGGATTCACACAAGGTCAAAAGAACGAGTCCACATGCGTATGTACATACTGCAGACACGCACTTTTGAACGGACCTTTACCAGATGTACATTGCAAGATAAATTTGTGTCCAATGATAAGCCAATGTATGCTTATTTGATAATGGTAACCCAGGATTAATAAACCCCTGGTTGATTAAAAGGGGGTATCCTCCAAAAGCCTTGGTTTTCCATTAAAATGGTGACCCCCCTAATTAATCAACCAGGGGTCTACTAATCCTGGGTTACCATCACGTTGTGTGGGAAATAGGTAACATTTGAGTCTCCAGCAGGGCAAAACCGATGGATCAGCCAACTCTCTGACCAACAGCTGTGTAGGGCGAGGCCGGAGGTCAGACGCGTTTTGCTTACCCTTTGAATGTCATTTCTGAGCGAAGCAGCCTGCGTCTCTCCAATCCAGGAGATTTTCCAAGGGTTATTAAGCCATGTTCCAAGGGTTAAGCCATCCAAAGCCCCGTGATAAGCTCTGGATAGCCAATCTGAAACACCGGTCACCATCCAATCCGCAGCAGCTCAAAACTCCTTGCGGCTGTCCTTGAGCACATGGGATGAATTGAAGGAGGGGTTGTTATTGGATGGCACTCACAGGGTGAAATGCCATTGTCATCCATTGTTCATGAATATGAATATGAATATAACTATTGTGTTGTTGTCAATATATATATATATATATTTTTATTTATTTATTTTTAATTTAAGTATGATAAATGATACTTTCATTTTACTGTCATGTTCATTGTCATATATATATATATACAATGCTGTGTATTCGTTTATACTGTGCGTCAGAAATTGATGGTCTCTCTGAAATGATGACTGAGGAGGGACCGGTGATAGTCGTCCCAAAGTGAACCAAATTGACCCTCATGAAGGGTGACTTCGCTAAAGCACCGCTTCCTACACCCCTTTCAAGTAGATCATGGATCAAAAGAAAAACACCGACTTTGTCAAACATCAACCGAGCCATTGATCTGTTTGCATCCATGGATCATTTGGGGATACCATAAGCCATCTCACCATTCTCAAATGATCCATAATATGCATGAATGGAAATGAGCAAAATTCTCCGAGCGCGTTGTGTCATGTCGTGTCGCATGATTCACGGGAAATTTGAATACCTGTGGCATTCCCGAAGAACTCGGATCGCAGCAGGAAAGCTCTTCCAAACCAAGCGCCGTTTGTTGACGATCCAAGTTTCCCAAAGCTGAGACCACGTGCGCATGGCGCAGCACGTGTAGCAAGTTCACATGAGTGTCACCATGGCCCCACCTGATCTGTGGTATTGCAGTAGCAAAGTTAGTGAGTTCACAAAGATCGTGCAGAGCCTTGCGTGTGGAATCCCATGTTCACATGACCCCTCCCCCAACGTCAACACGAAGAGCAAGGAAAACCTCAAGAAAAAACAGGAGCAGAAACGTATGGGGTCGCTACTGTATCAAGGCCGAGCGCTTGAACGACCTAACTCCTTAACTCGTCAACCATCATCAACCTGCCATCCATTCCATCACACCAGGATGCCAAAGAGCTATGAACTAAAGCTACGCGAAGCCGAAGAACGGAGACGCAAGCCCAAGCAGCAGGAGGCTACTGGTGACAGCCACAGGTTTGGGATAGGTGAATTCAGAACTTGTTGGTTCTGTGCTGTTCCAGTAGTTGCATGTGTGTTTTGTCTCCCTGCTGTAGTAACTCGTCAATAACTACATATTTATACATATTTGAGAATCGTTTTCGTTGTTGGACGAGATGGCGCTTGGAGCAGGTCGATAATTCCCTGTTGCATGTGTGTGGTGGTTGAAGGAAGTTGTGCGGGTCAGGCATTTGCTGAGAAGTGGTGCGCCGGGGATTCGCTGTTCCGTTGACCTTTTTGGACTACCCACACTACCGAGATTACCAAAAGTCGGGTACAGGTTGTTCAAGCTCTCCAGAAATCGCTGCAAGCTGCACCCGGCCCGGGTTTGAGTAGACCCAACAGACAAAGTGTTTCGTGTGCGGAGTGAACAATCAGATGTTTCATGAGGTTTGGCTGTTTAAACCTCTTCAGACTCATGTTTAAGGTTTGTTTAGATGTGCGCGAACAACCCCTCCCCCCCAGTACCCCCCTGCACCCCCAAGAGGTACGGATTTCCAACTCAACCAGGGCTTCCTGGCAGCTTTGATATGGTGGTTTCTCAAAATAGGGGACCCCAAAAAATGGTTGGTTTCTTACTATAAATGACTATTAATGGATGATTTAGGGGTACCCCTATTTTGAGAAACCACCATATAAGGGCAAGAGTATTGTGAAGCATTTTGGGCCCCAGGATGAGATCTACAAGGCAATCGAAGGGAAGTCGCAGAAGTGTCCTGGCGTGGGTTACTGTCAGCGGGGGAGCGCGTTGTTTCAAGTCAACACGGTCCATTTTGCAGGGATTGTTTGCTAGGGCCAGGGGTTGCTGTCATCATGGCCATCTGAATTGGCCAGCTTGTAGGGTCGCCAATGTTTTTGCGATCGATCCCATGGAGTGTCCGCTAAAGTGATGATAGTCACATTGAGATGTTTCAAGCTGCCTCTTCTTCGAAGCGGCCTTTGTTTGGGAATGGTGTCAGTTGGTGAAAGATAGAGTGCATTAGCGACATGGTCGCAAACAGTATTGGTGACCCTTTAGGGAAACATGTTCTGTAATGTGTCAAAGAATCTCTAAAAAATGATATCTCTAAAAAAAAATCTTGAATAATATATCTGGTGGAGGCCCCAGCTGGACGCCCAGGATCATGTTGGGCTTCGACCACCCCGAGTCGCTGCAGTTCGAAATGCAACTGACCTGGGTGGAAGACACCTGGACGGTGCCTGGGCAGATCCACGCTGTCCCGGGCGTCCCTCGCAACCGGTACTCTTTGGCAGTCCCTAAGCCAAACGCTAAAGTGCCCAACCATGTCATTTAACGGATGGCTAAATGGCTAAAGTGACAAAACCACCCTTTAAATGGATGGATAAGCATGAGACTCAAACATCCAGCGCATCCATGCACATCCTGTTCATGTGAACAAGACGGGGTGCACTGATCCGTAGGTATTGGGTTCTCTTGAGAGGCCATATTTTGGAAGTCAGAGGCTTGTTTCATCATGTTTCATCCGAATTATGCGCTTGTTTCTTGGTACAGGACATATAGTTAGAAAGGAATGGTATTGATATGTGTGAAACAATCCAATCTGATGGGTCTTGAGATAAGTGAATGCTGACCTGCTCGCCAAGAATTTTCCAAGAGAGCACTGTCGAAGACCCATTTCAAACACCCTGACGGTAGTATACAATAATAGTAGTGGAGTTGAACACGGATTTCCATCAATATCATCGCAACTCCCTCATCAAGAAAGGCGTATACCCGCGTAAAGCAACCAGCCAGTGGTTCTTTTGAATTGCTCAGCAGGTTAACAACGGTCAGTCCCATGAGTAAGTCATGTACCCTGCAATACCACTGCTGCAACCCCAACTGTGTGGGCCAACCATCGGCTGTAACCGTCGTGTCTCAGGTGGAACAGTTGCACGACCACTTGATGTCCGAAGTGCGGCGCGTTGATGCAGAATACAGGCGCCCGGCATTGCGCACTCTCCCTTTAAAGCCTAGCTATGGCCCCCAGGAAAATATGCCACGGGGTTCTGGTGAGGTTCATTAGGGAGAGATTATATACAAGGGATTACAACGGTCTCTTTTGAATGCAGGAGCAAACCACTGTGAATGTGGGCATCTTGAAAGAAACAAGTGAATGGTGGCAGGGTAGAGTGACATGACATCAGCAATGCCGAGAAGTGAAATAGGGAGTTACCCTCACACATGGTAAGCGCAGTGCGGGATAGGGGTTACTTCACTTGACATGGTATTCATAAACAATCATAAACATATCTTCTACTCAATAAATCTATATATTGGGAAAATACTTCGCAAGATATGTCTTGAATACATGTATCTCATTATATCTCCACATATCCAACGCAATGCGTAGACCGACTCGAACTGGCATGTTGACATGGAAAGATAGAGTACAGCAAGGGCCTGAGACAGAGATCTATACAAGATCTAAATTTATATGTGATTATAGTTAATCATATCATTATAGCATTTAGCAGTATATGTTTCTAGTTAATCATATGATTGTAGGATGTAGTATATGATTATAGTTATATACATTGATATAGACTAAGATGGAATATGATAATAAAATTGTCTACAGTTTTATGATTCTACGATGACTTCTACATATATGATGATGCAAGTATTTATACAAGCTGGACAATCCAAAAGCCTCTCATTGGCTATCACCTGTGGTTCCCCCGTTGGCTCACCGACTCACAGGGCTTGTGTCAGGCGCAAGCCCTTGCAGTGCGACTACTCCCAGAAGTATGTGTGGTTTGATCGGCCACTCGGCCACTGCACTCTCGCTGCTTCACTGTGTGACTGGTTGGTGGTCGATGATTTGTAGTGGTTGATAGATGGTCAACCATAGGGGTTGGTTGACCATAGGGGTTTATGATGGCTATGACTGGTGAATCAGATGACAAGGACTGATGAGTAGGGAGAAGAATCGAAAATGCTTGAGCAATTGCTAACGGTGCTCAAGCAAAGCTTATTGTTCATTTGTTTGATTGGTCCACTGGTTTGGGTTTCTGTATGTTTTCCCCACATTTGCTAGTTTCCATGCTGGCATCATTGGGCAATTAGAGGGGCATGGCAATGGAGAGGGGGTTGAAAGCCCCCACAGGAGTGGCAGAGTGTCGTGGTTGATAGCTCCGAGCAATGGACTTGATCAAAATCTCGATGTATCCCCATGTACTCGTAGGTGATTTGATGCAACTCAATTGTGATTTGATCCAACAAGTGAAGCAAGTCGTATTGTATCATAATTGTACAAGTAATAGTTGACTGATTATAATTGTCAAGATATATATTTACTAAATTGGGGGTAAATGGCGTTTCCCAATTTGTAGCAGTGATGTTTTCCAAGGTATTCACTTGGTTCTCTCAGGCGTGCATTGCGCGTCGTTTTTGTAGAGAAGTGGGCCAATGGGGCATCATGCGTAGTGACGCATAGTGTACATGATGGTTTCCCAAAATGTTTCCCAAAATTGGAAACCAGAAAGTTGGATGCCTTAATACTAAAAATAGTTAAAAAATAGTTAATACACTGGATGATTTGGGGAGTCCCTGATGTTGAGAACCACCCACATGTACGTGTATTTTTGGGGATGTGGATCGTCGGCTGAAAAATTGATGTGATGCTTGTGTTTAGTCTTTTGATGGACCTGTGCGATGGTGTTTGTGTGTTCAGGGACTATACTTGTGTAGTTTTGTACATGTGCCCTGGTGTTTGCCGAAGCATATATGAATTTTCTGCTGTGATGTGTTTACAAGAGGAAAACTGTTTTTTTTACTTTTATAGGATGGTCCAGCTAGTGAGCTCAACCAGGACCAGGCGACTGACCTGGAAGATCAACTGTAGCAGACGCCTGAAATCGGTTCGATTTTTTGCTTGGTTGGTTGGGACTCGTCTTGTGTGAAGCATGAGAAGGTTGGGCCTCAGATGGACACTCCAGATCTTAACTGAAAGTGGCGAATGTGTTTTTCGAGTCCATGGTGTCCCGCAAGTGCCCCACTGGATGGCACAGAGCCTTCCAGGACATTCGTGCCTCTTCAAATCGACTCAGGTTTGTGCTGAGACCAAGAGTACAAGGGAGAGAATTGACGCTGCAAGACTATGGAATTGATCCTTGGTCGGGTAGCAAACATTGGTAGATTGATGTAGATTGAAAGTTCTAGACTATCATAGACTGCTCCTGCCCGTCTGTGGATTGTTTTCGGCTTTGCACATGTTTGATGTAGCCCATACATAAACACAGTAAAATATGTATGTTCACCGATCATAAACCATCATCATGGCACTTACCAATGGCCATGATGAAAATGAAACATCATTGAACCATTACCACCAGTCAACCATCATTTAACCATCAGTTGATCATCAACCATCATCGCACCACCAGTTCACCATCAGATAACCACCATTTAATCATCACCAAACTACCAGTGAAGCATCAGATAAGCACCTTTGAGTCCTCACTTCACCATCACTTGGCCCATTTTTTGCCCATGCTTCGCCGGTGAAACGCCCCGCGTGGTGCCTCGCCGGTTCCGCCCGAGGAACCGGGCTTTCGCGTCAAGGTGAGCCCGTGACTTGGCGCACCGAGGTGGAGGAGGTATAGCCATGGGGATACCAGGGATACAGTGGTGAAGCTAGGGTTATGTAGCGGTTAACCTAGGGTTGTATAGTGGTTAACCCCAAGGGTATACAGTGGTTTGCCAAAGGTTATGTTACATAAAGTGGTATATATATAGTGGTTGACCTAAGGTTATTTTGCATAACTGTATCAGTTTACTATTTACGTTGATGTGACAGTGGTAGTAATAGATGGTATCTATAGTGGTACAATGGGTATCATGCCAGCAGCATGATAGCGCATGTTGGTATACAATGTTATTGCCAAAAGGTACCGAGAATAGTTAACTAATAGTACAAGTGCTATGACCCATCTTCAAGCAAGGCTAGGTGATAAGGTCAAACATTTCCTGACTGGAATATATTTGCAGAACTGCGTCAGTGTGCATCTTCGGAGTTTTCACACAGCAGAACTCGTCATCAAAGCAGAGGTGAAAGTGGGCGTGCTCCGCCTGCTCCGCCCGAGGTTCTACCAATCTGAAATGATGTGGGGCCAGCCATGGCCATTTGATCCAAGCTCTTTGGCTACAGAAGGGAAACACATTGGTGGCAACTCACTCTGTGAAACAGCTAAGATGGCCCTTGTTGTTAGTCACTGGAGTGGCCAGCCAAGACGAACGGGCCTAGGGTCCCATGAGAACTATACCGTTGTGACGCAAAGTGCACCTGCATGCAAGTCCATTCCCATGTGATGTGTCCCCTGAGTCATCCAGTCATTGTTTGAGCAGGGGCATGTGCACATGAAGAAAGCACCAAGAAATGGGCTAATATCCCATTATTTCGCCTCACACAGGAAGTGCCATCACTGTTACAAATTGCCCAAGTCACGTGTTTGGAACCCGGTTCTCGCGCAGTTTTACCGATGATCCACCCTGCCATTCATACTCTTAAGATCTCTTAAGGCACCACCATTCTGCTCCGCAATGTGTTGAATTCCGTCACTGCAATCCTATTTGGCCCTTGGAAAATGAAGCGCTTTGGTGTCCGAGGCAAGGCTCGGCCGAAGAGCCAAATGCAGCCCATGGAGGTTGACAGCAGTGGGGGGAGCAATGGCAAAGCCATGGTTGGATGAGTTTGACCGAAGTCATTCTCTAGTTGGTGGTTTCAAGCATCGTGAGATACAGTCAAAGCTTTCCGGATTCACAAGCGGTCATATTCCCTGTCTAATTGGTTTTGGACTAAGCTGATTAATGGTCATGAGATACCAAGCCAGTGCTAGTGCTTTTGTGGCTCTAGTTGGAGATTTTTGCAGGAAAAGATGGCAACCATGCGTCGTCCGAAAATGGTGGTGACTACTGTAAGATTAGTACTTGTTGTGGAAAGCTTTTGTGGTGTAAAAGGCCGAGCTGGGATGGGTTTCAGTCGATGCAAGAATCACTCCGAAGGGAACTTTCTACAGCATAAACACCCCGGCACATACCTTTCCAGCAGCAGCCAGCCAGGAGTATGGGTCAAGACCATGGTGATTGCGTACAGTACTTTAATATGTAGTTTGCCACCAACGATAAGAGTTGATAAAGGCTAATCATACAGGTGGAACTTGACCAAATTCGATGGCCAATCAGTGAGACAACGGTTCCATTCAGAGACTGAAGCGGTTTGTAGTCGTAGAACCAACCAGTCTGCCACGACTGAATCAATACTCAACCTATTTGGCATTCATTCAGGTTCCCGAGTTATCCCCAGTGGATCAGTTGGGGGCATTTGGTACTTGGAGGGCAGAGATTAGTCGGTGAGTAGAAAAATGATTGGAGAGGAGATCAAGATACTTCAAGACCTCCGCGTGCTTGCTGGAATTCATGCAAGGATCCAGACTTGCTTCTTCGTTTGGACAAAGGTGGCGTGGGTTTGTCGAAGCCCGGCAAGATAGCTTGGAGCCCCGTGGCCACCCCCTTGACACACTTTACTTGCTTGAAGTTGGATTGAGTTGCTCAAAATGTAATCACAGAAGCAATGATGGATACATGACTTACAGAAATTGCATGGGATATCCCTAACGATGTTTTCGGACCTTGGAAGCACCAAAAACGGATGCCATGGTCCCATGGGGACAGGGAAGGGTGCAGTTAACTGGTTGGTGGTTTTAAACATTATGATGTTTCCTAGAAATGATTTACAAATGCTTAGTTGACATTTAGTTGACTAATATTTTTCATGACGGGGTTCAAACCACCAAGCAGCTAAGGACTCGGATCTTCTTCTTTCCGTGGCTGGGTGGAAGTTCCTCAGCGTGGCTTGGTGGAATCCAAGCTCGTGGCATCTTGAAGGGTACCATATGGCTATGGGTCAATATTAACCATCAAAAATGGCTCATAATGACCAACCAAATCATAGGGAAAACAATGATTAATGATAGGGGAACCAGGGGTACGGGTTTTTGAGACCCACAGCCAGTGATTTAGCTGTGGGCTTCACTTTTTGGGATTTGGGCATTGGCAATGGTGATTCTTCCAGTTCAAGAATTGGAAATCGCTTGCATCTAGATAAGCCTGTGCAGTCAAGCAAATTGAAAGGAGCTTGAAATGTATTTCTAAAGAGTTGTTATTCTTGGAGTGCGCAGTACTCTGATGAGTGTTGATTAGTTGGGAAGTCTACATACAAAACATCCAGCATTGACGCCACCTTGACGGCGGACTGCAAGTGTAGCGAAGATCGTGCTGATCATTGCGGAGAGGAACCTATCAATATCAATAGCAATAAGAGGCACATAATGTTGAATGCCAACCTATTGATATCAAGATCCATTGCATGTTGACCATCATTGTTCAACATCAACAGAAGATGTCGAAACAACCCATGAGAAACCGATTCTCCACTCACCATCGCCAATCAGCAGTGCTGGGGAAGGAGTGGGCGATCCCCGCCATTTATTGGCAGCCGCATCTGCCGAGCGACGCACTGCCTTTGAGGTACATTCCTGTCGTCCAGAAGATGTCCAAGGTTGCTTGGCTTCGCCCTTGAAAAGGTTCGTTGAAAAACGAGGGTAGATCCATAGATAGCCACAGGGTAAATCACCAGGGGCAAACTGATGGTGGTTGGTTGATATGGATCTTCCATTTTACCTTCAATTTGGCCAAGCGTCTGGAAAAGGAAGCTATTCACAAACTTCAATGGTTGGTCTCCTCTCAGCAGCTGACCAGTACATCTTCTTCAGCTCTATCAGTTTCTCTTTCCCAAAACTTTTTGTACCAACCATTGGATATTTCCAGTAATCAAGCAACCACTCCAGTACATCTTGGTGTGAGTTTCCAAGACTTCCCTGCGTTGGAGAGGGCAGCCAGGCAGCCAGGGCCCAGATGTTTGGACCCTGAAAGATGCTAAAGGTTGACCTTGGCCGCAGGTGGATGTTTCTTGAAATAGGGGACCCCAAATTATTTATTGTCAACAATTTCTAGAAACCAACCACGATTGCTGGAGGTCCCAACCATCATTTCTATAAATATTCAGTAGAATAAGGAATCCCACAAATGATTAGTTGGTTTAGATATATATATATATAAGTATAGATATTTACAGAAACGCACGCACCATTTCGGGGGATTCCCTATTTTGATAAACCCCGGCATGAGTCACCCAGATCCATAAATTTTGGAAACCCGGAAAGTTGCTGAATAGGTTGCATTGACATTGTTGACTTGTTGAACTCCGCTAGCTGATTTGCTGATGAAAAGTTGTCCTTTTCTGCTGATACTCTCCACTTGTTCTTACTCGTTGTTACATGTTGGTAGTAGTCGACACCTGCAACTGTGGTTGGTTCTGGTTGATCGCTCTTTGTTTGAAAGGAAAATGGCTGGTGCGGAGACCGCCATGTTTTGCTGTACTAATGATGGTTGGTGATCAAGCTTCTTAATTGGTAATTAGCGTTTTATTTGTTGGTCATGCATCGTTCAAAACAAAGGCTTTGTTACTCGTTCAAAGCTAAACTATATGTTTAAAGTTCAGCTATAAACCATTTGTTGGTCATTGTTAATTTACTGATTTACTGATCGCAAAACAATTCTTCACCCATCATTCCCCTGAACTTAGCACTGACAAACCATGAACCAACGGAATTTTCGCCCTAAACAACTGCCTGGTTGGCGGCCTTAGTAGCATTTTGTTTTTCCATAATAATAAGCAAATGGTTGGTTGACTCATGTTTTTCATGACAGGGTGGTTCAACCACTAGCCAGTGATGATCACTATTAACCAGTATAATGATGATTATCAAGCATTATTAATAATTATTAACCATTATTCTCAATAGCCACCATTATTAACAGTAACTAAGCATAACTAACCATCATGAACCAGTATTAACAGCCACTATCAACCAGTATGAACTGTTTTTACCCGCGATCAACTGTTATTAACCATCGAATTAACCATCATTACCCTCCGGTAAACAAACCTGGCAATAGATGTTCACCACATTTTATAGTGAAGCCCTCGGAAATCAGCTATAAATGGTGGGTATTCCATTGCCATCTTAATTTACCACAGGGTAACCCCTGGTGGTTATGATCAATTACCATAGAATCAACCATCATAAACCATGGAATATATAATTCATATCATTACCAGTAATCCTTATTAACCATGGAGTTCACCATCAATGAACCACTGGTAACCAACCGTTATTAACCATGGAATCAACCATCATTGACCACTATTATAAACCACTATATACCACTATTAACCATCAATAAACCACTAAGCATAGGGGCGGCTCACCCACCAGCTGCAGCTGCGGCCCACCTCAGGACATCGCTTGCTACGCCTTGGACATGCCTGGCAGGGGCCAGCGAGAAGATGCCGAGGGCTACCCGAAGCTCAGCCACCAAGTGGTAGGTGGTCATCCAAGGGGTTGGGGTGGGTAGGGTATTGGTAGGATACCATGGGTTATGCCATAAATGGTTGTAATATGGTGTAATTATATTTATTTATGATGTTTAATGTTTGTAATGGTTGCAGTGGTAGGGTATTGGATGTGCACCTGGGGTTAGTTCACCATGGTTAGGTAGGCCCTATAGGGGAGCTGAACTAACCCCCAAGAACCATGGTTGGTGACCACTTACGAGCCGTGGGGGTGCACATCCAAGTAGGATACCATGGGTTATGCCGATAAATGGCTGCAATATGGTGTAATTATAGTTATTTATGATGTCTAGTGCTTATAATTGTTGCAATGGTTGTAGTTATATCTATGATTTGTTATAGTTATGAATGGTTGCAAGGGTTATAATGTCACTGTACATGGTTTTACCATGAACGGAAGGTTTCAAGTGGTTGTAAACGATTCTAGGTATACCTAGAAATGCTTATGCTCATGGGAATAGACGTTACAGGAGAGAACTCTTGGGGAGTCAATGAGTCAACATCCACAAACAGCGATTATCCTGAAAATGTGGTTGGTTTGCTGATTAGAAAAGTAACCATTTTTGAGATATTATTTGGTAGTATCAGGGAGACTGGAGATGCTAAAGTCGTAAGCATCCATATTTGAGCTGGTAAATCAACATAGCTACGGTCAAATTGGTGGTGGTTGATGAACATGGATATGTTCGATGTCGATGAACACTTGTTGCTTCATCACTCGCCATGACTCATAATGTATACCAATATCCCACAAGAGCGATGTTACTGCAGCATCAGTCATCAATTAGGATGAACCCAAGTCAACAAATAACAAGCGCACGCAAGGATACTTAACATATTCGGCAGTACTCTGCTTGTCGCAAGGCTCAAACATGTTCAAGGTTGCTATCGGTTGGCATTCACATTTTGGTTGCCATGGGATGATGTGATGTATAGGGAACGAAAAGGATACCATTTTGCTTTCCCCGCGCTGCAGTGTTGCTGCGAGTATGTGTTTCTGGAACAGCGTGCCGTGAGAGTGTGCTTTCAAGGCGGCGGCTGCATTGAAACATGCTATTGTCTTGACATGATTTAGCTATAACGACGCCTCCGAATCTGATTCCATCACTAGACCCCGGCAGATTGTTGATGGAATAGTTTGGACAGGGATGCCGACCATGGTTCATTTTCAGGGCACAAACTACCTTGAAAGACGGTGCGGCCAACGATTCCTCGCCTTCCTGATAGGTGTGAACTTCCGTCAGGCCTTTTGATCTGCTGGGAAAAGACACACCGCAAATACACAAAAGCCGGCTAGCAAATGGGCTTGAAGAAGTGGATGCTTCCCCCCAATCCGACCAATTTGTTGCTAAGAAAGGCCATTCAAGTGACTTGGCAGTTCGGCAGTATCTTGACAATTTTCAGGGGAGAACAATCTTTTGACGGGTGTGTTCTTTGCTCCAGGGATGTTTAGGGTGTCTTGGGGGATTCAATTTTTTCTCGTATCCTTATTCTGTTCATGATTGTCTCATACTTTACCTTAAGCGCGAGAATGCAAAAAGCCCAAAACTCTACAGCCTAAACCCCCAAAGCCATCAACGCTCAGCCGTCAGCGTAGAACATGCAGCAGGGGAAATCCCCAAAATGGTCATTAGTGGTTATGTGGGGCTTGTCCAGAAATGGTGGTACCTACTGGCCCTCCAAGAATAATCATTGTGAATAGAGAAACGACATGAAACCAGCTGTTCTGGGGGTACACCTGGCTTAGGGCAAAACACAACAGAACAAGAAACTCTCAGGGTCAGCGAGGACGTAAAGAGATCCACTGAGCATAAAATCCGCGGTGATTCTCCTCCGAATTTTCCTGGAAGATCTTTGGAAGGATTAACCTCTCAACAACTTATCCTTGGCTCGTTTGCATCAGCACCAGAAGTGTCCAAAAGCTGTGGATCAGCCACTGCATCTTGACACTGAGGAATGGCAGCTTTGCGATCAAGGTCATAGCCATGACCTTGGCCAAGGCATCTTTCAAGGGTTTGCAGCTGCTGTTTGCACCCGTTTGTTTGTGGACAACTAAGGAACTGGTAGAAAAAACGCATAAGTTTGAGAACTTGAAATATTGCAAACTGCAATTTGAACATGCTCGTTTGCCAAGAAAGACAGCACAAACACTGGTATGGTAAGATTTTGCACATGCGTTTGTTTCTGTACAGATAGATCCTTAGCTACACACTTCTGCTTTGGTAGGGCCTGATGGTTCTCAGGGCCTACAAGACTTTGGGCCGTCCAAGCACAAATGTTTGGATCGGTGGTTCCCTGCTTGAAGACGCACCATGAGCTGAGTCAAGTGCACCCAATCTGGAGGGCTTGTCAAAGTGCAACAGTGAAGCAAGCAAAAGTATGGTGATCAGGGCTGATGGGTTCCCGCACATTTGAAAGCAGCACCGCTAGCCATGACCCCACACGCCGCATCTTCGACGCGAGCTTTAGCATGCCATATAGATCTAGATGTTCATGGCAGGAGATGCGACGTGGCTCCAACTATATCTTCGCGCACTCACAGGGATCCCACTTCGCATACTACGTGACGAAACTCCTGCGGAGTCACTACAATGTGAATGTGAAGGCGAGCGCGGAAGGTTGAGTGTTGATCTTGGGATCTGCAAGTTCATACGGTGATTCATTAAATGACTGTCCAACTGTCCAACATCAAAGTACCAAAGTACTAGCCAGTTTTGGTCGGATGGTCTTGACGCCCTTACACGTCGGTAGAACCCGTGCGGCTGGGAATTCGAAGAGTGCCCAGGCACTCTTCGTGAGCAACTTCGCTGTGCCAAGTAGCCACCTCGAATTGGATCTGAGCACGCTGAAGAAGAGGCTTGGAGTGGTCAGATGCTTCCGTTGCTAAGGATGTGCCAAGGCCTCAAAAGAAGGGAATACCCTTTGGGGGTTTAATACCTTTTGAGGGATTTTGAGGGTTTATAGTTGGGTATACCTGCTATACCAGCCATTACCAACAAGGAGTTATCCTGTTTTGATCTGTTTCGGCTGGTCCATACCTTCGATCAAATCTTTATGACCAGCTTTACGCTGTACGATTGACTTCACCACTTGAGAGCGGGGTTGGAACCTCTCCCAGCTCAGTGGTTGGAAGCTTGGAACCAACCAAGTCCTTGGCTCCCCAAAGGATCTGCTGAGATTTGGTGTGCCGTGGATGCCAACGATTGTTGGTGAAAAGTGGAGCCTCAAACACGCCGCCTATATGTTAGATGATCTCTGGTGGTCGGTATTTATGTAGGTCTGTAGGTTGCGTTGGTAAGACGTTTTGATGTCTCATTGCAAGTTACCTACTCCAAAGCCAAACAAAAGTGACTCCCTTAGTCTTCATGGAACTCCACGCAGATGGACTGTAAATTCATTCAACCCCAAAAGTTCGATGTTTGAAGTTCATACAGAAAGTATCAACATGTGCAGCTTCAGACTTGAGGTTGCAGTCAGGTTTGATCATCTTCTAGCATCCGTTTTCGCAGGCAGGCACTCTGTGTCCCTTTGCGCATCTTTACGCAGTTGGTGAAGGCTGGTAGCGGCGCCTCAAAGGCTGCAAGGACTTTGGGGCTACGCTTGAGCAGCGGTAAAGACCTCTGTTGGTGTGCCGTAAGGGGCCGATTCTCCTCTCCAAAATCTGTAGGAAGCTGCGTGGTTTTTCAAAATAGGGGTACCCCCTAATCAGGCCCTAATCATCCAATATGAATCTTTCATGGCAATAAACCAAGCATTTTTGGGGGTTCTCTATTTTCAGAAACATCCATTTGGATCACGTGATGACTGCAGTTTTGACTCAGCAGATGTGAGATCCGCGCTGCGCAGGGAGGTTGGGGCTGTGACCCGAAGATGGCCTACAAGAGCCACATGGGTTGCTGGGCAGCACGCTCTCACGACAGTCGGTGTTAGAGGTTTCTGGATGTTCAAAGTTCATCGAACATTTAAGAATATTTCTGTGTGTATATAATCTATTTGAGAATATTTCTGTGATCTTTTCTTGAGAAATTTTAAGAATACTATAACTTAAAGTAAAATGAAAAGCAACTTCCCTTTTCTTACCTCTGGACGTCTAGAAACTGCAATTCCTTGATCCCGTCTGGCATGTAACCAACCACTGGACTGAGGTTACCAAGCCTACCAAAGTCAAGAACTTTGGCCCGTTGCAAGATCTCTCATCATCGATCACTGGATTACAAAGGACTTGAGTGGCCCTAGGGCGTTTGAAAAGCCGGTACCCTTGGTGCCCAGCCAGGAAAGAACACAATTGTTTATGTAGAGATGTTCATCTTGTCAATATTTGTTATATCTAAATCTAACACTATCGACAGTAATGATGATGCATCCTGATGTCAGTTTTCAACTGCAAATTAACAGGTTGAAGAGGCATATCAAAGAAGTTGGGAGGCTGCCAGAGAGGCTTGGACCATCGAATCACGCAGATGCTAATCTTTGGTTTGGCAGCACACATGCTAATCACCCGCATCTTGGACACGACACTCACCCTAGGAAGGGTGGATCGCACCGGCCAGGAAGTCTCTTGCCCCAGGGTGAGTCCAAGATTTTGAAAAATAATGAAAAATACGTACAACCGGCTCCAGCGGTAAGAATCAGACAACCGCAAGGACCCCATTTCCAGTTGTGGAAACTACGATGTTCCCCATGGGAATTGTGATTTGCTGTAGCAGCTAGCATCCCTTCTTTGGACATTTTCCTTGGGCATACATGCCGTTCTCAGCTGGCTTAGAGAATGTTAGCTTTTATGTGTGTATATGTGTGTATATGTGTTTATATACATATATATATATATATTTATATTGTAATGTATATTTATATGAGTATAAATATATATATATATATATATTATTTATTTATTTATTTATTTATCATTTACAAAGATAGATAGATACGTAGATAGATAAATAGATAGATAGATAGATAGATTGTATGTACATAAGGTGTTTTGGTTTTAGTGGCCTTATATCTAGATTTGTTGGTCGTAGGGTGACTTTGCTTCACCCCAATTGTCGCTTGTCAAAGCAATGGAAGCTGACGTGGTGGCGAACTTCGAGCGCTGGTGCCATGAGCACGCTTGCGTCAAGGAGAAAGTGCAAGTCTCCACAACAGCTTTTGGTGCCTTGCCGAATGATCCCCCCGTCAGATCAAAACCTTATGTTTCCCACGACAGAATCTAGACTGCCGTTTGAAAGCCCATATAAGTGGCTAGAGTCTAGACATTTTTCGGAGGGTGGGGTGGGGAGGGGAGGACTGACTTCACTGATTTTTGCCCCCTCACCTTCTGAAACTAGTGAGGTTTGGGGCTTTCTGCCACCAAAGACGTGGAGGCCGAAGAGGTCGCCGTCTCCATTCCACTGGGCCTGGTACTGACGGTGGCCCAGGCTGCACGGTCGACCATAGGCGCCAGGGATGCTTCAACCGGGTGGTGGCCACCTGGGTGATGGGTGGAGGTGTCATAGGAACCTGTTGAATCTGAGGGGAAGACTGGGAAGACCTGTTGAATCCCATTGAGGGGATTCGGGGTTGACATCAAAGCGAAAGTGACCTCAACCTACCCACGAAATGATGGAAACGATGGGATTGCGCTAGATTGCGCTGCATATTTTGTGGCACATGGTGCCATTCGTAGATCCACACGCGATCTGAAGTTGTACCATGCTGTACCCCTGCCATTGCCCGAAGGTCTCCACCCTTGGACAGCACGTTTCTTGTGCCCCAAATTCCAAAGCTTCCCAGGTGAATCTCGTCAGCCGCAGGCCGGGAGCTCTTGAGGAGAAAGACCACCTCCAACGTGCGCGTAAGCGCGCAGGCGTTGATGTACGTGGTGATGATTCATGGTTGGCACGATGCTAGCAGCAAATGGCATCCCTATTTGCGTCTCTTGCTGAATTTGATGTTTGAAATGTTTTCGGATTTCTGTCGGTCGATTTGTTGCTATTTCAGGATGTGGACTTTGGGCAAGGGTTCCCCAAACCGTAATCCTGGCATCCTTTCAGACACCATGATGGCTACAATAGATTCTCATCCTGCACGGTGCAAGTCATTGCAGATCAACTGCCCCAAAGGTCCCAGCTCTTTACCAAGATAAAGCAATCTGGGATGGTTCATAAATGGATATAGATATATGTAGATGGCGTATCCCTCAAAAAAGATAGTTTCCGAGTGAAAAGTCCATCATTGGTTTCCCGCCCAGGGGTACTGTCCCCAAAGTCCCCAGTCAGCGAGGTCAGATGCCATCCAAGCACGGAGATCCAATGTGTTGGACCGCAGAAGAACGGCAGAAACGCTTGAGAGGCACTCAGTTGCTGCATGAAGTCGAACGACATGAAGCGCAGTTGAGATCTGTTTACTCGAGCCTCTTCCCTGCCTTGTCGTGACTGGAGCATGACCAGGTCGACATTTTTTTGTTTGCAGTCTTTCGATATGCTTTGATCTTGACCCCAGATCAGGGATACTCAGAGCCGTAAATGATGATGCAGTGAGGGTGACTGCGTCGCGTGGTTGAAGAGATTAATGGGGAGATCCGTTGATTCGGACAACTATCAAGGCAGGCTCTTTGTTCGCCCAGACCGGAAAGTGAAGCCAAATCTTCCCAGGAGAATGTCAAGGGTTCAAGGGATTGTGTGGTAGAGCAATAGTAAGGTCATGATTTATGAGTCGCGATATGTTACGCTCTGGCAATCTAAGATAAGAATGAAAATCACCCGGTTTTTTTTTTCGGGAAACCCTGAAGAATTGTGGGATTTTCTTTTGCTATGATTACCAAAGAGTAGTAGTCAAACATCAGTGATTGCTGATGGTTCAACCAAGTCCCGAAGCTGCTTGATTGGATCGGTCGCCTTTGGGAGCGCGCACTGACAGCATACCAATGATGGCCAGTGGCGTGTGCTTTGTTTGATCTTGAGTCTGGAACAAATGATGCTGCTTGCACATATGATCCCCATGATATTTTTGGAAGTTCTCAAGTCATGTAGTTCAATCCCAAGCCTAATTGCTTTCAGGTGGTTCGGCCCAAAAAATTCAGGCAAGAATTGCCGGAGATGTTCCCTGGAGAACACTATACATTTTCCGCCTTTATTTGGGCGCGTTCGTCATTGGCTTCTCGCTGTTTTGCCGAAACGCATCTGAATGACTTCCTCCAGCCCTGTGGCGATATAGTGCCTGAGGAAGCAACAAAATCTCTGCGCTTGTCATCAGAAGATGCAGAACGACTCACGCTCGACTGTCCTGGGATCCTGTGCCCACTGTTGGATACAGGCAACCACGATCCCTCTGTCACCATTGATGTTGGCCTTTGCAGGGCCGCGGATGGCTTTCACTTGGGTTTGGCCCGGAAAACTGCGGTGGCTGCAGGGAAGGAGTACTTCATCAACTACGGAAATCATCGATCAAACCTACAGCTCCTGCTGGGACACGGCTTTTGCGTCCCTGAGAACCCGCAGGATACGGTACCCATGAAACTAGGCTTGGCTTCAAAACGTGGGTGGAAAGTAGATGAAAGTAGACAAACCATTCGGAAGTGTGTCAGGTGTCGAAGAGCAAGAACCTAGGTTTTGTATGGTTTTGTGATGTGAAACGAAAAGGTTTGTCCTCGAGATAGTGGCTGGACATGTTCGGCCTCTCTGAGAGTATTTCCATCTTGTTGGCTCCATACCCGCCGCACAGATGGGTTTTCGATCAGTATGGACAGGTCTCATGTCACCCTTATTTCCTGGGCAATGAAAGATATTAAAGGGACAAGTTAAAACATCTTGAAACCAAATCCCAAGATGAAGAGGCCAGCCACTTCAAGTGCGGTTGTGATGAATTTCTTCGCTAAAGCCTGTCGTGACATGGCTGTTTTCCCATTTGCATTTTCAAAGGTAAAGAATCTAAGCTGTTTTATGGCTAAAAACCCTCCTGAGATCAATCAAATCTCACCACTTCTCCCATCAGCTGAAACTCATCGTGTTGGGGTTACAGTCGGGGCATGACCAAGACAATGTCACACGATACCAACTGTGTTTGTCCATAGCTGGAGGGGTGACGTTGGCAACTATACCTAGTTGGTGGTTTCAAAGGTATCTTAATTTCCCCAATATTTAGGCATCGTTGGTTGATGAACAAATATTGTCTAAGTGGGTTGAAACCACCAACCAGATATGCTCCGGTGAGCTTGCCACAGATACCTGTGAGGCTCAAGTCCAACTTTTCAGTCGGAAGTGAAACAGCAAGCCCTGAAGCTTTCAGGTCACTTGGTGCTGGGCATGGCAAATGGTGTTTTGACCAATAACAGCAGCAACAACAACAACAACAACAACAACAACAACCACCACTAGATCCAATCCATCTCTAGTGCTGTTTTATCAGCGAGTGTATCAACTCATAAACAAAGCGTGGTAGAATTGAGCAAAGTACCACAAAGGCACGAAGCGGTTATCTGCAAAATGCCCAAAACTACTGGGCCGTTGGGATTAAGCACGGGGAGACCATGCCAGTGACTGGAGATCCTTTCCCACTTTCAAAACCGCTGATTCCACGTGAATGTGCTGCAATCTAACCTACAGCGAAAATCATGACTGAACAAGTGCCCACCAACATTGCACGATGATGACTCTGTACACGGCTGAGCCCACAGATTTGGGAAGACCAGCAATTGAAAGGGCTGCCACTGGCTGCTGACATTCGTCAACTCCCAAGGTTTGCAAGTCGATGAAGTCCACAACTTGTCTCGAGCCGAGCTGCTGCCAGAAGCTCGGTTGCTAAGCCAGCAGATTTAAGCGAAGATATGGCTATGGGTCAATATTAACCAACCATAATGGGGGATGATGACCAACCAGGGGTACAGGGTTTTGACCCACAGCCATATAGAAGTCCCAGAGCAGTTTCCGTTGATTCCAACAGTCACCAGATATATTTAGTCAAAACGAAGGATCGGCCACAGCACAAGTGATCCATGCTTCTACCGTTTGTGAAGCAATCGCTTTTGCTTTGTATCGACCTTACAACTACGACCTTCGAAGTTTCACTGCAGTTCTTTGTGCTTTGCATTTGCAACATGTTTGCAAACCATTTCCTCTGAGGAAAGGCTATTTGCCCTGCTTCGAATCCTATGTTTACGGGACGCCTGATCTTTGTTTCAGTCTTGAAAGATGTGCTGGACACAAATCGATGGTATATATGTTTTTGCTTTTGCAACAACGCTCAGTAATGGTTGATATTGGCAAGTTTTCACAGACTCCTTCTGCAGTAGGGTGTGTTTGATCTCGATTGACCAACAAGGATGGCAGTCTGGAGGCTTTGTTCAGCGGAAGTGGTCCATCACAGAACCCTTTGCTGTCAAAGCTGACTGCTCCTGTAGACGTTCCTCGGTTGGAAAGCTTTGAACCCAAGGGGAGCTCCAAGTCAGATCCCCCGCGGTGTTGGTTTCAGAGATTGGCAGGAGAAATCAGAAATCACCAGCAGAGGTTCATGGTAGATTTCGAATGAGTTGTGTGGGTGTCTTCGTGTTCCTGTCCACTGATCTCAGATCCAGAAGCAGTCACCAGAGCCCAATGAATTCACTCTCGAATGATTGACAGAAAGAATTGAAACAGTGCTGATAGTTCCTTAGTTGATCATTGCAGTTAATCGCCTTGGCTGGTCTACCCCAGCTTTCCATCTACCTAAGGTTAAGGTGGACCCTTCTGCAGAGCTGCAGGTATTAAGCATTTTTCAGCAAGAGCTGCTAAAAAAGCAAGAGGCCATTGCCAGCAACGAACACCAAAGTGAAACACCGCAACGCGGTGACGCAGAGAATCTGAGTTGGAGATGCGACTATGCTGCCCTCTACAGATATGGTCAGCTGGATATCATCAAAGCTGCATTGAACGAAGCAAAGACGCGAGCTAATGCCTTCATAGAGGCCAACAATATTGATATGGAAGACGGGGAAGAGGGAGAAGAGGAAGAAGG
This sequence comes from Symbiodinium kawagutii, assembly GCA_009767595.1. NCBI lineage: Eukaryota > Dinophyceae > Suessiales > Symbiodiniaceae > Symbiodinium > Symbiodinium kawagutii. The sequence continues at coordinate 335,375 of VSDK01023660.1, forward strand.
CACTGAGGATGACGAAGTGGTTGATCCCTCAGCAAAGAAGTCTCGGATCGCTTGAAGAAGTGGCAAAAAGTGGGGCTATTTGCACTTCCTTGGACCAGTCTGTGGTAATTGAACTCTGTAGGGTGGTCAAAAAAGGTGAACGACGGGTAGATCAATGGATGATTAACAATAATCATTTCATTAGTAATGGGAACTGGAATCTGCGATCCACATGAGTATTATATTTTAACATGTTTTGAACATCCGTGTCAGTTTTTGCGCTTAAACCACTCATGAATGGTTGAATACTAAGCACCACCCTTTGATCAACCACTAAATAATCATCAACGATCTTGAACAATCAATTAACCATCAATCAACCAACTGGGACCAACCAACAGATCCAATAGTCATCATCTACCATCAATTGTATGACCGTTGTTGAACCTCCGGTAAAGCATAATTTCACCATCAATGAAGCATATTAACCATCAACTGACCATCATATAACCATCGATTAACCGTCATTGCAAATTTCACCATCGACTGTGGGGAGGCGCTGGTTGTTTTTCCTAAGTATCCAGTGCATAGCTTTGAAAAAAATCATGACATTCACAGCGCTTTGGTAACTTTCGTAGTTGAAAGATCGACTGCATGTTTCGACTCCGCAGGTTTCCCAGTGACACCACGGCCATGTGGGGCTTCCCGCCTGAAGGACTTCCCTTTGCCGGGTGCAGATGAGCCATTGCATTGTCCAGTAGGCGCCGTAGCACATTTGCTGATCGATCCGTGCTTGGGATTTTTGGTGGAATTGATATGAATTGATGAGTTGGACGAATTGATGAATTGGACATTTGAGTGGAGATCGAAGTGAATTTGAATGAATTTGATGAACTTGGGGAATTGGTCTCCTGAAACGCCGAGATCAACGATAAATTAAGCCGTGTTGCTGCAAGGAGTATACGAGTAGCAATGGAGGAGCAGATCGGTGCCGCTCTATTCATGAACAGTGTCCTGAAATCTTTTGATCATCGTAGATCATGGTTCTAGCTTCGTTGGAGATCGTGGGAGTACCAACCGAATCGCAGTAGAACCAATCATCGATGGCTTTGGAAACTTCGAACTGTTTCGAACTCGTTGTGAGTTCGGAAGTCCTTTGCCATGGCACCATTTCCTGCACCATTTCCTCCCACTGGCTGTGCAGTCGCCTTCTACGGGAAGGAAGATGCTGCTGTGTGCAATTCTCAGTTTGTTGCATTCGCAACAGCTGCGTGCGGATTGCATGAGATGGGGATATGCATCCTTTTTTGGGGGAAGACGTTGACGATTGCCATGTTTCACATGTGTGGAACTTCAATAGAAGCAATTGATTTGAGTTCTTCTGTCGGCTGTGGACAATCCAACTTTCAAACTACACCCCAAAAATCCAGAAGGCATGGAGAGTCGGAGGAGTTGTGGGTTTCCACACGTTTCACGACCTTCCCATACACAACACGCACTTTTATCACGAAGGAAGTTTGGTTGCAATATGTTCTCATTTTTTGTGAAAGCATGACTGATGATGGCAGATCCAGATTAAATAGAAACCCGAGCCATAAATGGTAGATAACTAGCAGCGTATGGTAAAGCTAGTGGTGGCAGGCCTCTTCTTCTTCTTCTTCTTCTTCTTCTTCTTCTTCTTCTTCTTCTTCTTCTTCTTCTTCTTCTTCTTCTTCTTCTTCTTCTTCTTCTTTACCCCTATCATTATCCACTACTGATCACCATCAATCATCAGGTAGTCAGTACTTAAACATGACTACCCATGAGTATACATCACTAGTTAGTCGCTGTTCATCACTAGTATTTACTTGTACCACTCATATCACCGTTGTCAACGACTCTTAACCACTATTTATTATCCATGATTAACCATTACTATAATCCATTATTAACCATTTTTACGCACCAGTATCGACCATTATTAACTTCCATGATTGATCATGGATCTCTAAACTGATCACCAGTTAACGTCCTAGTGATAGCCACTAGTTAGTCACTAGTTAGCCACTACTGATCTATAGCTATGACTAACTAGTGGCTATAGTGTCCAATCTACTCCACTACTATAGCCACTAGTTCTTCATAGCAACACTTTGCGAGGCCTCTGTCTGCAGTGCAGCGTTGGGAGTTCCTCACCAGCGACCCAGACGCATTCCAGGCGCTGCTGTTTGCGGAGATCCGGTGGGCCGAAACCCAGGAAAACCATGGGAAAACCCTCCGACACCTAGGACCCTAGGAAAATCTTAGGAAACCCACTAGGAAACCACCCATGAACTCGGTGGATTCTAACTGTTCAGTCACAATTAGCCATTCATTGATCACAAATTCGCCATCATTGGCTACCCATAAAGCATAAGCCATTCTATACACTGATTTGCTATCATCCACCGTCATTCACCAGTGTCAAAGTTGATGCTATAACCATCATTGTTGACGATCAGTACCCTGGATTATCCCGTTGGAGGATTGCAACTGGTTTGATCTCTGGATTGCACCTATCTGAATCGGAATGCTGTACCAAATTATGTTCAAACTTCAAGTGTGCCCGTGACAGATTCGGGTCACATGATGTGGCTCAAAATGTGTTGGTGTGTGACGAAAGATCATCACTGTCAAATGGCTTGCAATGACTCTTTTAGCCATTTGCAAGGTGGATATCTCTTGGCAAATCCACTAACAGCCAAATGGCTTAGCTGACTTGGTGCATTACAATATCACTGTCATTAGCTGATGACTGACCCACCTGGTGGATATCTCTTGGCCAATCCCCCAGCAACCGGTGCTCCTGAAGCGAGCTCTGCAGGTCATTCAGATGGACGGTGGTCACATGTGGTTCCAGAACAACAGTACCAGGTGCGCGGTTCCGATGCAAGGGGTGCAATCTGCGTGTCGTGTACCTACCCCTTTCAGCTGATGAAGACACTTGCCATCTATGTGGGTACATTTAAGTTGTATTTGTTACACCTTTTGCATGATGCATATGCACTCGCATGGCATTCTTTCGTTGTTGGACAAATATTTTCAATCTGCCAAACATCCAACCCCAAACTCGCAGCATGATTTCCCAATGTGGGGCTGTCCAAAAGATTACAATTTAATTGTGGAGTATCTCAAAGTTGTAGTCTTTGCGTGGGAGAAGCCCAGTTTGAAGACTATAATGGATGATAATGGATGAGAATCCCAGAAAATTGTGCAATTACTATCAACTACTATTTGTCATTTTGAGACTATTTCCAAGCAATTCCACAGGTGCGAAGAATTGGCCAATGAGCTAGGGCGACTAATAAGGCGCTTCTGAGGTGGGTGTGTCCCCAGATATTTCCAGATAATAAGATTGTCTTTAGCAGAAAAAAATGCGAAATATAACATAAAAAAATAGATTAGAATAAGTAAATATAAAGGTGAAATTAATTAAGTACATAATATATAATTATTAAATTATTGATGATAAAATTAATTTACATATAAAATAATTTAATATTATTTATTATATAATTAATTTAGATATTAAAAATATATATTAATGTATTTTATTTTGTTTTTAAGGATTATGTCGATATATTTAATAAAAATTAATTATTTAATTTAATATTTAAAAATTATATAATATTAAAAATTATATATTTAAAAATAATATATTTAATTTATTTTAATTTTAAAATATAAGAAATAGATTTTATTAAAATTAATTATCTATTTAAAAAATTTTATTTTAATTTGGTAATTAAAAATATGAAAGATATTTAAATTATAATTAAAATTATTATTAATAAAAAATTAATTAGTAATTAGTTATGTAAAATAATTATTGTTTTAAATTAAATTATTAATATTAATATATATTAAATATATATTTATAAAAAAAATTTAAAAAAAAAATATATTTAAAAAAAAATATATATATATATATTTATATAAAGAAAAAAT